>CAXIPT010000006.1:1616385-1775835 GCA_964030475.1 Tethya wilhelma | reverse complement strand
AGAAGTGTAGGAATGGGCAGTGCGGTAAAAAGCAATGAAACAAGGTAAGTCTCTGAATTTCGGCACATGACTACTTCATTTAATGAGTCAATTGCAAGTTTGAATTCCATCATCAGTATAGTGTCGGTCATTTGGCTCATGAGTCAATGCAAGCAATCACTTGACTAATTTGGATAAAGTAACAAGTATGCAGAATGTAGGCACACAGTAATGTATAAGAGTTGGGTAAAAAATGAAGTAGTCATGTGCCGAAATTCAGAGACTTACCTTGTTTCACTGCTTTTTACCGCACTGCCCATTCCTACACTTCTAATTTTTATAAAATTTTTACTATACTTGTTCATTCACTTTTTTAAACACCAAGGTGCTCAATTGTATTCATACAGCAGACCAGAACTGTACATTTAATGCGCATGCGCATTATAAGTAATTGCAAACCACGTGGTCTATTGACGACCTTTACCTACATAAAAAATGGCTAAATAAAAGTACAGTATTTTATATCGAGATTTTCAAAGCTACCTAGATTTTGTTTGCTGCCTTTTCGCCAGCTAAAAAGTCAAAAAGGACATACTACAGATAAAATGAAGTCTCACTATATAGTTAAAGTTGGCTCAATGCCTTTAGTTTGTCTGGAAATCGCGTTCAAGTAAGTCAGTTAGGAAGGAAGGAAGGAAGGAAGAAAGGAAGGAGAACAAAATTGCACTCTTGTGGCTTCTCGCCAGCGCTCTCTCTAGAGTGCTCCAGAAACTTTCTGCCAGTTTTCTTGGTTAATACAGTAAGTAAACTGTCTGGGAGAGGCAATAAAATGCATTTGAAGGCTTAGCCTTGTTTCCCTGAAAGTTTATAGGCATGAACATTTTGTATTGTGTCAATGGGACAGTCGGCCCATTCCTACTATACGTACTACCGTACGTATGATATTATGGAAGCATGCACTTATCATTCATAGATTCAAAATGTTATTAATGTTCCCTGTATGTACACGATCATGTACATTACAACAAAACCAAGCGTATGAGTAAAATCCAAAGTGTAGTGACGTCTGCAATATGTTGTACATTTTTTTTGTAGTAACAAACCGCCACATTGCCTGCAGCTAACAAAAAAATCAATATCAAGTTACTGATTTATAGTAAAAAAAAATCACACTTCAAACAACACCAGCAGCTGCTGAATCAACCCACTGAGGGCATATCATGTAACAATAACATGTGACATGGGCACATAAAGGCATACCATAGTAAACTCCTATAAGTTTTCCACATAATTATTAGTTCAGATATCTCTTGTCAGCCCTTGTGCTCGAATCAAATCACCGCAAGTGGCAGATTAGAAATATGCCTGCTACGTTGCTGTTCCTCCTGGCAGTGCTAGGGAGTGGAGTATCTGCTGCTCCCACTGGAAACAACAATGGCAGCTGTATACTGGAATATCAGGAGAGGCTTCAAGAGCTGTTGTCCTTCAAAGAATCATGTGGGCAAACAAATCTAAAGGACTGCTGCCAAGTGAGTATACTACTGCAGCTGCATGCATATATATGACACTAAACTATACAGCCCAAAAAATTTGGGAAAAATTAAGCCAGTCTCTGCTGGCAAAAATTTTCACTACAAAAATGTAGAAAGCCATCATATAATTATAATATTGGTATTAAAATCATATAGCGCAGATAGTTCTAAAAACAGCCTCACAATTAAGGACAAAAGTTATAACTTTCTGATAAGACCTTAATTCTTAATAAAACCTTAATTCATATTTCATATTGTACCTTGCATTGTACATATTTGTCATGCAGAAATATTATAGGGAAAAAAACAAAAAACCCACTCCAATGTAAATCAAAATTTATATTATTCCCTTCAATCAGGTTGCCAATGTAGCTCAAATGTTGGGTGAAGCTTCTCTGACCAATGTGCTATACACCATCAATGATGTGTGCGCAACAGACTTTAGAAGGTTCAAGAAGACAGAGGAGTTAGCACCAGAGACCGTACAGGCCAGGTGTGACCCTCAGGATGGCTGGTTGGTGATAATGAGAAGAAAGGCTGATGCTGTCCCACTAGTGAACTTCAATCGTTCATGGGTGGAGTACGAAAATGGATTTGGAGATCTGAACACTGAGTTTTGGTACGGACTGAAGAACATGCACTGCCTCACACAAAGAGATGACATGGAATTCATGATTGAACTGAATTTGGACAATGGAACTGGTATAACCTGGACCTATCAGACATTTAGAGTGGATGGACCAGAAACCAACTATGTCCTCCACATTGGAGGTGCAGAGAGGGTTAGAGGTAGTGGGGTTGATGGCATGGTCCGCCACAATGGTTATCAATTTACCACATTCGACCAAGACAATGATGAGTATTTTGAAAATTGTGCTTTATACTCAGGAGCAGGATGGTGGTATACTGATTTCTGTTTTCATGTTCGTTCCAATGCTGTTCTGACACTTGATCACACTCTGTCTGGCCTTTACCTCTTATGGAATAATTTGTATTATCCCCATGTTGAGATGAAGATTCGCCAAAAGACATGTCTATACAAACAATCCAAAAGTTGCGACTGAAGACTATTACAATGCCATGTATAGAAAAACTATAACTTAAAATCTTCTGTAGACATATACAGTAGTATACAGCAACATGGAAATCTTCAGTTGTATAATTTCATTTGCTAAAATTGATGGTTGTTTGAGTCAATTTAGGCACATCAAAATTTTGTTGGCAGCAAAAATATTTTACAAAGAAGAATTTTTGGACTACTGTGTTATCAACTATAATAATTTTTAGTAAAGTCAATGAAAAAATGCACTACCAGCTGTTAATAGTACCGTGTCACACTAAGGGATTGTAATTATTAATTCACAGGATGCAGATAACACAACCCATTTCGTTTGAAGAACTGCACGCATGACGACTTATATACTAGACAAAGCTTTGCATTAAAAGGAGTACAAAAGTGCTATGCATTGTTACACGACTTTATCTAAAACAGTTTATCAAATCATCACACTATTATAATAATATTATTGTATCGAGTTAAGTTTGATCTTTTGGTCCACCCCTTTTCAAAGTTTTAACATTCAAGACAAAAACTGCATGTCTTTATAAAACTGTTCTTTTTTTCAAATCTAAAAAAAAAGTCACAAAAGCTAACATATAGTACAGAGATGATGATATTGCTGCTTGGGCTGCCCCAATTGTCCCAGTCCTTAAGAGGGATGGCAAGATCAGAATTTGTGGTGACTATACAAGTTGATGATAAATCAAGCTGCACCAACAGAAACCTACCCTCTTTGCCACGCTTGCCAGAGGCAAGTATTTTTCAAAGTTAGACCTGAACTTCCTCTGGATGAAGCCTCTAAAGAGTTCGTTACAATAAATACACACAAAGGTCTTTTTCCCTACAACAGGCTCTTATTTGGCATATCTACTGCCCCTCAGCGGTACATCGAAACCCTCCTAAGTGATATTGATGGTGTATGTGTCTACATACATCAACGACATATTGGTCACCGGAGCCACTCTATATAGAAGAGCATTTGCAGAAGCTAGAACAAGTTCTCATTCGTCTTGAAGAAGCTGGGAATTGCTTGAACCAGGACAGGTGTTCCTTTCTTCATCCAAGCATAGACTACTTGGCTCATCACATCTACCAGGCAGAAGAGAAAGTTGCAGCAATCAAGGCTCATATACCAACCTTACACAGCTTCGTTCCTTTCTTGCAGTGGCGTAGCCAGGGGGGGACTAGGGGGGCGCTTGCCCCCCCTTTTTTCAGTCGCGAAATTTACGCTTTGGTATTATAATGCGCCATTCTTTCGTGCACTTACTTTAGCAACGCTGCTTAGCAGTCATCTTTGGCCAGAATTCAATACAAAACAACTTTTAAAAGCTTTCTTTTTGCTGCTACAAAACTTTAGAGAGCGTTCGATCTAGCGAGCGCGTGCTGCGGTTCAATTTAATGAATGGGAGGGGCTAAAATTAGCTAATTAAGTGGGTGTGGTTTCCGGTCGTACAAAATTTCCGGCGCGCTTTGCGCGCAATATTTTTATTGCTCCCTCTTTTCTGAAATCCTGGCTACGCCACTGTCTTGGCCTTATGAATTACTACCACTGACAGATTTCTTCCTAACCTAGCAACTATAGGTTGGCCCCTCTCTACTTACTACTCAACAAGAAGCAACAATGGATGGGGTGGGATCTGAAGATACAGGACTATACATATACCTGAGTGTAGCATTTTTATTTTCTTGTGCAAATGACGTAGTCAGGTGTATGTAAAGGCCTATATATTCTGATCCCGTTTAGATCCTATCACAAAACTTGTACAATATAAAGAATTTTTATAGATCACACGAACATGAAATTGCCGCAAAAAAAGTGGCAATTTCATGTTCATGTGATCTGTCTTTAAAAAATGACCTTTGACCTGCTAACAAGTGACCGTCCACTTTAAATATATCATTGAAAGCGAAATTTCATGCCGAGTACAATGATACCACCCTTGATTGCTGAAAACAATCTGAGCATTGGTTATTTGCTAATAAGTGTGGATATGTCATTAAAAATGACATATTTCAGAGACTTATTGGTGAGAAGCCATATACAACAAATCAGATTGAGACTGGTTAGTCCCTACAAAAAGCTTGAGTATATAGCAGCTATATACAAACACTTGATTATGCTGGAAGAGGCTAATGCGCATGCACATACATAATAATGCCATGTGGATAGATAATGACCTTTGAACTCTACCTACAGTGCAGTAAAAATATTGGAACAAGACATGTCTCAAATTCAGCACATGACTACAATAATATTGAAACAGTTTCATTACAATTATTAGTAAAAGTTATGTGTCACTCCTTATGTGTTGGCTAGAAAACAATTCATACAAGTATAGTAAAAATTTCATAAAAATTAGTGGGGTAGGAATGGGCAGTGCTGTAAAAAGTAAGGAAACAAGGCATGCATGTCGCAATTTCGGCACATGACTACTTCATTTTGATTTATTCTTTATCCCTAATATGGATCATCACAGAGTCATAAATGCAAAGATCTGTACTACTATAGTACCATAGCTTATTGTTGCATTTGTTTGATCTAATCAGTTGGCTAAGCAGTGGAGTAAATCATAATAAGACAGGCAACTTAAACTGGCATGCCGGCCAAGAGTTGGGCATAAAAAATGAAGTAGTCATGTGCCGAAATTGAGACATGCCTTGTTCCAATGCTTTTTACCGCACTGCCCATTCCTACACTACTTATTTTTTTGAAATTTTTACTACTTGTTCANGCATGCCTTGTTTCCTTACTTTTTACAGCACTGCCCATTCCTACCCCACTAATTTTTATGAAATTTTTACTATACTTGTTCATTCACTTTTTTTCAACACTAAAGTGTGGAGACTACTATCAGAGACTGGTTAGTCCCTACAAAAAGCTTGGGTAGCAGTAACTGTTTTCATAAAGCTAAACTATGCTAATGCGCATGCGCATTAAATGCCACGTGGATAGATAACGACCTTTGAACTCTACCTACATAACTTCATAAGATGGCTGCACTGAAGTACACAAATTTATAAGCTAAGTTTCTAGATCTTGTTTTAGTACATTTTGGCAGTAAACAAGTGCAAAAGACGCTAGTCCAGATGAAAAGAAGTTACTTCGTGTGTTCAAAACCACCTCAGTGTCTTTTGTTTTCCTGGAAATCTCGTTCAAGTAAGTCAGTGAGTAAGTGAGAACAAATTGCGTGGGTGTAGCTTCTGATTAGCGCTCTGCTCCGAGTGCTAAGGAAAGTATCTGTGAGCCTTAGGCGTTATATGCTGTTGGTAATCTGTCTAGGAGAGCTTCTGGGCAAGTTTAAAGGCTGAACTTTGTTTTGTTAAATTTTTATGGTGATAAACATTTTGTATTGTGTCTATGGGACATGCGGCCCATTCCTACTATACGTACTACCGTACGTATGATACAAATGTAAGATAACAATTGTGTTGATTTCAGATTGCATGAAACTGTATACGATTGTACAATTGTAGGTAAAATTTGCACGCTAAGTCGGCAAGAGTTTGTGTACATGTTTAACTGGCTATTAGTATAATAATTATTATCAAAAAGTCTGTTAAACTCAAAAATTGAAACTGTCACTGATAAAGGATCACAAACTGAAAGTATAATATTATAGGTAGCCACAAACAGTTTTTGATTGCACATGAGATATTTTGCTTTAAGTTTTCATAAACATCTAAAGAAAACTGGATGGTGTATTTTATTTTGCACGTTTTGTCAAGTCAACTACGTTTTAAAATTAGTTAGAAAAAGAGTCTATAACACAATTTATTATAAAATTTTTTAGTATTGTGAACAGGGAAAATTGCCCTTTTAGTTGATTTTTTTGCAACAATTGTTGTCTATAAAGGTGAACTTCTACTCTGACAGTTAAGGCCATATTGAAGTTGCCATGGAGTCACTCGTGATGGAGCGTCAAACTATATATGTGTGTACTATGTGAAAAGAGACAAAACCTATACCACAACTTTGTGTCTTCATAATACAATGGTGTACTCCTGGTTATTGCTGTTCCTACTACTACTATTCTCTGCCAGTTTTAGCTTTTTGAAAGCTGAAACAAAGGAGAGCAATGGTGAAATTGACAGAAGTACCCTTAATGGAAATGAACTTGAATGTCCTCCTTGGTCGTACAAGCCTCTTGGAAGCAGTAAATGTGTCTGTGCTAATTCATCACTACATGACCTAGTACAGTGCAATGCAAAGCTTGAGAATAATACAATGTGGACAGTGATTTTAACCTTGCCAATGTGCTACTGTGTTTCATTCAATGATTTACTCAATATATCTGTAATCGGGTACTGCAGTGAGAGATGCAGTTTGCATGGTTTTCACACAAAAAACATAATTCAAAGAGTAAACAATGAATATGAAGTTTACCTATACAGTGGAAATTCAGTTGAAATTAACCAAGGAATTTGTAAAGATTTGAATAGAACTGGTCAAATGTGTGGAAGCTGTGAGAAAGGTTTTGCTCCTCCTGTATACTCCTACAGCTCAAACTGCAAACAATGCACTAATCATGTGCTTTATTCACTGCTGAAATATGTTGCCATTGCATTCTTACCTCTTACTGTGTTTTATCTTACTATAGTNATTGCATTTATGACACTGAAGATCCATATTAGGGATATCAATCAAGAATAAATCAAAAATGAAGTAGTCATGTGCCGAAATTGAGGCATGCCTTGTTCCAATGCTTTTTACCGCGCTGCCCATTCCTACACTACTTATTTTTTGAAATTTTTACTACTTGTTTCATCCAAGTGATTGCTTGCATTGACTCATGAGCCAAACGACTGACATATATAACTTTATTCATGAAAATGAAGTAGTTCAGAGACTTGTCTTGTTTCCTTGCATTTTACTGCATTGGCCATTCCTACACTTCTCATTTTTATAAAATTTTTACTACTTGTTATATATTATTACACTACTTAAATTTTTGTTAGTAGCAACATGTAAAGCATGCAGTCATCTATAGGCCAGAATTCAATCCAGAACAACTATTAGAGCTTACTTTTTGCTGCTACAAGCATATATATAGATGCATTCGATCTAGCGTGTGTGTTTTACAACTTGATTTAATGAATAGGAGGGGCTAAAGTTAGTTAAGTATAAGTGGGTGTGGTTTCCGGGGTGTAGCTAGAATTTTTAGAAAACGGGGTGTTATAAAAGTTTTGCACTTGAAGCGTGCTTGGAATTTTACCCAACTGGAACTGCATGCATGTCCAGAAATTAATTAGCTTTCAGGAATTCACTATATACTTAAAAGCTATAATATTCAATATTCAGTTTGCTACTATATCTATATACATGATCTACACCATTTTCCATGTAGTATGACATGAATTTATAAATAAATTACGTTTAATTAGATAGAAAATCGAAATTTTTCGCTATTTTGTACCTCCTGCCGTTAGGCCAGGATTGGAGTTCAGAGTTCAGACTTACCGTATTTCGATGCTCCTACTGATTCTTGCTCTACAAGAATCTTCAGTGCAAAATTGCATAAAGTGTGTAATTTTGAAATTATGGATAAATAGATGAAGGTGGTGCAAAGGTCAAAGTATTACTACTACTCTGAACGGCTGCAAGGTTTATTCAACCACCTGGCATTAGGTCAAATTTCACAGCACTATAATAAACTTTTAGCATCTTTATGGTCCCAAAGAGTTGAACTTTCAAGATCTTCAGCGCAAATTTTGCTAAGATTAGATAAAATGAAGCTAAACATCACAGAATATTGATTTAGTATGGTAGCTAGTACAAACTAAAGTGAGCAGCTGCCACTTATTTTTTCTACAACTCATTTGCATATTGCCAGCTATTTCTGCCCATGGCTTGCCTTGTGAAGGGCTACTCAGACAAACAAAAACTTTACAAGAGTGGAAAAACAAAGTAGGCCTGTGCTAGGATGGCGGAAAAAATTGCTGATGTAGGTCACGTTGACCTTCACATCTACCTTGCATCACTCACGTGATAAAATGTAGAATGCTGTCTCTCTCCTTATTTCCAAAAATATCTACATGAGGGAGGAACCTGGAAATTCGGGTTGGGATATAAGTACCTTTGGTGCCTTTACTGATTATAAAGTACAGTTGATTACAAAATTTAATTCTTGTCATATACACTATTCAAGTGTTAGTTACATAATTATTCCCAGTACGGTAGTACTGGGTACATAGGAATGGCACGGATGGCCCTTTAGCGCAATACAAATATTCACGCGAATAACTCTGCAAAAACTGAGCGCTTGGCACTAAAAGGCTTCTCAAGCTACTATTTAGCTCATTCTCTTTCTAACAAGCCTAAGCACATGGCCTCTTCTTCTTCTTCTTCTATGTTATTTCGGCATTTCTCGAAGACTGTTCACTTTCAGAAGCTGATTCTTGAACGAATATACTTAGTTTCTTTGTCTTCACCCGCTTTTGGTATCGCCTGCTCGTGTCTCTCATCTAGTGGCTAGATACAAGGCGAAAAACGCCTTCTCCGTATGGCAGCCATTCATTTCTACACTCATGCATAAATTCATTAAAGCTACTTGCAAATGTAAATGACAACCCTTTCCAGATAGGTAGGTGTTCGTTATTTGGAATTCAAACACATTGGCTTCCTGCCTGCAATACCTGAAGATTTCTGGTTGTGCTGAACTCTGTAAATTTTCAGTCTTCAATATTTAGGAGGTGAATACTTTGTTACACTTATATGTAGTTGTCACTATAAGAAGATGTGCAAAGCAAGTACATTTGTTAAAATCCAGCCTCCTGAGATGCCGCTCTAACTTTTCAATCACTGATAGCATAGCTAAATATCCATGCTGATAGTGTACAAGTAACTACCATATACACGCACACTCATATAAGATTCGTAGAATTATGAAAAAATGAGATCAAATAAGTGAAAAAAAAACATTGGAAATTTAATGAGACATAGGAAGGGCCAAATTGTAAAGTAAGAAAGCAAACAAGATGGAATGGCTGTTTGAGTGTGTAAAGAATTATTCCTATGGGCAACATGAGGGACTCAACGTGGAATGAGAGTACTACATGCAGCCCACACAGGAAGAATTCTGCACACACTCAAACAGCCATTCCATCTTGTTTGCTTTCTTTTTACGATTTGGCCATTCCTATGTCTCATTACATTTCCAATGTTTTTTTCACTTGTGTACTATGCAGTTCCAAATAAACTATATATGCTTTAGCTACTACAATCATTCTTTTTACTTTTAGTATACACAGCTGGCTGCTGATACAAACTCTACTCTAGAAATTAGAGCTCACCAGTACAGAAATGATGCACATACTTCCAGACATGGGTGTTGTGATTCTGCTGACTGTGTTAATGAATGTGACAATGTTTTCTACTTCTGTCTTCAACCACAAGGCCACATGGAAGATGATATGCTTAATTGCTCCCTGGGGTGTGCTCATACAGGAGTGATAGAAGAAGGTGATGTTTTCACCTTTGGATCTTCAAACATTACTGGTGTCACTGCGGGCAGTGTGCTTCCCAATCCCATACAATTCACCATTGATTCAGGGTGGCCTGTGAGTCTATTAAAATTCTGGCTATGCATGTTAGGTTTTTTTTCATAATCGATCTGTCAACTTATGTTGACCTAAGGATCAAATTCTACAGGGTTCAGCTCAGCTCTTTGTGAAGGTTGAGGATAATGATGAAACAAGTGATCCTGATGAAGTTGACAGTGTCTACATCGAAATTTCTCTCAATCCTNTTGCTGCCCTCTCTCCAGCCGATCAAGGAGTGTACACCTGTCGTATTCCTGATGAGAATGAGAAGCTGGTCTCTGTCAATGTAGGTCTCTACCTCCATAACTTTACTAGTGAGTTCCTTATTACATTATTATAACTAAGTCATACTCTTTCAATTATATTTTTTTAATGAAACAAATTTGTGGATACAAAGAAATAGCTTAAGCTAATACGAGTATCCAGTTATGACTAACAACAAACACAAACTAAATGTACAACAGAAACTAAAACTGAACACATTTGGTATTAATTTATAATGCATGACTTCAAGCAATAAGAATAGTAAAAAGATTGGATTCTTGCAAATGGTTGCACTATTGACAAAGGGATGACAGATTGTGTTTGAACTGAGTTAGAAGAAGTTGTACTCTTGTGGTGAGCGGATACTATGAAGTGTGAGTTCATTAGGTAACTCTGCTTCAGGTATTTCCTTCTAGTAGCTAGAGTAGTTAGGTTGGCAAGCTCTAATAGATATTAGTAGCTTTCATCCACTGCTTGGTGCACAATCTCAATCAAAACTTTTGTACCTTCTCTAACTTCTCTATATCTTTGCTGAGATGGGGGTCCCATACACAGCAGGCATACTCCAACAGCAGCCGCACTAGAGTCAGGTACAAATAAAGAAGTGAGTCAGGATGAGATCCTGAGTAAAGGTTACGATAGAATAAACCAAGAATTTTATGAGCAGGTGCATGTCATGTCAGCGTATAATCATACGTACGGTACCGGTAGTACGTATAGTAGGAATGGGCCAACCGTCCCATTGACACAATACAAAATGTTCATGCTTATAAACTTTCAGGGAAAGAAAGCTAAGCCTTCAAATGCAATTAATAGCCTCCCACAGACAGTTAGCTTACTGTATTAACCAAGAAGACTGGTAGAAAGCTTCTAGAGCACTCTGGAGAGAGCGCTCGCGAGAAGCCACAAGAGTGCAATTTTGTTCTCCTTCCTTCCTTCCTTCCTTCCTTCCTAACTGACTTACTTGAACGCGATTTCCAGACAAACAAAAGGCATTAAGCCAACTTTAACCATATAGTGAGACTTCATTTCATCTGTAGTACGTCCTTTTCGACTCGTTTGCTGGCGAAAATGCAGCAAACAAAATCTAGGCAGCTTTGAAACTCTTGATATAAAATACTGTACTTTTTATCTAGCCATTTTGATGTTGGTAAAGATCGTCAATAGACCAAGTGGTTTGCATGCACATAATGCGCATGCGCATCAAATGTATACCTTTTTAGAGACTGACTAGTCTCTGCTGTGTGATTGTCTCCATGCAATTGAGCACCTTGGTGATTAAAAAAGTGAATGAACAAGTAGTAAAAATTTTATAAAAATGAGAAGTGTAGGAATGGGCAGTGCGGTAAAAAGCAATGAAACAAGGCAAGTCTCTGAATTTCGGCACATGACTACTTCATTTTTTGTGCCCTACTCTTTGTATACCTACATTCTAAATGAATTGTTTCTTCATCCAAATTGGTCAAGTGATTGCTTACATTGACTCATGAGCCAAATGACCAACATCTATAATAATGGAATTCAAACTTGCAATCGACTCAGGCATGAAAATGAAGTAGTCATGTGCCGAAATTCAGAGACTTGCCTTGTTTCATTGCTTTTTACCGCACTGCCCATTCCTACACCTCTCATTTTTATAAAATTTTTAATACTTGTGTCATTAAAAATGACCAATTTCAGAGACTTATTGGTGAGAAGCCATATACAACAAATCAGATTGAGACTGGTTAGTCCCTACAAAAAGCTTGAGTATATAGCAGCTATATACAAACACTTGATTATGCTGGAAGAGGCTAATGCGCATGCACATACATAATAATGCCATGTGGATAGATAATGACCTTTGAACTCTACCTACAGTGCAGTAAAAATATTGGAACAAGACATGTCTCAAATTTAGCACATGACTACAATAATATTGAAACAGTTTCATTACAATTATTAGTAAAAGTTATGTGTCACTCCTTATGTGTTGGCTAGAAAACAATTCATATCATACGTACGGTAGTACATATAGTAGGAATGGGCCGTCTGTCCCATAGACACAATACAAAATATTTATCGCCATAAAAATCTAACAACACAAAGTAGAGGCTTCAAACCTGCTCAGAGGCTCTCCTTTACAGAAACTTGACCAACTACATGGAAGGCTTAAACTTTGCCGAAACTTTTCTGACTGACTTACTTGAAAACGATTTCCAGAGAACCAGAAAGAGTTGAGCCAACTTTGACGCCACAAAGTAAGTTCTTTTCTTGGGTAGTACGTTCCTTTATACTCGTTTTCATCGTTAATAGGCCTGAACAAAAACTAGAAAGCTTTGAAACTTAGTGTATAAATTCATGTGCTACAATGCAGCCATCTTTGTAGGTAGAGTTCAAAGGTCATTATCCACGTGGCATTATTGTTACGCAATGCAATGCAGTTCTGCCAGTTTTCTTCGTTAGTACAGTAAGAAAACTGTATGGGGGAGGCTATAAAATGCATTTGAAGGCTTATCTTCCTTTTCTTGAAAGTATATAAGCATCAACATTTTGTATTGTTTCTATGGGACAGTCGGCCCATTCCTACTATACGTACTATACCGTACGTATGATATCCACACTTATTAGCAAATAACCAATGCTCAGATTGTTTTCAGCAATCAAGGGTGGTATAATTGTACTCGGCATGAAATTTCGCTTTCAATGATATATTTAAAGTGGACGGTCACTTGTTAGCAGGTCAAAGGTCATTTTTTAAAGACAGATCACATGAACATGAAATTGCCACTTTTTTTGCGGCAATTTCATGTTCGTGTGATCTATAAAAATTCTTTATATTTTACAAGTTTTGTGATAGGATCTAAAAGGGATCAGAATATATAGGCCTTTACATACACCTGGCTACATCATTTGCAAAAGAAAATAAAAATGCTACACTCAGGTATATGTATAGTCCTGTATCTTCGGACCCAATCCCATCCATTGTTGCTTTTTCTTGAGTAGTAAGTAGAGAGGGGCCAACCTAGTTGCTAGAAATCTGTCAGTGGTAGTAATTCATATGGCCAAGAAAGGAACGAAGCTGTGTAAGGTTAGTACATGAGCCAGAGCTTCCTTGATTGCTGCGACTTTCTCTTCTGTAGGGTGGATACCATATTGACTGGTCGATGTGATGAGCCAAGTAGTCTATGCTTGGATGAAGAAAGGAACACTTGTCCTAGTTCAAGCAATGCCCAGCTTTTTCAAGACGAATGAGAACTTGTTCTAGCCTCTGCAAATGTTCTTCTAGAGTGGCTCCGGTGACCAATATGTCGTTGATGTAGACACATATACACCATCAATATCGCTTAGGAGGGTGTCGATGTACTGCTGCGGGGCAGTAGATATGCCAAATAAGAGCCTGTTGTAGGGAAAAAGACCTTTGTGCGTATTTATTGTAACGAACTCTTTAGAGGCTTCATCCAGAGGAAGTTGAAGGTATGCACTGCTCAGGTCTAACTTTGAAAAATACTTGCCTCTGGCAAGCGTGGTAAAGAGGGTAGGTTTCTGTTGGTGCATCTTGATTTATCATCAACTTGTATAGTCACCACAAATTCTGATCTTGCCATCCCTCTTAAGGACTGGGACAATTGGGGCAGCCCAAGCAGCAATATCATCATCTCTGTACTATGTGCATCCTGTGAATTAATAATTACAATCCCTTAGTGTGACATGGTACTATTAACAGCTGATAGTGCATTTTTTCATTGACTTTACTAATATAGTTGATAACACAGTAGTCCAAAAATTCTTCTTTGTACAATATTTTCGCTGCCAACAAAATTTTAATATGCCTAAATTGACTCAAACAACCATCAATTTTAGCAAATGAAATCATACAACTGAAAATTTCCATGGTATTGTATACTACTGTATACCTACAAGTAGCAAAAATTTCAAAAAATAAACAGTGTAGGAATGGGCAGTGCTCTAAAAAGTATTGGAACAAGGCATGTCTCAATTTCGGGCACATGACTACTTCATTTTCATTTTCGATCCCTCAATTATTATCGTAAATGGTTCCACAATTATCTGTAGATGAATTTATCAGCAACAGTATCACATACTAATTTCTGCCAGTCTTATCACTTGGCTAAATAGTGGAATGAAGTATAGCAGGCAGGATTAGATTATACTGGCCAAGACTTGAACACAAAAAAAATGAAGTAGTCATGTGCCCGAAATTGAGACATGCCTTGTTCCAATACTTTTTAGAGCACTGCCCATTCCTACACTGTTTATTTTTTGAAATTTTTGCTACTTGTTCATTCACTTTTTTCAACACTACAGTGTGAAGACTGTTAGAGACTGGTTAGTCCCTACAAAAAGCTTGAGTAGCAGCTTTATGCATTGTAATGCTAGAGTAACTAATGCGCATGCGCGTTAAATGCCACGTGGCTAGATAATGAGTGACCTTTGAACTCTACCTACAAGAAGATTGCTACGTTGAAGTACGTGAATTTATATGCTAAGTTTCAAAGCTTTCTAGTTTTTGTTTAGGCATATTTGTGATGAAAACGAGTATCAAGGAATGTAGTTCCCTTGAAAAGGGCTAACCTTGTGCTGTCAAAGTTGGCTCCACACTTTCTGGTTCTCTGGAAACCGTGTTCAAGTAAGTCAGTCAGTACGTACGTACGTAAGTACGTTAGGAGAACAAAAGTGGCACTGTTGTGGCTTCCCACTAGCGCTCTCTACGAGTGTCCAGTAAAGTTTCTGTGTGTTTCAGGCCTTGCATGCAGTTGGTAATCTGTTGGGGAGAGACTTTGAGCAAGTTTGAGGGCTTAACTTTGTTTTGCTAGATTTTTATGGTGATAAACATTTTGTATTGGGTCTATGAGACATGTGGCCCATTCCTACTATACGTACTACCGTACGTATGATAAGCTATGGTACTATTATAGTGTACAGATTATTGTAACACGACACTGAAAAATCCATATGAGGGTTAAAAAATAAAAATGAAGTAGTCATGTGCCGAAACTGAGACCCTACCTTGTTCCAATACTTTTTACCGCACTGCCCATTCCTACACTACTTATTTTTTCAAAATTTTTACTACTTGTACAAAATTAATGTAAGATAACAATTGTGTTGAATTCAGATTGCATGAAACTGTATACGATTGTACAATTGTAGGTAAAATTTGCACGCTAAGTCGGCAAGAGTTTGTGTACATGTTTAACTGGCTATTAGTATAATAATTATTATCAAAAAGTCTGTTAAACTCAAAAATTGAAACCGTCACTGATAAAGGATCACAAACTGAAAGTATATTATAGGTAGCCACAAACAGTTTTTGATTGCACATGAGATATTTTGCTTTAAGTTTACATAAACATCTAAAGAAAACTGGATGGTGTATTTTGTTTTGCACGTTTTGTCAAGTCAACTACGTTTTAAAATTAGTTAGAAAAAGAGTCTATAATACAATTTATTATAAAATTTTTTAGTATTGTGAACAGGGAAAATTGCCCTTTTAGTTGATTTTTTGCAACAATTGTTGTCTATAAAAGTGAACTTCTACTCTGACAGTTAAGGCCATATAGAAGTTGCCATGGAGTCACTCGTGATGGAGCGTCAAACTATATATGTATGTACTATGTGAAAGGGGACAAAACCTATACCACAACTTTGTGTCTTCACAATACAATGGTGTACTCCTGGTTATTGCTGTTCCTACTACTACTATTCTCTGCCAGTTTTAGCTTTTTGAAAGCTGAAACAAAGGAGAGCAATGGTGAAATTGACAGAAGTACCCTTAATGGAAATGAACTTGAATGTCCTCCTTGGTCATACAAGCCTCTTGGAAGCAGTAAATGTGTCTGTGCTAATTCATCACTACATGACCTAGTACAGTGCAATGCAAAGCTTGAGAATAATACAATGTGGACAGTGATTTTAACCTTGCCAATGTGCTACTGTGTTTCATTCAATGATTTACTCAATATATCTGTAATCGGGTACTGCAGTGAGAGATGCAGTTTGCATGGTTTTCACACAAAAAACATAATTCAAAGAGTAAACAATGAATATGAAGTTTACCTATACAGTGGAAATTCGGTTGAAATTAACCAAGCAATTTGTAAAGATTTAAATAGAACTGGTCAAATGTGTGGCAGTTGTGAGAAAGGTTTTGCTCCTCCTGTATACTCCTACAGCTCAAACTGCAAACAATGCACTGATCATGTGCTTTATTCACTGCTGAAATATGTTGCCATTGCATTCTTACCTCTTACTGTGTTTTATCTTACTATAGTTCTCTTTCGGATTTCGGTGACTTCTTCTTATGTTCATGGGTACATAACAACGTGTCAATTAATTGTAACACCTCAGATATCAAGAATGCTAACTGTACTACTGATTGATCATGCCAGACACAAGTCTCATTTAGTTGGCTGTAAAATAGTTTTATCATTTTATAGCATTTGGAATCTTGATTTCTTTCGATCCTTTTACACTCCATTTTGTATTCACCCTACTTTTAACACCCTTGGGACCCGTACTCTTGACTATGCTGTGGCTGTCTATCCTCTACTCTTGATTGTACTAACTTACATCATGGTGACACTCCATGACCGTTGCATATTCTTTGTACAACTGTGGAGGCCATTTTACAAGTGCTTTAGGTTCTTTCGTGAAGAATGGGACCTTAGGACATCTCTTGTGAGTGCTTTTGCAACTTTTATCCTTTTATCATATGTAAAGATCCTCAATGTATCACTAGACCTACTCATCCCCTTAACATTGTATGATATGACTGGGAAACTACCCATACCAATGTACCTAAAAATAGATGGAACGGTGAAATACTTTGGAAAGGAACATTTGCCTTATGCCTTGCTTGCAATATTCATGTGTTTTGTCTTCAATATTCTCCCACTACTTCTCTTGTGCTTGTATCCTTGTCGTTGCTTTCATAAATTTTTAAACTACTTCAGCCTACATAGCCAGAGGGTGCATACCTTTGTGGAAGTGTTTCAGGGTTGCTTCAAAACACATCCCCGAGACTACAGACACTTTGCTGCCCTCTATATTCTGCTCAGGATAATCAATGTTGTTCTATCATCATTTCCTTGTGGTGTTGCATTGATAGTTGTAGTGATGGCAACAGCAATTATGCTTCTTGCGATTGTAAAACCATACAAATCAAAATTCGCTAACAACAATGACATTATTTTGTTTACGTTCACCCTGATCATTTTATACTGCTTCCCAATAAAGAAGCTTCTGGACACTTCTACAATTCGTTTAAACATTGCTGCTGTAAATTGGGGCACACTATTATTCCTGATATTTCATTTTTGTTATGGAGTTTGTATCTTAATCTTCACACTGGTGCCGAAATTACCAGTTATGGCTATTTTTAGGAATCTCAAACGAAGATGGAATTTTTCAAACATAGAGCTAGCAGTTGTGCCAGATCGTCTTGAACACCCAGATGACCCCGAATATGCACCTTTACTATGCACTAGCTCACAATAATCAGCAGATAAAACTTGACAATGTTCATGCCAATATAGCTAGCTAGTACTCTGTTATTTTTGTCTTTGGTTATGAAAGTACATTATTTTGCTACATAACTGTGTGCAAATAAAATCAGTTTACACATATGCACACAAAATGCAGCTAGAGGTGTGGAATGGGGGGCTATATAAGCATCTGCATGCGTGAGTAATTAATTAGTCGGGTAATGTTCCCCTGTTGCTATGGCAACCAAACTTTGTCAGCAACATCATCTTATCTCATACTAACATTCCACTTTGGTGTAAGTTAAAAAACACGTTTCCATGGCGAGATACGAACCAAAACAGGCCTATAGTAGGTGGAAAGCATGTTATTCCTCACCATGGAAACGTTTTCAAACTTCTGCCGAAGTAGAATGTTAGTATGAGATAAGACGATATTGCTGACATACTTTGGTTGCCAGAGCAACAGGGGAACATTACCACCTAATTAATTATTCATGAAATGCTAATTATTCCTGGATAGTTGGTCACATGACCTGTATGAACATGTTAAGGACCAATAGGACAATGTCTCCCTTGGTTACCATGGTGATGATAATTAGTTTTTAAGATACATTGATTACGCATATTAAGGACAATTAATTAGGGTCCCCGGGCAGTCCTTAATGCACCTGAGAATGTTGCATGATGTTGAGAAGAATGTTTCATTAGCTGAACTTTGACCTCACATAAAATATCCAACTAATAGTTGCAACCATCATGCAATGCGTCATCTAGTAACTCTGGTAGGAGGGGAGCTAAAATACTCCATATTGTAGAATCACTGAACACACCACTCCCTTATAGGTATAAAAATACAATTTAAGTAGCAAAAGTATTGGAACAAGGAATGGTCCCAATTTAGGCACATGACTAAATTTTTGATCCTTCATAGTTAATAGTTAAAAGAGAAAGAAGTGTCCTTTGACCTCACGTAAAATGATTAAAAGATAATCATATAATCAGACAATCAGAGGTGAATGATTAACAAACAATCACACATTAATATTTTTTAAAGCATTTACAAATTAATGCTTTAGAAATGATCTGTACTTGAATAGCTTAATTATCATATGTACGAAGAAAATTGGAGGTTTGGCATGTTTGTGTTTGTTTGATGTTTTTAGGCCATGTTTTGGGCTCATTAGAAAGAGCTATATAGTAGCCTTTTAGTGCTAAGCGCTCACTGAGTTTTTGCAGAATTTTTCGTGTGAATATTTGAATTGCGCTAATGGCCTGGGCCATCCATGCCATTCCTGTGTACCCAGTACTACCATACTGGGAATACTACCATCTTCTTCTTCTTTTTCTATCTTGGCTCTCGGAGACTAATGAACGAAGTTGGTTTCTTCCCGGGCAGTACAGTCGGTTTTTCCATCGGTTTTTAGCACCTCTTATTGAGGCGAAAAGCGCCTCCTCCATATGGCCGCCATTAATTTCTACACTCATGCACAGCTTCTAGAAAATTCGAATCGACAACCCTTTCAACACAAAAAAGTGTGCATTATTTGGAATTAAATGCACTGAAGTTGCCTTGCTCTTCTTAAGAGATGAATCAGGAGTTTCAAAATTGATTACCATTACATATAGAAAGACAAGTAAATCTTATGATACAGCTCCTGCCTTAGATGTGTGTTTCACTTCAGTATCAAGCACGCTACACAACTTGTGACTTCAAGTACCAGCTCAGCAGCTGCAGGCTCAGTGAGACTGCATGGCTTGCCAGACTACTAGCTCAGTAGCTAGCTGCACACACTCAAATGTAATTTCTAGGTTTATAGCAATTCATAACAATATATGGATATCATCTCATTGCACAGAACGTAATGGTATCCCTTTCATTTCTGTAAAACCATATTGGTTTGTTGTATTCCCAGTACAGTAGTACTGAGTACACAGGAATGGCACGGATAGCCCATTAGCGCAATACAAATATTCACGCTAATAACCGTCTGAAAAAACTGAGCGCTTAGCACTGACTAAAAGGCTTCTTAAGCTACTATTTATCTCTTTCTCTTTCAAAAAACATGGCCTAAAACCATTGCTAAAGTACCAAACACAAATATGCCAAACCTCCAATTTTCTCCATCTTCTCAGTTCTTCTTCTTCTTCTTGGCTCAACTTTTCTCAGAGATTATTCACTTCTAGAAGCTGATTCTTGAACGAACAAACTTGGTTTCTTCTGTCTCTTAATTTTGCCATTCAGTGGTTTTTAGCGCCTCTAGCTAGATGCAAGGCGAAAAGCGCCTCCTCCATATGATCACCATTAATTTTTACACTCATGCATAATTCAGTAGCTTCTAGAAAATTCGAATCGACAACTCTTTCTCAAAAGTGTGCGTTATTTGGAATTAAATGCAAGTTGCCTCAGTGGAACTATTCTGTGATACCTGGACTTTGATTATCATAAAGGCAAGTAAATCTCCTGCCTCCAAATGACTGAGATGTGTGTTTCACTTCAGGCTATAACACTGTCGACAACTTACTCAGCAGCCCATTGGGTCACTGGCAGTAGTCTAGCTTACCAGACTAGCTACTAGCCGCTCAGTAGCTAGCTACACACACCACTGAACTCAAACGTGATTTGTAGAATTATTGAAAAATGAGAACAAACAAGTAATGGAAATGTAGGATCGTAAAAAGAACACAAACAAGATAGAATGGTTGTTAGAGTGTGTAAGGAATTCTTCCTGTGGGCAAAATGAGAGACTAAAATCGTTAAATGCAGGAAGAATTCTGCACACACTCTAAGCCATTCCATCTTGTTTGCGTTCCTTTTACGATTTAGCCATTCCTGTACATGTGTTTCATTACACATCTCCAATGTTTTTTTAACTTGTTTTGAAAATATAACTTTTATTGTTATAACCAGCATAAAATGAGCTTTCAAATGATATATATAGATCATTATCATCTTTTAGATAAATTTAGATGATGCAAAATTGGTTCAATTCATAATTTTACCAGTCTATACAAGTCCTACTAGCAATAAATCCACGCATATTCAGTACTTATGGGCCAGGTGCTAGGTTTAACCATTCTTAACAAAATGGATATCATTTCAATGGTCATGGTGCACAGAATGTAATTATATACCTCTCAATTCCATACCACCATCCTATTCTCGAATATAGACAAGGTGTTTTTAGGTGCTTCTTTGTAATAAGTACACATTTTGGATTGTTATCAGTCAATGGTTTATTGTATGAAAATGAAACTTGTACTATTGTAACCAGCATAAAACGAGCTTTCTAATGATATATAGTATGCCATCTTTTACATAAATTTATACGATACAAAGTTGGTTCAATTCATAACCTGTACAAGTCCTATACTTGGAATAGTCCCATTCATATTCAGTACTTACGGGCGAAGTGCTAGTTTGGCCTAGGTTTAGCAATTTATAACAAAATGGATATCGTTTGAATGCTCTCATTGCGCAGAATGTAATGGTATAACTCTCATTTTCATATAACCATCCTACTCTGAAATGTGGACAAGGTGTTTTTAGGTGGTTTTTTGCAACAAGTACACATTTTGCTTTATTATTAGTAAATGATTTGTTCTTTGAAAATTGAAATTGTACCGTTGTAACCAGTATAAAACAAGTTTTCAAATGATATATAGAGTGCCATCTTTTAGATATAAATTATTAGGATGATACAAAGTTGGTTCAATTCATAGCCCCTGTACAAGTCCTACTTGGAATAGTCCCATTCATGTTCAGTACTTAAGGGCGAGTGGCTAGGTTAAACAATTCATAACAAAATGGTTATCGTTTGAATGCTCTCATCCCACAGAATGTAATGGTATTATATACCTCATAATAGTTCCTCCTATTCTGAAATATAGACAAGGTGTTTTTAGGTGCTTTTTTGTAATAAGTACGCATTTTGCATTATTATCAGTGAATGGTTTGTTCTGTGAAAAAAGGAACTTGTACCATTGTAACTAGTATCACATGATATAATATAAAATGCCATCTTTTAGATATAATTATTTAGATGATACAAAGTTGGTTCAATTCATAACCCTTGTACAAGTCCTACTAACAATAGTACCATTCATTTCAGTATACTTACTAGTTTCAAGGAAAGATCAGTTTGAGGCAAATACGCTAAATATACGAGTCAACAACACGGGTAATGATCAGAAAAATTTGCAAGTGATAATGCAGGAATGAGAGAGAAAGGATTGCGGTACTTTATGGTTGAATGTTCTGATTGTGTGGATGCACATTATGAGATTCAAAGGTTTGTATCTGGAGAAGATGAAAGGAACAAAGAAAAACTGACAATCCTCAGCCAGTTACAGAACACATTTCCTTGCGTCCACCTGTTCTAGATGATCAACTTCGTAAAGGCCCTGAGGAAAAGGGAGGAGTAATCAACATTCATGTGGTACAGACCAGTGCAGGCACTGATTGCAGCCAACCCACAGTTTGCAACGCAGTTATTAATAAGTAGGTTCGAAATTCCCTGTAGTTGGGTTCAGTCAATTAACCGAAGAATGAAAAGAAATAGATACCACATCCTGTCCACCAGGCTTGTATGAGGAATGTAGAAGAGATATCTTATATGATGTTATATCAAACTTCTGGCTCTTTTTTTCTGTTAGTAAACAGACTATGATATGGCTAGATCTGGATCAAAATCTGCAGTTACCAATACTTTTTGACAAACAAAAGGAATATAACACTAACTTAATTTGTTGTTATTCTGTTTCCAAATGGATTTTCATGCATTAAAATTAATGCCAAATGTTACGTGAAATGTGTTCTGTATACCGTATACTGTTAGTTATCAAGGTAATACAATGTCTGAGTATCCATTTATAACTAATAACCACAAAATAGAAACTTAAGCTATTTCTTTGCATTCAAAAATTTGTTTCATTTGTAATTCTTATACAACACTAAAGATACATAATTATACACTCATTTTTACTACTTATTACTAATAGGCCTAACTCATCTAACATAAACTTATTTCTATTAGTATTTATCTACATTCCTTGTTTTGACTAGTGTCTCTTTTCTCACTTAAATTTTGCATGTTTCAATTATTGCTCATGGTTATATAAAATTCTTCTTCACCATAAACACCACAATCTTTGTTAGTAGAGTTTACTACTAATGGTAAAAAGACAATATACAATTGATTACGAAGCACTAGTTTAGATTATACTGTTTGAAGAATCATACCATTCCTCTTTTTACGATAATAAATGATGCAAGCACCCAGTATTGTGGCTCCAGTTATCAAAACAAATATAACAAAAAAAACAGACAGAGGCACCACAATAACAATGACAGTATTTTCAGAGGGTGAACCTATAAAATTGATAGCATGCAGAGCAAAATAAATAAGTAATAAAACAACACATACTTCATGCATGTTTAGAATTTGGACATACCGTTTTTGATAGATCATTCGGCTTGATTATAAAATGCAATCATCTATAGCTTATAATTAAAATGGTTATGCCAATCGCTTGGCTAAGTGGGATAAATCTATAAGAGTTAGGTTTGACAGAAACTGAAAGGAATATTGTCTGTCGAAATCGACTTGTCATAAATTGACTCATGATTTGAGTCAATTTGTAGCTCTGGATGCCCTTACACACGAATAACATTGACGTTTTTAGATTTAAAGCGGTTAGCTAGGCCTAAAACAGCTTCATATAATTATAATAATATAATTATATAATTATAATGTACGTGCTACCACATGGATAAACAATGACTATTATACAATAATTGATATACGAGCAAAATACCTGAGTTTGATAGAAGTATTTTCGAGCAGTTCTTACCCTACAAGAGTTCAAAAGTAAAACTTAGCTAAAAGAACAGTATTGGATAAAGAATACCTCGAATTCTCCTTCACAGGCACAGTGATAGTCATTGAACAAATCAGTACAATTACCACCATTTTGACATGGAGTGTGAATGAGACATTCATCAATTTCAGTCTCACAGTTGTCACCACCATACCCAGACACACAATCACAATGATAGTCATTGAACAAATCAGTACAATTACCACCATTTTGACATGGAGTGTGAATGAGACATTCATTGATTTCAGTCTCACAGTTGTCACCACTATACCCAGACACACAATCGCACATGAAACCATTCACCATGTCCTGCACCATAAAGCCAAAAATTGCAATCAGAATTTCAGCACATGTACAATGTCATGCTTGACTACTTTAAATTTGTAGGAGAGATTGCCTTAAGCTTAATATACTTACCACACATGTTCCACCATTTCTACACAAAGTATTATTGCAATCATTGATGTTCGCCAAACAGCAGTTTTGATCACAACTGGTATTTACTTGTTCATGTGTCCATCCGGGGAGACACACCTTTTCTCCAGTAGTATAGTTGCATGAATAGTGACCATTGATATCATCATCATGAGGCTCACAGTATACACAGTCTGTGCCATAATAGTGTTCAGCAGTGCAGTCTACACAGTACTGTCGGACTGGTAATCCAAACAGTGATACATTTCTAGATCCTGTCCAACCTGGAAGACAGACCTTCTGACCACCATTATCACATGTATAGTGTTCATAAGAATCATCACGAGCTACACAAAATGTTCTACAATGATTGCCATAGTAGTTAGGAGCACACTGTAACCGAAAACTAAGCCATATTTGACTGTTGCCATAATTTCCATTATATTGAATTGATGGGGTGAAGTTAGAGCTAGGAATGAGAGAGATGTTGATGTAGATACTGTCAACTTCATCAGGATCACTTGTTTCATCATTATCCTCAACCTTCACAAAGAGCTGAACTGAACCCTGTAACAATTTTATAAGTTATAGTTGATTCTTAATTGCCTAATTTTCAGTAGATCATCACATATTAATTAAGTAAATTGACAGTAGAATTAATACATCAGTTATACAAAAAACTAACATGTATCATACGTACGGTAGTACGTATAGTAGGAATGGGCCGACTGTCTCATTGACACAATACAAAATGTTAATGCTTATAAACTTTCGAGGAAAGAAAGCTAAGCCTTTAAATGCATTTAATAGCCTCTCACAGACATGCAGTTTGCTTACTGTATTAACAAAGAAACTTGGCAGAAAGTTTCTAGAGCACTCTGGAGAGAGCGCTGGTGAGAAACCACAAGAGTGCAATTTTGTTTTCTCCTTCCTTCCTTCCTTTCTTCCTTACTTCTTCCTAACTGGCTTACTTGAACGCGATTTCCAGACAAACAAAAGGCATTGAGCCAACCTTGACTACATAGTGAGACTTCATTTCATCTGTAGTACGAATTTTTCGACTTGTTTGCTGGTGAAAAGGCAGCAGACAAAATCTAGGCAGCTTTGAAACTCTTGATATAAAATACTGTATTTTTATTTAGCCATTTTGATGTAGGTATAACGGTCGTCAATAGACCACATGGTTTGCATGCCTATAATGCGTATGCGCATCAAATGTAGACTTCTGCTTTTTGTAGAGACTGACTAGTCTAATCTGTGTGGTTGTCTCCATGCAGTTGAGCACCTTGATGTTTAAAAAAGTGAATGAACAAGTAGAAAAATTTTATAAAAATGAGAAGTGTAGGAATGGGCAGTGCGGTAAAAAGCAAGGAAACAAGACAAGTCTCTGAATTTCGGCACATGACTACTTCATTTTTTGTGCCCAACTCTCAAACATTACTGTGTACCTACATTCTACATGCTTGCTATTTCATCTAAATTAGCCAAGAGATTGCTTGCATTGACTCATGAGCCAAACGATCGACAAATATCAGTAACTTGATTCATGAAAATAAAGTAGTCATGTGCCGAAATTCAGAGACTTGTCTTGTTTCCTTGCTTTGCAATGTGTATATAGGACATAGTTGGTTTCTAGTCCATCCACTCTAAATGTCTGATAGGTTCAGGTTATACCGGTTCCATTGTCCAAATTCAGTTCAATCATGAATTCCACGTCATCTCTTTGTGTGAGGCAATGTCAATTATTATAAAAGTTGAAACTTTATTAAATTCTAATAATCATCGTTTGTCTTTGCTTTATATGAAGTTAATTTCCAATTTTTGAGTGATGCTGCCACCCGACCATTTGGTTTACTGCCACTCTAGCAGAGTCCGTTGCAACAATCAAAGTGTGGTAATTAAGGACTGAGGTGCTTAATTGCCTGCAAAGTAGACATTCTTCTAAGAGGGGATCATTTTAGAGATGAAAACTGCTCAGCATGGAAGGTTGCATCACTCAGGGGCCACACTTGTCTACTGATCTGAAAAAGGGTCACCATTTTGAATTTTTTTTAAATTTATGCAAGAGTGTAGAAATGAATAGCGGCTATACAGAGGGGGCACTTTAGGCCTTGACAAGTTGTATCTAGCCACCCAATAAGAGATACGGAAAACAGATACCAAAAGCACGTGAAGACAATACCAAGTTTATTCATTCAAGAATCAGCTTCTGAAAATAAGCAGTCTGTGAGAAGAGTTGTTTCAAGACAAAAGAAGAAGAAACTGAGAAGAATTAAGAAGAAGAATCAGAAGGAGACAATTGTAGGTTTTGCAGTTTGGTACTTTAGCGATGGTTTTACGCCATGTTTTTGTGCTGATTGGAAAGAGAATAAGCTTAATAGCTAGTAACTTAAGAAGCCTTTTGGACAGTACCAAGCTGCCAAGTGCTCAGTTTTTGCAGAGTTATTTGTGTGAATATTTGTAGCTATTGCACTAATGGGCCATCCATGCCATTCCTATGTACCCTAGTGGGAATAGACAATGACAATTATTACAAAACATACAACTGATACAGCCAATTTGACAATTATATTTTTCCCTCTTCACAATGCAAAAAGTAATTTATATTATAAACTATTTTTACTAACTAGTTTAAATGTAGTTGACTTGACAAAAGAGTGCCAAACAAAATACACTATCAAGTTTTCTGTAGATCTTAATAGTTAATAGGTGTGTGCAATAAAAAACTGTTTGTAACTATACTAAAGCAATAAAGTTAATAACTTTCAGTAATTGTGATCCTTTATCAGTGACAGTTTCACTTAAGGTTTGAGTGTAACAGCTATTTTGTACATATTAATAATCTGTTAAAACATGTACACAAACTTCTGCAGACTTACAATTGCACAATCATAATAATAACTATATATTATAA
Source organism: Tethya wilhelma (assembly GCA_964030475.1). Lineage (NCBI taxonomy): Eukaryota > Metazoa > Porifera > Demospongiae > Tethyida > Tethyidae > Tethya > Tethya wilhelma. The sequence continues at coordinate 1,748,769 of CAXIPT010000006.1, read as the reverse complement.
TCGTAACGAAACTGTTTCAATATTGTCTTGACTCTGGTTGACAGTTGTTAAATGATAACAGGCTTAGACCAGATGTTGGAAAGACTGAACCACAGCAACACATCCCAGAAAAAAAGCATCAAGACAGCTAGTTTGCTAATTTACTAAGCAAATGATCATGATGGTCCCACATCCTCACAACTTTGCACTGGCTGAAGCCACTTTATGTAGCTTACTTTTTTCCTTGCAGTAGTGAGCTAAACAAACAATGCAATTGCTTTAAGAAAAGGATTGCTACTATACCTCTTACTATAGCTACCAATTAAGTTTCAAATTCAAATCCAACCATGAATATTAGTTGTATTGAAACAAGGTATTATAGAGTAATAACTAAATCCGAGTTCAAATTCAATATAACTAGCTATAATATAGTCTAAGTAGTCACTAAGTATATCATAATAAGAAATACAATGTTATAAGTCTTAGAATTAAAATTCAATTATACTACATTTATAACTGCAATAGGGTCTAGCTATACATTATTGAAGTTCACATCTAAGCATTTTGCTCACTTTAATATTGACTTAAGGAATTGGAATTTTGAATTTATCCAATTCCTTTTGTAGCAGGCTTTTGAGTTTGGGCATAACAAGGTTGTTCAAGAAGGGAGTCAAGAAGCCAATGATTGTATTTGTGAATAGGTCAAGAATCCAGTTGAGTGGGCCCAATCCAGAGATGGATACATGAATATCAGGGTTAGCTGCCAATTGAAACACTTCAATTTGGGCATGTCCATCATCTTTGAGCTTTAGGGTACTTTTGATTTTCAAGTTGGAAATTTTAACTCCAGCATGGCCTGAGATATCGATAGGTGTGAGCCATGCTTTCCATTTTCCTCCTCCATTTGCAGTTCGAGATAGTCCAATATTCAGATCCAGTGTCTTTGTTGCTGGGTTTAGTGTGACATCACCCGTGCGAACAATCGAAGACAGGCCAGAAACGCTTGCATCATAAAACTTGGCACCACCACTGAATATCCACTTTTTGAAATGCGTCTCAGCTTCACCGGGAATGTGCCATGGATCATAGCCTTCTTTGACAATCAGGTGGTCTACGTTGGCAATGATTTTGTCAAAGAGAGCATTCAAATTGATACCTTTACCAGAAACTTGAACAAGTTCCGGCAAATGATAAGGATGATAGAGAGCAGCACGGAAGGGGTGCGTTTCAGGAAGCTGGCTAAGTGCACTTTCAGTAATGGGAAATGGGATTTTCTTGAGAAGGTGATCAATATAATCCTGCAAGGCTGTCTTCACCTTACCAGCAAGCATCGGCTCAACCAAATGGAATATGTTTAGTGCAAAAAGATTGAGAATTTCATTCAGCAATTTTCCCAAATCTCCTCCACCCTCCAGGTTGTCGAAATGCACGGTTAAAGCACTAGCATCAAAGCTAATCTCTTCAACATCCACTTTGATGCCAAACTTGTTTTCACTCACCATGTGAAGTTGCAAGCTAATCGTAGCTTTGACAGCATCAGCTTTCAGTGAGAAACCACCATGACCATTTAATGGCACAACATAAACTGCAGTACCATTCAACTTGTATTGACCACTGCACTCAAGCTCTTTGACTGTGATGACAGCAGATGCCTTCAATTTCTTCATGTCAACATCAACCTTCGGAATATCAAAAGTTGATAACCCAGAGACGACTACATTGTTGAAGTCAGCTTTTGCCTGGATTAGCTTTTCATCTACGGAGAAATTAAAGCTTCCTATCTTCAGAGGATCAAGGACTGGCATAACACCTGGAATGCCAGTCTTCATCACAGCTTTGAATGCTTCAAGAATTTCCCGTAGTAAGCGTGCAAGAGATCCATCATGAAAATCCATTTTGCACGAGAGCGTTCTGAAGTTGAGTTGTTTGATAAGTAAGATTGCTTTTGCTCCGGCAGTTGCAGTTCTCGGATGATGTGACTCAAACTGTTAGACGGTGGTCGTTTAAATACGAAAAGCCCACCAAAGCAAACCCACAGCTCAGATCCGATGTCATTATGCATAATACTTCAATTATATAACTTGATCATGAGGAAACCAATAAGGAAATAGCATTTATAGGCATGCCTCAGTTAAGAGATAGTCGATCAAGTTACACTGTGGTGCATGACTTTACTGCAAGGCAGCTGTCCATCCTCTTGTAGGATTTTTTGGTTACCATACATAAGCCATTTAATCCCTATTATAGTAAATTAGAATTGTAGAATAATAATTCTTTTCTCAGTTTACAGTAATTATCCCCACTACTGTTGACAGTGTTGCATGGCGCCATATCTTATTGGTGAAATTACAAGCCTTAGAAAATAACAAGGAAAGTGTATATATAAAAAGAATCTGTACAATCCCCACAAAAGGAACTAATTTTATTAGCTATAATTGTTTATGTAGCAATACGAAGGATTTTAAATGGGTTTAAAAAAATAATAAGAAGAATAAATTCCTTTTTACCTCAATAATAGCTGTGTGCATGCATGTGTGTGTGTATATATCTGCATGAATGTGTTTGTGTGTGTATGTGTGTATGTGTGTGTGTGTGTGTGTGTGTGTGTGTGCATGTGTGCGTGCGTGCATGTGTGTGTGTGCATGTGTGTGTGTGTGGGTTTGGGGTAGGTTTTGGGAGGGCTTAATTTTGTCCACCAATAAACTGAACAGCTTATAAAATCCATGGCTGTAGTACCATGCAGAGCTTATTTTTTTATTAGGTCTATAAGCTACTGGTTAGTTGAACATCAGTGATGATTTACCACTTGTTTTTCTGTCATCGGAGGAGCTACCTGGCACTCATTGCATAACCACAGGTTCAGTTCAGTCCCTTTGATCTCCTGACCTACATGTGGTACGCTCTAGTGAGGGTGGGACTACTCCCATAGGAGTCCAGATACCACATCACAATCAAACAGTATCACATTTTGAGAGAAAAAAAAATACTCATCAACAATGTCACAGAACTATCTATTATGCTCTGAGCATCTAATTAAAACACCACCACCACCACCACCAACAGCAAAAAAAATCTTACCGAAATTTCTCCAATTTTTTTTTTTTAGCTTGGTACCTGTTTCTTTTACAAAGGATTGGACAGGATTGAAGAAGCTGTCTTGTCAGTGTCTTTTCTTATTTTAGCTCGTAATATGAGGCTTTTCTCTAAGCATTACTACTTAGTGGGCTTTGTCTTACTGTTATGGCATAGTCACTTACATTAGTGGTTACCTAGTTGGTGTACTTATTCACACTTCTTACATTACTAGTATAGAAGTATGCTGACGTGTGTGTATGTCATGTGTGTGTGTGTGTGCGTGTGTGTGTGTGTGTGTGTGCATATGCGTTCACGCGTGTGCCTGAGTAGGATATCTATATATGGGTCAGATTTACTAACACTGATTAAGATGACTTAACTTAGTCTATTTTGTGCTCCACTTGTATATAGTTACTCATTTTCTTTCAGTGGGAATCTCAAGAATTGGTGGATTCTCTCAAACAAGAGGTTGACCTCCTTGAGAGCAAACTAGAGAAGGTCAGTTGCTATGGTTACTACCTTGAAGTGACTTTTGACCTATTTACTAGTTTGTGTTCTAATTATAGGAAACTACAAAGTTGAACTGAGGTTGAAGTTAAGAAAATTGAAGCATCAGCTCAGTCTAAAAAGTTCAGTCAGGGAAGTACCATCATCATGCACCACCAGCCGAAACACATCACTGTTAAGACTGCAATGATAATATTATGAGGGGTATAGTCTCTGCTATTCATGTCCACAGTATACATAATACCACAATCATGAGGGTATTGTTTGGGGGGGTCTTATTATTATGAGTATATTTTAAGTGACATAGTATTTTGGTAGCCTTGTTCCCAAACTCCTCCCTCACGTATATTTTCTTCAAAAATATGGAGAGAGAAAACCAAATTATCACATGAGTGACGCAAGGTAGACATGAAGGTAGATGTGGCCTACGTCAGCAAATTTTTTTTATGTCATCTCAGCTAATGCCTACTTTGTTTTTCACTCTTGTAAAGCCTTTGTTTAGTAAGGGAGCTAGCTGTCAATGCTACATTATTAAGACCTATTTTGTTGAAACTCCCCTGCATTGACCAAGATTTTTGTATCCAGAAATCGCCTATCGTTTTTTAGAGCACAAACTGTTACAACATGCTGTCAAAGTATCTTTTCATAGTTGATCGATAGCTAAAACAATTTCTCAGATTGTAGATAACAAGAAGAGACTCTTGGGCCTCTAAGAGCAAGAAAACTAGCTGGCGGAAACACACAGTAAAAGACGTACGTACGTATTACTAATTGCTCATTAAAAAAATCAAAGTGCGTCATTGATTGCATCACTCACGTGATAAAATGTACCAGGCTCTTTCTCTCCTTATTTTCAAAGAAAATGTACACGAAGGAGGAGCCTTGGAACGAGGCTAGTATTTTGGTTTGCTTAATGATAATTGTGTGCGTAGAGTGTGATATACAAAAAAACTAACAAATTTTATAAAGATAAAGATGTTAAGGATGATAAAGCTTATTAATTAATAATAATGCATACATCAGAAATTTCAACTTCACTTGTTTTACTTTTGGACCATCTAGTAGTGTAACCACCTGCTAGTATATAGTAAATGATTGTTGGGTAGGACAGCTGCTAAACAGTCCCTTCCAGGTGTCTTCATGTGTCCTATCTCCTCCCATGTCTTTGTGGTTGGAGAGTACATCCTAACGGCTCTAGTGGGGTTGCCTTTTGAATCTTTCCCTCCAACTAATATCAGATGATCATGAATTGCCACAATAGTAGACCACGAGAAAAGACCTGTGTGTTCTAGTTCAGTTCAAATATCAGTTTTGCTCGATTCTGTAGACTGAATGAGGTCATTGGTTGAACATCTGAACATTCTCTTACTCTCGTACACAAAGTAGAGATGTTCCCCACACATCACTAGACTATATAGACCATATAATGATGGCTTATTGGCCACACGGGACCATTTGTGTGATGTCAGGTTCATTGTGAAAATCATTGATGAATTCCATGGTACAACTATCAAATGTGTTCCACAGCATACTGTTCTTGTCAGTCCTACTTTCTCTGGCATGGGTGGTAATGTCTCCACCCACCTCCTCCTACCATCATTTTTCTTAATGAGACTGAATATCTGATTAGTGGCCCACCCATCTTGCACACCACCAACAGATGTTAGCGTTCCATTGATGACACTTATGGAGCAGTCTGAAGTGGGAGTATTGGGAAGCTGGCACCAGGTGTCGTGCCAAGAGTATTGGCCAGGACTGCAAGTCGACTCTAAAGTATTTCAGGTTAATCCCAAGTGGTGGTTTGTTTAGAATTTTCACACGATGTCCCTCACCGGATGAATATTTGTAGCTGTAATTTTTTCAAATTAATTTTTAATTTTAGTGTAAGATGCACAATTAGTAATTATTTTTATCTATTTCAGGTTGAGGATTTGTTGCTCAGCTGTTATACTCACTCCAAAATCATGGACCTGTTGCTAGCCTAAGACAAGCCATTTGTGAAGGCCTATGTGGTCCCTCCACCACAACTATGTCAAAGGTAACTTTCTTGTGTTTATTCTTGTCCGAGGCTTACCTAAATCATGTCTAGTGATGCCGTTTTTGTCCTGACTTAAAAAGTTTGTGCTAGTCGTGTCACTATGTCCTGTCCTATCACTATGTGAGTGTATATGCATGTACCTGTAGTATGAGGTATATGATTTGTAATGTGTACCTTAAACTTCATAGAAATCACTGAAAGTATGATAATTATTGTTGTTTCACTAAATCTTTTAAGTGAACATAATTATTGCAATAAAATTGTTAAAAGATTTAAATTTTCTTACCATCTGAAGAAGCTACAGGCTGGGAGCTTGTCTGCATGGACACCCGCAAACAAAACGGATAGGAAAAAATATCTACCAGATATTTTCAAGTCTTCTATCAATGCTTTTTTCTTTCAAAATGGCATTCACACAAATCCATTTTAGCTCTCCTCCTCCCATCTCCTGCCATCCCTCGTACCGTCACAACCCTCTTCCCAGAACATGGGAGTGTCACTCTCGGCACCTTTGTCCGTCATTCCAGAGTCCCCCTGTCTTCAAAGCTCCTTGAGTCCACCATCGGAGACACGCCCACCACATCCCCTAGTGCTCCCCAACCCTCGTCAACTGCTCTTCCTTCTAAACAGAACAATTTATGTCATCTCAAATGACAATTAACCCTCGAGATGAAACTGGAGAGATATACTGACTCTGAGGTCGGCTCCAATCCAGTCTGGTCTGATCTTGAAGCTCTTTCACTGCCCCACGCCACGATAAGAAGGCTACAATGTTTGATCCCCCCCCCCTTCCCATGATCTTGTGCCATACTACCGGTCAAAGTGAACAAGACCACATCGAGGAGTGGATAAGACAGACATCAGAGACAGCACTGTCCCCTGAGGCACTCACTTAGAATGCTCCACTCACCAACTCAACCCCTACTTTTACTGACTGCAAAATTACCTATAGTAAGGTACTAAGGTGCTTGACAATAATTTATGTATAGTACAGTTAGATGAGTACCATTACTGAAAGAAGTAACCCAATGATTTCCATGGATTAAGTGTATTTGGAGCATTTTGGACACCTGTTCCATTAATTGCCTGTAAAGTGGGCCTTTCAGCCAGAATGCATGGTCCAGCATGGATTCAGCAATCCACTCATCTGCAGTCAGCCACTGGTCATTTTGTAGGGCTTCTTCATTCATGTTGATAAAACAACTAAAGTCTCCAGATCCACGTCAACAACTAATAAGAAACTGGTAAACATAATTATTATGAATATCAACAATGGCATCTATATAAATTGTATACATATACATATAATACGCATCCTTTTTTGATATGCAGCCAAAATTGACAAGAGATATAATATATGAGCTCATGCAGGTGGTCATTGCTGGAGTTATTACTGAATTTGTGAATCTTTAGTATGTAAAGAAAGAAATTTAAGTATTATAATATAGCTATTATTGTGACAGTTAAGACTTACTGTGCATTATTATATTAGTGTTTTAGTTAGTAAGAATAATATTATATTTGTGTGTAGAGTGTGCACAAAAAACAAAGACTAATTTGACAATCCTGAGTCAATTATTAATGATACATACATCAGCAATTTCAACTTCACTAGTAGAATATTCAGTAGTAGTCCAACCCCCTGCTACTAGCAAACGATTGTTGGGGAGAACAGCTACTAAACAGTGGTATCGAGGTGTTTTCATGTGTCCTATCTCATCCCATGTTTTCGTGGTTGGAGAGTACATCCTAAGAGATGTAGTGGGTTTGTATTGTGAATCTCTCCCTCCAACTGATATCAGACGACCATAAATTGCAACAATAGTAGACCTTGAAAGGAAACCTGTGTGTTCTTGTTCTGTCCAAATTTCAATTTTGCTTGATTCTGTTGACTTGATAAGGTCACTGGTTGAACATCTGAACATTCTCTTGTCACTGTTCACTAAGTAGAGATGTTCCCCACATATCACTAGACTATGTAGAGGTGATATCACTGGTTGATTGGCCACATGAGACCATTTTTTGGCTGTCAAGTCCATTGTGAGAATCATCGATGAACTGTATGATGCAACTATAAGATTTGTTTCACAGCATACTGTTCTAGGAGATTCTACTTTCTCTGGCATGGGTGGTAATATCTCCATCCACTTTCTCCTACCATTATTTTCTTTAATGAGACTGAATAGCTTATTAGTTGCCTGCCCATCTTGTGAACCTCCGACTGCTGTTAAAGTGCTGTTGATGACAGTAATGGAGCAGTGCCATGTTGGGGTATCTGGAAGCTGGCACCAGGTGTCGTTAGTTGAATTGTAGGCATACACACGTTGAGTTCCATGTTGTCTGATGTACATAGTGTCACCATCAACAGCAGCATCTACAGATCTAGCCAAGTTATCTGGTGCATTCTTAGCAGCTCTCCAGCTCAAACTGATGTTACAGGGATCCTGAGTGCATGGCCATGTGATAGAATAATTAGTCGTATGTCATATAGAAGTCATATGAATAGACTGCATTAATACGTAGTAAAAACATGTTTCTACATTGATGTATTACTATAGACTTACAATGACTCTTTTAGGATATAATGAGGTCTTAGTTTGTCCTGATGAAAGAGTGGCACTTGATTGACTTCCCTGTGTGTGTGTGTGTGTGTGTGTGTGTGTGATTGAGTGGATACATTAAATTGTGCGATAGCCTACATGTGGTGAGAGATCTTTAGTTGGACTTAAAGATTCCTTGATCTTGACATGATTCACTGGGATGTAACCTTGTCTGCCATCACTGTCCATTCCATACCACCAGTCTGTGGACCATTTTTGAGTCACTTGTAAGATATCTCCCTCTTTGAAACTGAGCTCCTGCTCACTATGACCAGTGAAGGAGTACAGTGCTACAACTTTTATCATCAAGGCTGAAAAAAATAACAGATAACACAAGTAGTAAAAAAATAATCAGTGTAGGAATGGGCAGTGCTGTAAAAAGTATTGGATTCATTGAAACAAGAAATTTCGGCACATGACTACTTCTTGTTTGCGATTGTCGGTTTTAGTTTCTGGTTTTCTCCATTGTCTTAGCTAGTAGAGGCTTAGTACTTGCTGTGTTAGTACAGCATTTGCTAAAACCATATGACCATAGTATTGCTTTTGTAACTCTGTTCAACTAGCTGACAAAAAAGCCTAAGACGCTAAGCTCTGTATGTATAATTGTCACGGAAACGTGACAATGTTATTGTCTTCCGGAAGTGGTATGTATAATAATTATTATGTCACGGATTCGTGACAATCATCCTTTTGTTTTGATAGATTTTTATGATCATAAACATTTTCAATTTGTATTGTGTCTATGGGACGGTCGGCCCATTCCTACTATACATACTACCGTATGTATGATATTAAGATAACATTGTTACAACAGCTGCCTCGATTTGCATGCATGCATGTATTGTAAGTCAACACATTAACATGCATGCATATTCATCATCAATAATGTAGTATACCGTTTTCTTTGCCAGGGTTAGACACTACATCTTGTGGTGTAGAATTTGTACCACTCTGATCATTGGAAGTTGACTGTATAATTAATTGTATAAGTGTATAATTATAATTATGATGTTCAAATTATATTACATTATCATTATGGGATGATCATGACAGAAACAAACTCACTAGTTTTTCTTTTGAAATATCTGATTTAATTATCTGTTCAGTTTGACTTTCAACATTTGAACTAATCAAAATTAATGCTATAAGTAATATGGCATATATAATATACATGTTTGTAACCATAAAAAGAACTAAATTAGTAATAAGTTTCTTGGGCCTGATTCACTGAGACCACTTTGCTCTGATTTGAATGTTTACCAACTAAACTTTGACTTTTCTCCGTAATTGGTAAGAAAGTATTGATGTTATTTTAATTTGTGTATCAGTAAAATTACTTACGAGAAATTTCTTGTATTTCTTCACTGTTTTCTTTGCTTCCTCTAGATTCATCTGATCTTGGTTTTTCCTATCTTTTGTTTCTCTTAGTTCCAGTTGTAATTGCATGACTCCCATCATTAGGGTAAGTAGCTGCTGCTCTTTTGCATCATCTTCTTTCATTTCTTCAGCTGAGAGTTGCTCTGATCTACGATGATTGGAGTCCAACTCCTCTCGTAACCTTTCCATCTCTCTTTCTTGTGCAGCAATCTTCTCTGAAAGTCGACTGGTCTCTTTCTCCTTGTCTGTCAGTTCTTGAGTGTACAACTGAATCTCTTTGTTCTTCTTGTTTGCCTCCTTTATGGCAACATCTCGTTGAATCTATAATTATAGGAGTAACAAACCATCATGTCAGCACAAGGTCATGCATGTAACATTGTCAATTAACCAGAATTAAATATTACCTTAATTTCTATCAGGTACTTTTCATGTGACACAGATGCAGCACTTTGTTCCATCAATTTCCTGTTCATCTCTTCTTGTTGTTCATCGAATGATTCTCTCAATTTTTTCACTTCTGTTTTCAGTTCAGATACTTGATCAGACTTGGCATTCAACTCTTTCATTATCCTGACTAGCTCTGCTTCTTTATCTTTTAGCTGTTTCTTGGTAGAATTAAGTTCCTTCTCTTTCTGAACGAGTTGCTTTTCAAGAGATTTGATCTGTTCAGTTTTCTCCTCCAGCAAATTCTCTACAAGTTGANTGGAAGTTGCTAAGCAACAGTTACTGTAGTAGTTTAACAAGTTTATGTGTTTGTTTACTAGCAGGAATAGTACTATAGCTCTGTTTACATATACCTACTAACATGTGATTCCTTTGAAAATTGTCACAATGTAAACTTCCAACAAAATACTTGCATTCACTTCAAGTGGACAGCATTGAGGTTTGCAGCCCATGTGCTGTCCACTTAAAGTAAGCGGCAACTATAATGTGTGCATGTGCAATGCAGCATGTGTTTGTTTGCCATTGCCTAGTAACCAAAGTTTTTATAAGCTAATTGCCAGTTAGTGGCTGGGTGGAGGTGACAGCAGATGTAGAGTGGACGAGCATCCAAGGTGAGTCGTGCCAGTACATTTACTGTTCAAGATTATACAATATTCATGACTTATGACGTCAACGTATAGCAAGCATGCACAAAAATATCCAAGTCCCCAGAAAGTTGGAGTAATTAAGTGCATGCGCAAACAGTGTGTACCATGCTCCTTTTTTTCCCCTCCCGGAGCCTATAGGTATGAGGCTACACTTGACCATGCATCGAATGCCCCCCCACTTATGGGTTATGCAACTATAATGTGTGTGGGAGGGGGGGGGGGCTGAGATCTCTAGATGGATTTGAAGCGTATCTGACCTTTACATAATTCCTAGGGATGTAACCTTGTCTGCCATCACTGTCCATCCCATACCACCAGTCTGTGGACCATTTATGAGTCACCTGCAAGATATCTCCCTCTTTGAAACTGAGCTCCTGCTTACTACGACCAGTGAAAGTGTACAATGCTACAACTTCTATCATTGAGGCTGAAAATGACAACAGACATAGTAAGATAACAGCAGTTTCTTGAATGGATTCACGTGTTTGTCAGTCAGCATGCTAATTAACATTAATACTGTTTTACCTTTTTCTTTGCCAGGGTCTTGTGGTGTAGAAGTTGGGCCAGGCTGATCGTTAAAAGTTGGCTGTATATATGATGGTATGGATCATTATGGTTCTAACATGACAAATAAACTCACTAGCTTTTCTTTTGAAGTATCCGATTCAGTTTTTTGTTCTGTTTGAGTTTCAATTATATTTGAAGTCGGCAAAGTCTATATGCATGCATGTACCATGGCAAAATTATAATTCACGTATGTAACAGTACAAAGACTAAGTTTCTTGTACTGATTCATTTACCACTCCCTGAGTTAAATCCTTAGCATCAAGTTCAACAACTGAACTTTGAATGCTCTCTGTATTGGTGGGCTTCATCTGTGAAGAATTAAGTATCATCATCAATTCAATTGGTGTATCAGTAATTAAAAATAACTTACAAGAAATTCCTCATGTTTTTCCAATGCTTTCTTTGCTCCCACTAGATTCATCTTGTCTTGGTTTTTCTTATTTTTTGTTTCTCTTAGTTCCAGTTGTAATTGCATGACTCCCATCATTAGGGTGAGTAGCTGCTTCTCTTTTGAGTCATCTTCTTTCATTTCTTCAGCTGAGAGTTGCTCTGATCTACTGTGATTGGAGTCCAACTCCTCTCGTAACCTTTCCGTCTCTCTTTCTTGTGCAGCAATCTTCTCTGAAAGTTGACTGATCTCTTTCTCCTTGTCTGTCAGTTCTTGAGTGTACAACTGAATCTCTTTGTTCTTCTTGTTTGCCTCCTTTATAGCAACATCTCGTTGAATCTATAATTATAGGAGTAACAAACCATCATGTCAGTACAATGTCATGTAACATTGTCAATTAGCCAGAATTTAATCATTACCTCAATTTCTTTCAGGTACTTTTCATGTGACACAGATGCAGCACTTTGTTCCATTAATTTCCTGTTCATCTCTTCTTGTTGTTCATCAAATGATTCTCTCAATTTCTTCACTTCTGTTTTCAGTTCAAACAATTGATCAGACTTGGCACTCAACTCTTTCATCATCCTGGCTAGCTCTGCCTCTTTATCGTTTAGCTGTTTCTTGGTAAAATTAAGTTCCTTCTCTTTCTGAGTGAGTTGCTTTTCAAGAGATTTGATCTGTTCAGTTTTCTCCTCCAGCAAATTCTCTACAAGTTGAAGTTCATCTTTGTTTGCGGACTGTTTTATTTTCTGAAACATTTTTAATTCTTCATTTCGATGTTCAAGTTGAAATTGAAGAAGTTCTGTTTCTTCCTTTAACATTTCGACTTTGTGTTGGAGCAGTGGTACTTCTTTTGAGATTCCCTTCTCCAATTTTTTACTTGTAGCAGTTTGAATTTGTTTTGTTTGTTCTAATTCATTTGTTTTCGCTGAAAGCTTTTTTTCACTCTCCATGAGCTTAGAGGAGGCACTATCTTCAGCAGGAGGCACTGCTAAATGAAATGGCTGTGGCAAACCTGAAGCAGAAAATTTGATTGGAAGTAATAAGTCATGCATTAGGACAGATATATACATCTATCTATAGTCTACATGATGTCTTATTATTATGGCAACAAGCTCCTTACCATATTTCTCTGCTAGACTATCAGCAAGGCCTTTCATTCCAATATTGACCAGAGCTAAGAATAGTTTGGTCCAAGTAGGCTTCTCCAACTGTTCCCACTGAATCAGCATATGCAATCGACAGTTTTCAGTATAGCGATGGTCCTTACGAATGGCTAACAGTTGGTGTGTAGGTATCTTTAGCTGAACACCTAGCTTAAACCATGCAAGGACTCCATTCAGCTCAACTTCAAGATCTGCTAACTCAGCACTATCAACACCACCTTTAATGATATTGACACATGCATGCATGACATTGTATATAGAATTGCTGATTAAAATGTTGCATACTCAATACACTTGCACACATACGTTTGTTGCTTGGAGCTTGAGTGGTAGAATCAGTCTGAGAATTGGTGACTTCCTGAGGTGTACTACCCAGAGAGGTGGTGGACACCATGGCACCTGCAGATTATCATGCAGAAAGAGGTGCCATGGTCTCTTCTATAATACAAGTATAATAAAAATTTTATAAAAATGAGAAGTGTAGGAATGGGCAGTGCGGTAAAAAGCAATGAAACAAGGCAAGTCTCTGAAGTTCGGCACATGACTACTTCATTTTCATGAGTCAATTTCAAGTTGAATTCCATCATTCAATGCCTGATAATTGTCAGCCATTTGGCTCATGAGTCAATGCAAGCAATCACTTGATTAATTTAGATAAAGTAATAAGCATGTAGAGTGTAGGTACACAGTAACATATGAGAGTTGGGTACAAAAAATGAAGTAGTCATGTGCCGAACTTCAGAGACTTGCCTTGTTTCATTGCTTTTTACCGCACTGCCCATTCCTACACTTCTCATTTTTATAAAATTTTTATTATACTTGTTCATTCACTTTTTTAAACACTAAGGTGCTCAATTGCATGGAAACCAGTAGAGACTAGTCAGTTTCTGCAAAGGCAGCAGAAATGTGCATTTGATGCGCATGCGCATTATATGCATGCAACCACGTGGTCTATTGACGACCTTTACCTATGTCAATAGGCTAAATAAAAAGTACAGTATTTTATATCCAGAGTTACAAAGCTGCCTAGATTTTGTTTGCTGCCTTTTCGCCAGCAAACGAGTCGAAAAGGACGTACTGTGCATCAAATGAAGTCCCACTATATGGTCAAAGTTGGCTCAATGCCTTTTGTTTGTCTGGAAATCGCGTTCAAGTAAGTCAGTTAGGAAGGAAGGAAGGAAGGAAGGGGAGAACAAAATTGCACTGTTGTGGCTTCTCGCCAGCGCTCTCTCCAGAGTGCTCTAGAAACTTTCTGCCTGTTTTCTTGGTTAATACAGTAAGCAAACTGACTGGGGAAGGCTATTAAATGCATTTGAAGGCTTAGCTTTCTTTCCCTGAAAGTTTATAAGCATGAACATTTTGTATTGTGTCAATGGGACGGTCGGCCCATTCCTACTATACGTACTACCGTACGTATGATGAACACACATAGCACCTAATGTCATCACAATATCGTGAGAACTAGAGTTACTCACCATTGTTTGGGTAGGAGAATAGTAAGGGAAAGAAGAGGAATTTAATGATAACATAATTATAATACGATTGTAAGTTAGAGTTATTTGGGGTAATTTTCATTGATTATCTATACAGTCATAGAAGTGGGTGTATACACTATTGTTGTTATTGATGATCCAATTAATCATGCAGGAAAGAAAAGGAATTTTAATTATCAAATTATAATGAAGGTCAAATTCTAGACATGCATGATCAAAAGTACGTATACTTATAGTATTGTGTTTATGGGACATTCAGGGCACACCGTATACATGTGTAACAATTATAACAATGAAAGTACAATGTCATAATTGTACAATAATATTATTAGTAATTTTTATTCACATAATTTTTTGTTACACTCACCACTCATACCAACAGCACTAGGGGGTGGCTTGGTAAATATGGCATTGGTGAAATCAAGTATTTTGCTTCGTTTCCATCTCTCGTACATAAATTTGTAGTTTGCCACATTTACCACTTCTGGCCATCCTACAGCTGGGGACACCAGGTAAACTTTCACCTTAACAGCTACCTGAAATTGTTCTATTGGAGGAGCTGATTTTAAACATTGGGGCTGTTTTGATGATTTGATTTTTTCTTTCACAAAAACATTGGCAATTGTTGATGAAAATTCATTTTGAACATCATCTTTGCTGGCCAAGAACTCCTTTAGAGAAGATTTTGATGCAAACTTGGCGAGAAACAAAGCTACTTGTTCATAGTAGAAAGTTTCAACTGAATAGACTCCATGCTTGCTTGCTACAGGAATCACTGCTTGGTGTAAGATGGTTGAGAGTTTGACAGAGATGCCACCGGCTCTAAGCACTGGCTCTCCATTGGCCATCTTTATCTCAGCTGGACTTCCATTGATGGTGACAGGAGTCCTCAGGAGAAAGAAGTCACTGTAGCAGGAGGAATGAAGATTGACCTCAACACCAGAGCTAACAGAGCTGGGTTTGGGTTTAGTCCTGGGTTTTGGCTTAGTCTTTACATCAGACATAGTAATTTTCCGCGATACGTAGCCAAATGCAATAAGCGAGCATCCACCAAATAATACAAGACACGCCCCTTCGCGCGTGTAATGGTGATGTAATGACTGTATGACTAACTCTATTTACTGTAGTACTTTGATAGACCTAATGTAGCTTTCATGTATAACTTTTGATGTATGTAGCAGTTCTAGATATTTCCATGTATGTACGTAAAGTAGAGAACTATTACCATGTTAGGATGTTACTTGATGTGTGCAAGCTCATTGAATGTATGTGTTAACACCTTTATTGATGTATAGGCTACAGGATGTAACATGTTTTTTGTGCTAGGATATTAACCTTTTCATGCATTTACTTATTGCTTGTGATGTTACTTTCTTAGCATTTCCTGTTTTAGTTCTTTTATCTGTTTTGTAACTTCCTGTGTGTTTTGTATATAAGCTAGGCCACTTTTTGCATGATGTATTCAATTATCACTTACTAAGATTCTTCGTCAACTATCTTCTTCGATTCTCAACTCTGCGCACGATTTCGGCGCACTACAGCAGTGTTAATGATGGATTACTATTGTTCGAGTTCATGGATGCAATAAGAGGAGATGGTAGTCAAATATTACCAGTATGGAAAGTGTTCTCACTCCATTATCCCTGAAAGGCTCCTAGCTGACTGTACAATGGTTCTTCTTGCAAGTAGTTCTTGTGCTTGGCATAATGGAAATAAAGTGGCAACATGCAAGAAATCTGATACTCAAAACCAGGTGTCACCATCTTCTTTTGCTCACACTCATTCATCCGCCAATGATGTAAACACAATTGTTAAGGAACTCACAATCAATTCTCGTGTGTTTGATTATATCCCAGCTAGGTCGGAAACACAAGACATTTGCAAATATCCAACCAAACATAGTCAGCTGTGTTGATGTGAACAAACTGTTTGGATCAATAAACAGGAAAAAAAAAGCTATCTGCTGATATTACAACTGCTCGTGTATTCGGACATAAATTTTAATTTTGTAACAACACAATAATAATTATTATAGTTACATAATATGACTGTACAAAATCATTATATAGTTTTCAATCATTGCCCAACTAACAAGTTTTAATATATTGAAAATTACTCAATAATAATAACACGATTTCCTCAGCATGTGTTTTAGATACTAGACCCAACCTCATTACTATGTAACATCTTCATACAAAGAAATTTGCAAATATTGTTTTGATATTTCTCGAATTAAGAAATCAGAAATTCCAGACACAACTTCTTTACCAAAAAACAACACAGTGCATCTCTGAAATCATAGAGTATGGTACGTACTTTTTCCTGGTTATGTTTACTTGGTAGTTCAAGCTGAACTTCAACACATGGATCACATACTATACTTGTGATTCAGTTACCCACTCTAGATCTGAGCATTCTTCACACAGACACTCACAAAATAATGTCACAGCATCTATGCATTGGTCGAGGAGACATAACATCATCTGAAGGAGAAAATTGATTCATGAGTAGTTTCCTTCTATAATATCCTATTTTTGGCTGATTCGTCTGTAGATGAGGAGTATAATTCACCAACAGGAGTCTTGGACCCATTGGAAGACGACACCATTTTCATGCAATTGTAAACAAGACACGACGTTACATCAGTGAAATCCCTGTACGTACATATACGACAAAAATAATCGTTTTGGGGGATCTTTTTCCATTGTTTTTAATGTCCATTACTATTATCAATAGATCTAGTCATTTCTTCTGTTTCAGTCTTTACCCTTACTTCATATACCTGATTTTTAACTTGTTAGGCACCCTCGCCATGTTTCTTTTTCCATGCATAGACATTATTTCATGATTATATCCCTATTTCGTGTTGTGACAGTGGCAGTCAGTGCCATGAGGTTTACTTTAGACACTAATGACCTCAGCTCTGCTATTCTCGATTAATCAGTTCTGAATTCATGTCTCCCCTACACATAATAGAAATAATTTTAATTAATTATCGGTATATGTAATTAAAATTTTAACTAATTACCAAGAAGTGATGCAATGTGCCTCATCCACAACAATTCCAATTAGATTCATACAATACACTTGAGATGCTAACATGTCTCTCCACTTCCGCGTACTTATAAGTGATTCTGGACTGCATGGAATAGATTACGTGGTATATACTCTCCTTTGTGAACTATAAACTTTCTGTTAGTGAATCTAGCTTCTCTCCAATGTATGTGCACTTGACACCACAACTATTGGGTCACCTGATCCATAGATAATTATCTACGCCTGATCTTTCATGAGGGAAATCAATGGACTAATCACGACTATAACAGGACTTATAATGTCTGTGGTAGGACAGATAAACATCATGCTCTACAATAAGGGGTAGACACACGAAACAAAGTGGTTTTCCGGAATCCTGTGACAAATTGCTTTACCACAATTTGCTGGTAATCAGTAGGTCTTGGGTAACCCAGTGCTTGAAATGCCAGAGTGATGCTGTGATCAATCATTTGTTCAGGAACCCCAGAACCAAGTACAGAGATCGTAACTTACAACTAAGTCTACTGCATGGGCACCACTTTTTTCTCCCTCTTCCCACTCTGGTCAGGCACTTTTCCAGGTAATGAGTTCGAGCCATCGTTCTGCTCTGTTATACAATTCGCTGGTCTAAATCAGCCTTTCTCTGAAACTTGCAAACTACTGACCACGTGTAGCTGCCTGCTATAATAAATGATCAGGTAATGGTCAACAATATATTTATAATAAAATTAAGTCTGTACGTGACGTCACGTAATATTGTGTACTTTGAACTGTGTGACACGCAACATAATAATAAAATTAATTGTAACATCTTGAGGCAGTACTTCACGATTATATGCCTCGCGCTAATGCGCTCGGCAATTATTATACAAATATAAATATAATAATTACTTTAGTCAAAGCTAGATCAGTATTCCCATTGACACTCCAATACAAAAGGACGCCTATTGCTTAAAATAACAAAAGAGTCTATCTCTTTACTNTGTGTGTGTGTGTGTGTGTGTGTGTGTGTGTGTGATTGGTCTTCCATTTATCTTATGAGCTATATCATCCAGTCAGGCAGTCTCATTCCCACACCCAGTCAATAGAAGCTCAGATCTGTGACTCAGTCTGTTTCAAGCTTTTCTCGCGATTTCATTCTTAAATGTCACAAACTGTTTGCACTACGATGAAATACGACAACTGTGAATTGTGCTGAGGTGGCATTTTGTTTGAGTGAATGTGATCCGTATCCGTAATAATGCAGTACTCATGTTGTCATGCACGCACATACATACATGTAATACCAGTGAGTTCTGCTGTATTTGACCGTAGAATTTGAAAGGTCTGGGTTCGAATCCACACAGTAACTAAAGTCCATCTGGTTTGAGAATGCCGGTAGAAAAACTTGAATAACTTTCTAAATATCCAACAGATTTCAAGATTTTTTCCAAAAAACTTTCCTAAAAATTAATGCGAGTACAATTTTTTGTCTAAGTGCCTTTCATATGAGACAAAATAGCTAATATTTGACTGGTAAGGTGTAGTAAGCTGGAAAAGCAAGAAAAAAATGAGGAGAACGAGCACTTTTCAATTGTGCTTGAAATTTTGAAATTGGTTGAAGAATAAGAAATTTTTTCTATCGGCACTATCAAACCAGATGGACTTTACAGGCTGCATGGGGTCTGGGAACAGAAATGCTTGTCATGCAGCTGAAATACTAGACTATTTTTTTTTTTGTTTATTCCATTCTGAGGTGTTACTTGATCCTTAGGGGGTCAGGGAATCCTTGTGTAGGTACTAGCTGGAGGTACTAGTCCTTCTGCACACAACAAAAGATTGTTGCAGACTTGTTAGCAGGCTTGCTGTTCTTTGCTGGTGGTTTGACAGCATGGCTTCTGGAGTTGGCCTGTTTGTTGACACCTTAGTCATGATAGTCTGTGTGTGTGTGTGTGTGTGTGTGTGTGTGTGTGTGTGTGCCTGCAAAAACTTGCTATTGTTGATTACATCATTCTAACCATGCTGGTTAGATGTTCATAACAGTACTGTAAGTCTTGTGTATAAGTCTCTCAGACTGTTGTTATAGTATAGTTCTTTTTGCAAAGTATTCGTATACTAGTGCATGCACTAACTATTCTTCTTGAATGTATACCAACAGTTAAGTTAGATTCTCACTATACCCACAAAATCTTTTGTGCTTTGTACTCTAGCTAAGTGCTGTACTGTCCTTATTGTCTACGTAACAACCCCTCTCCTATGTAATGTAAGAGAACTTTATTGCCGAGGATGTCTATTATTTTGTATGCTGTCGACATTTTGACAGTACGTGCTGATCGAACTTGAATAAAATTAAAAGAATGACGTAAATAACCAACACATTCTCACATCATGATTCTGTTCATGAAGTGTTCCACTTGAGAAAATTATAACCAGTTTTTGTTGGACTATTTTAATCATGTACTCAAGCAAATCAAGCAATTAGCTCTCAAATCAGCCAAAGAAGCACTTAACGTTAAATTATTCCAGCAATTTCTTCAAGTGACAGGCACATGTATTGTAACATCTAATTATCTTCAAAAGAAGGTCACTCATTTGTATGCTGTAATTGCTACAACAAAGTGCTAACAAGGAAGTATGCCAGTCACGATTTTTGGAATTTCATTTCTATAATACACTTGATGCTGACTCCTTTTGGATCTAAGATTGCTTCCTTCGTACGTGATCAGCAAGGCTTGAAGCACTCTTTGTCTCCATATAAGTATGGCTCTATTTTATATGTGTTCTTATTAGTATAAGACTCTGTTTTATATGTGTCCTTATAAGTATGACTCTATTATATGTGTACGTCTTTATATGTATGTGGTTCTATTTATACTGTATGTCTCCTTAGCGACTGCAAAATGTAAAACATTTCAGGTACCATGCAGTTTGAGTCAAAGATTCTGCACATACTTATTGCATTTTTCGGATTCCATTTGTGGACTAATTAAGGCTCCAAGTGGGAGTCTGTGTGTGGTCTAATTATGGAGGTCTTTGTTGTGTAAGGTTAGACTCCAGTGGGATTAATTGGCGATTGTTTTTTGGTGGATGTTTCGGAGGATTTAGTGCCTCTGGTCACGTCAACCGGGAATATGATGGCTTCTGTGGAGTTTCAAGATATTACAGCGTGGTACTAATAGATATGTGCTAATGGTACATATACTCAGTGGTACATGTATCTAAGGCTTGGTCCACAATGTGATCGATGACTCTTACTATCAACTGATAAAAACACTGTGCAGATATTACAAGAATTTGAAACTATGGTATAGCTAGGACAATAAAAGGTTAACATTTATATGCATATATATAATGTTCCATGTTGTAAATCTCCAAACGGCTATAGAGGAGTGTGGTTGTTGTTTTTTTTTTCAATACATGTATGTGCGTACACTGTATTTGACTGTATATTAGTCTTGCAGTATATAGATCATCATATTGTTGCTAGTGGTAAAGGGACCATCATCTTGTTATGGGAGATAAACAACGTGATAGGTTACAAGTCATAGTTGTTGATTTCCTGTTTCTTGACCTAATTCACATTTCCTCTGGAGATGGTGTACTTGTGTGTGTGTTTGTAACAACATTTAATTTGATAGGCCTATCAAATAACCAACAGAGCTGTGCATGGTGTAAGCTTGAGTGCCTCTACACCACACTTCATTAGCTGTATAAACCAATCAGTGGTGAGTGGATTGACTGGTGATAAAGCTAATGATCCACCATATCCATTTGTTTTACTACCAAAATGAGTAACTCTATCAAAACTATTACATAATGTTTCCTATATCAGTATAGACGTTTCAAAATTAATGTGCTTCCTACATGGTTTGTATAGTCTCTACCCTATCTTTGTAAGATTGTTGCAGCTAAAATGAACCTGCAAAACACTGCATGTATATCGAGCATTTTACTAGGAACATTCCAGTTGGTGTGGCTTATTTTGAGGGGTAAACATACAAAGCAGTTCCAGCTGAATTTAGTTATGTGCACATTTATGCTTGTCATTGCATAAACAGCCTCCTAGTTTTTGTAAGCTTGCTTAGCAATTCAATAGATCTTGTCCGAAGATTTTGACTGGTAAAGGGTTGTTAGATACTATCAGAATCTACTTGAAATTTGCTTTTCACAGTGCTTGTGAATATTGAAACTGGTTTATATACGGTCAATTTATAGCAAGAAAGAGAATACTCAAGTGGATGCAAATAAACTTTAGATTGAGTGCTATACATGCATAAGTACATGGGTAAGAGCATTTAACCAGAGTTCGAAATATCTGGGTTCGAATCCCAGCTAGATCTCAAGATGTTTTCCAATGAATTGGTTCATGTATGTGTACCTTATTTGTGTACATGTCTGTACACATGTAATAAAGGCTCTAGGCTCAACAACGTATTAATGAGTACATAACGAGCACACCAACCACCAAACCACACACCAATTGTGCTGTGTGCATGCAGTGAAGTCTGTGGTCGAAGCCAAAAGCATCACAAAGAAAGCTTACAGGATGACAAAAACTCATAAAACAGCATAGCTGTGTAGCACTCCCTCTACCTTTGCCCTTGGGCTATAAGAAACAAGCAATTATACCTATCAAGTGCAATTGATTGTACAAAGCAGTATCTATGCATATTTTCTCTTCAGTATGTGTGCCAGAAGGTCATGCACGCACGTATACCATGCAACGACATAATATGCCCTGAGGTATGGTCTATAATTAAGAAGTTGCATAAAAAATGTACCTCTAGGCACTTTTTGCACAAACAAATTTATTGTTATAATTACTACTGTAATGTACGTACGTGCAAAGCATACCTAGAGAGCGCGAGGTGTAACTTAAGATATTGGTTGGACCGTTTGTAGTGGATTTGAGCAACGTTTGATAGTTAGGGGGAAAAGAGAGAGAGAATTAGCAAGTGGAACTAGCCTACACCTGGCTGGCATACCGTTACCAAGGTGCGGTGAGCGTTTTGACGCAAGGCCCTGTTTTTTTTTGAGTAACTCGTTTGAAGTGGGATTTGGGTGAAATGATATATACACTCAGGGGAATATTGTATCGCTAGTTTGATTGTAATATACCCACAATATTATGGGATGTGGCGTAAGTTCTCGCATGTGTGTGTGTGTGTGTGTGTGTGTGTGTGTGTGTGTGTGTTTGTGAGTGCGAATTAGCTTATTTGCATACATGTGCGTGTGTTAATGGTATCTTCGTTACCATGCTCCTTTCGCTTAGTTATAATATTGACCTCTCAATGTATTATATTGGTACTGTGCAATGCCAAGTATCAACGGGAAATAATTTAAGAACCTTAAAATGTATGTAGTCCGAAATTAAATGCATAGTCCCATAAATAACCCAAATTGTAGAGAGAGCACAGTAAAAGAGTTTGTATATACAATTCTCTTTGAGCTGCATAATTCACACATTGTGTTGCTATTTTATTCGTTTAGAGAGAGCTGTGAGAACAAAGTTACATTTGTGCAGATGACATAATCCAAAATACATTGTACCCATGTATGGATGGGTCGAAAAGCTTTAAAGTTTCATCTCATCACCATGATAGTGAACATTATTATTCACATGCTGATAATATTATATGCAGGAATAATAGAATGTATCATTATACGTACATCTGGAGAATTTTTCTAAAATCTGTAAAAATGCATTAACTTGCTTTGACAAGTATGAAGTACTACATATGTGATGCAGCACCTGATATTGTGAGCCCACCTTAATTTGTGGGGTAGAATTACAGTGCCGTGTGCATGCAGGGTTTGGTTTCACTTTCATGTACATGTACGATTTGTTTTAATGTATTGTTGTCATGTTCAACGAGTAAATATTTCAACCCAACACCCAACCCCTATGATTATCAATTCTAGTAAGAGTTGACTAGCATTGATCAATCAACCTCTCTATAGCTCCAGGCAAACAACTAATGCCTTGGTGATTCTCAGAATGAGAGTTGTGACTGTCCACAACAAGTATTTAATTTGTTGTCACTGTAACTATATAGTGGCTTCTGGTAATATATTGCATGTCCTTTGCCTGTGGCTATAGGCATGCTTGCATGGTACTGCTTATCTTGTGGGTGGGTGGGTGAATCTCTGTGGGATACGCTACTTGTTGTGCAGCTTTGATCGAAGCCATTTCTGCTGTCCAACTTTTTATTCTAGTCCATCTTACAAAGAGAATTGTACAGCAGAAGGTCGTTATGTTATTAGCATGCATGTATAGAGATAGATACCACATAGCTTCAAATTTTCATGGTTTGTGGAAAGCCTGTCTTTGTTGTTTAAAACTAATTTTTGTACACTATTTACAGTCCAATCACAAAATTTACGAAAATATTGTGTACGTTTAGTAGCTAGATACCATAAAGATTCTAACGGTCAAACAATACCAAATCTAAGGGAACCAATGCCTTCTCGGGAAAGTTTCTAATGAATGAATGAATCTCGTACATGACTTCTGATTTCTAATTTTTATATACTGTATACTGTATACTGTATACTGTGTACTGTGTACTGCACGTCCAATATTTATCACAAAATTAATGAAAATATTGTGCCACGAAAATTTGGAGTGCTGAGTATGGTAGATAGCATGATAGTGACTGCATGTTGTACAACTTACAATTTACTTGTGGCTTCACCAATTTGATTCTTAGACAATGAGCTAACCTGCAATTACCATATAGCTATTAGCTATACTACTGACCTTTCTCCACCACAATAGTAGCTGGTGTAACCATGGCGAAATTGACTGGTCGGTGGTGCTATCCTTTTGATGAGGTGTCTCTTTTTGAGTGACCCCAGAGAGGGGGGTAGAAGATGGTCTAGCCCTCGAGCTATGTAGACTGCAATCTGTCTGTGAGTGACCCTGTATGTGTGTGATGGTGTACTGTGTGATTTAGTGTAGGGAGAAGAATGGTTGGATGTGGTGAGGTAACTTGATCTAGTGTAGCTGAGAGGAGAGGTTTCTTTGAGAGTGGCTTATATCCCTTCAGGAAGAGGTTTTAGAGTATTGAGTGTGTTGTTTCTTGTGTAGAGTAAGCCATTAACTAAAGATGTTGAGTATAATTTATTTCCATGCACATAAGCAGTGATTTCCCTGCAATTAAATTTGAACAGGGTAGTACTTAATGATATTTAATCTAATTATGACTCAAAACCTCTCCCATTTCTTTGATGTTTTCAATCGTAAGCAGGATGGCCTCATGGTGGGTCACCATTCTAGGTACACTGGGGGAAACACCGCACACGTAAGCATTGCAGCAGAGCCAGCTCCCAGCATACTAACTACAACCCTAATTTACGAGGGTCAAAATTTATATTGTAACAGATATGTATACCATGCATGAGCATTGTGAACATTTTTTTAAAAAATTTTCTGTCTAAACTGCTATAGTATTGAAAGTTTAACACGGTATTTGGTATTCCTATGTTCACATAAATTTATAATGTAACAGATTTGTATGCCGTGTATGAATATTGTTATTTTTATTGTGTTTTTTTTTTTTTTTTAAGCTTTAGCCTGAACTGTTATAGCAATGAAAGTTAAACACAGTATTTGGCATTCCTTACTGAAGTTTCACAGGAGTAAAGATTATAATTTTAACAGACGGAGTAATTTACAGCTGCAATATGTTCCAAATCTGTGGTATGGTAGTTATGAGAAAGTTTACAAAAATTTTAATAGTTAATCTGTGCGAGCAAAAACTGTGTCATATTATTGAGCATGTATCTATATATAGTAATGCATTCTGCCTATCTTTAGAGTAAACACAAGTTTCTTCTTGTGGCACATTTAGATTAAGTTGAAACTGAAGTATAAATAAAAGGTTTCACGCATCATTACTGGCTTCACTGAGGATGTGTACACTTTGTTGATAATTTGTAAGAAAGGTATATTATTATATATCCTGCCAACCTTAACTGTATTAGTGCTGTGTCTTTTTGTGGTTGTTGTTGTTGTTGCTTTGTGTTACAATAATGACCAGCTGATGTATGGTGGACCCTCGTCTGATGGCAATTTTTAATTTGGCGATTTGCAGAATAATTTTCCAATTCGGCAAATTTACCCGCTATATGGTACTGTCGTTAGCTATAGTCTCTAGCACCAGCCGTCACTGGTCTCTTGGAATCTGACCACTCTTGGCACGGCGAGGTGACAAACAAGTCATCCAATCCCTCGTAAACAGCCTCCCCCTCTTTCCCCCGTCCGTTCGATCCCCTCCCCCTCCTCTCGATCTCCCCACGTACCCACGTCTCTCCCCTGATCTCAAAGGGCCCTCTGGAATTGTTTGTCCGGACGTGAAACCGTCAACATTGACATTTTGATCAATTTTGTGGTCCAGTCCCACACACGACCACAGGAATGTGTGGTGTATCATTTTCTGACTGATTTATGCACAATTTTTTAATGTGATAAATATGTGTTATTACTTCATGAATATTCATGAGGGTGTGTACAAGTGTTTGTATGATGAATATATTCATTGCCACACACATGCATGCAGTCGAGTTACAGCCTTGCTGTGTGTGTGCCAATTCTAGAGAATGATTATTCGTAATGAGTATGAAATGATATTTCTTTTGTGAATAGTCATGGGATGTATACTTATGGTGTGTGATGTAAGTATGTTGCAGCATTACAGTGCTTGATCAATAGCATTTGTTCACGTGATAGATTTTGTTGTTGTTTCTCGGTCTATGTTGATGGCTGTAGTAAAATGATCACACCTATCAGACTACTAGACAAGTCCCAACGTTACTTCGGAAAAACACACACACACACACGTACATGCACACACACACACAAGCACACACGCATACACACACACACATGCACACACACACACACATGTACACAAACACACACANTGATTTCATTTATCACTTACGGTGACATATCAGTCCAACATCTCGGCTGTGATCACAATATGGCTTGTTCCCAAGTCCAACAAAGTTTTCACCTATACACTCCAGTAAGTTAGACTCGTGTCCAAAGCAAGAGAGATCGCTCAAAAATATTGGACCTTCTCCAGCACCAAACATGTCACTTCTAGTGAACAAAGTAAAACCTAAAAACACACATACAAAAAAAAATAAAAAATACACCAATACGAGAATAAAAATAAACAAAAATTACATTCATTCATGCATATTATACTTGCACACTATTAAAATATCAAGATAGTATCAATACATAGTCACTCAGTAGTATTAATATCATCCAGTGTAAAAGCATACCACGTTCTTGATATCCAAGTTGACGACAAACAACCCTAGCATCACTGTCACTCCAGTATATATACCGATTGGAAGTATAGCGACTGGTGTGTGAACAAACAGTTCCCCACACACGATTGATACAGACCTCGACCCGACCTCCCACACTGAATTCTGGACGATCAACAAGCCTCACATCACCATCAGAGCAGCTAGCTGGCATCAGCTGGGTATCTGGCATAATAATATGACATACACAGTCACATTATGTCAAAATCCATATAAACTGCATATAATATTATTAATATTAATATTCATGTGGTTTAATTTTCGTCATAGAAGATGAATAAGCAAAGATCACCATACAAAAATAAATTTTTGCCGTGTTTAATTTTCGTCGGTAAAATTTTTTTTAGCGATGAAAATTCTACAGTAGGTCATTCTCTCATAGCAAGTATATATACCTTTACTTAGGCATCTGACTGAAGAGTGTTGTCCACGTCCACACAAGATACCTGAATTAATGTGAGGGCATTCCCATATTGTGTTCTCAGCACCAGTGCAGTTCAGTTCCGTTATGTGGTATCGCAATGGAGAGTCAGTGAACAACCCTTTAGCAGCAACTGCACCTATTGTTCAATAGATAGTCATAATGTTGACTTAATAGGAAGGTTTAACAATTGAACATAAGAAACTACAGGACGCTAGTTTCACATCAATCAGGACAATCCTGATACAGCTTTATTGCCTATCTCATATGTATCCTATCGTGCAAGCATATCACTTGAAACTAAACTGAGCATATCAGTTTTAATGACAAAGCATGAGACTTCTCAGAGTCATTACCGTATTCAGAGTATCCCAGTTGCTTGCACACTACACTTGCATCATTGTTGTCCCAGTAGTCATCACAAATGGTCCCCCAAGCTCCATTGACACATACCTCAACACGACCAAAGTCATTTTCTTCACTCTGCACTCAAAAAGATGGTGGCACATCATCGTTTTCGTTATAGTATTATCAAATGCATTGCACTTGCGCAAAAAATTACATTAAGCATAATGTTGAGTCAATGCTTGCTAATCAAAAACACCCACAAAATGCTTAAAACACAGCATGAATGTTAATCAATTAAATATTACTTTCTACCTAAGCAGCAACTAGAAATATACGTAAGAAATTGCATGCATATGCATATACATAGCTATGAAAATACCCAGATAGCAGAACTAAATGTACGTAACAGTCAATTCTGCTGCTTTATTAACATAAAATGAAGCAGTAATGAAGGATGCATGCACTCTTCTTTACCACTAGTCAGCAGCTAAAGTTACTAAATGCAACAGAAAGTAAAGCACAGAGCATTTCTGTTGGTGTATTCAAACAATTTGAGCAGATTAGTTTGCAGTGGCAGCAAAAATTAATGACTTTGAACCAGCTGCCAATGTAATACAATAAGGGTCACTCTAAACCTTTCCAATGCAAATACACCAGATTCACAATACTGCGTAATATTCTCTAATCATTATACCCTGTGTGTCCTTTGCAATTGTACAAATGAGTTCAATTAATATCAGGTCAAAAGGATCATGAAATTCTTAACGCTTCATAAAGCTATGATAAATTCCACATGTCCTGAAACCTTTCAAGCTGATTGGGTAGATGAGTGAAGCCTCTGAACAAAGTACAGGTTGGGGACAATTGGATAGTTGTTGATTGCTTTTTTGACTGATGGTCATGTCCACACACACACACACACACACACACACACACACACACAATCAATTTACACTGTAGTCCAAAAAAAAACAGCTTACAGACTGAATAAGTAATTTAGCATCAACCAATTGATCAGAAAACACCCATTAGTGTTGCACATATCCATCCAGTTCTTGTTGCATGCAGTCCGAATATGTACTTATCAATGGTATATGCAAATAATAAACTAATGTGGAGAGTTATCTACTTTAGAGGTAGAATTTTCTCGAGTATTCAAAGCATCTGTTAGTAAGCAATTTCAGGACGTTTCAGTCTATAGACCTTTGCAGTCTGTAAATATACTTAGCATATTATTCCTCTTACTAAGGTTACCTTACCTGGGTAGCTTGCCTGGTGAATTACAAAAAAGCTAAAAAGATCAGACCTACTCGAGATACCAATAGCTGCATTGAGACCAAAAACATACTATAGACTCCTTTAAAACGTAGGTTTGTTTAATGGTATGTATCTGTTATAGTTAACTCCTCTAAAATTGAGCTTGAATATATTATGTGTGCAAGACTTTTTTTTGCAATGTTGACTGTTTTACAAGTGTTTACGGGTTGTTTACAAACATGTTGTAGGCTCTCTTAAAACATGAGTTTTCTTTTACAAGCATAGGTTCTTTTAATGATATGTGTCTGTCGTTATTAATGGAACTGTGTCACTATAATTATAAAGGCTGTTTTATTACCAAAAATAAATTGTGTGATGTTTTTGTCGACAAACGCTTGATATACATTCATACATGGAGCTAGTGTCTGAATGTGGTACCCAGATCACAAGCGTCACAAATGGTCATAGAACATCCTAAAACGTCACACATTTTATTTTTAGAAACACAATGCTTATCTATTGACACACACAGTTCCTTTAACTCCTCCAAAACTGAGCATGAGTTTTTGTTTCCCTAGGAGACCTGGTTCTCTAGCTACTGCAGTGATAATAGAGGTATGCTAATTGGTTCCATACAGCACCACAACACACAGGGGATACTAGCTTTCCCCTTAGCAACGGTGCATTTTGATTGTTTCCTGTTTACAAGGAAGTGTATGTTGGGCCTGGGAACGACATGGAGGGTGAGATAAAACAAACATTGTGTGATGGTGATTGTTTGGTATGCTTCTGAAGACTGTATGTATTTTTCCTAAAAGGTTTTGTTTAGTGATGGTTTATCAGACAGTAGGAATTCTCCGGAAATCAAGGAAACTCGCGAATGCACTCTTACAGATGTAGACAACATTACTAGAGAGTTGTGTATTTGTATGTACTAGACTTGCAGTCGAAGCACATTCGTGGAGATTGAGGCATTTTCATGGCTGTTCCTTTTTTACTTGCGTAAGAATTGGAATGGCTTGGTTCATTTTCCTTGCTAGTTACAGTGCATAGACTGTGGAATTGTTTTTGCTTGTTGTTGTTTTTTTCATTTTGTATTGCAATGACTGTGAACTCAAGGTTGAACTTTATTTCTTCATTGTACTTACACACAGTCATGTGCATGTGACCTTGTTGACACACACACACACACACACACACACACACACACAGACACAGACACACTTGCACACCTCCGGTAAGACAATAAGGTCTCCGATAGCAGAATAGGTCCAAAATTGGAACCAAAAATCTCAATTTCCTTTGCTTCAAAGAGCTTCCACTTTCCTTGTGCCCTTTGAATGAAAAGCCTGTACCCCAACACCCACTCGTGAGACTGTAGTACCACCGCAGAACATAACCTCACGTCCAGTGAACACGCATGCATACCTTAAAATTATCTACAAAGCAGAAAATGATGTGTTGATTCACACAATAGTGTTGTCCCTCAACCAAAGTATGAATATGTTTAACAATCTTCATACCTGCATGCAATACACTCACATGACATTATACCGGCCTCAAGCTCTCAATCAATGACCACAGAGCATGTAGCCTCGCATACTTTAAAATTAATCACAAAGCGCATATCACGTATGATCGATACACATAATACTGTTGCAAAATATGAATATCTTTAACACGCACATCACACTGTGTGTAGTCGGATGGATCCACTTACAAATTTTCCGTCAAACGGGTTTGATCGTGGTAACCAAACACCTCTTCCTTAAAGTGGAGTACAAAAGAACCACTTGAAAAGGGTCGCGGTTGCCCCCCCACCTACATCCTCTCAGACTAGCTGTTGTGGTGTAGAGCTGACATCTAGCCCCCCTACATGTCCAGACTCAAGGACTGACTGCCTCATGATTGACTGGTCATGAACTGTAAGGGAGACAATGGTTTGAAATCGAATGACTCCCCTGTGAGGGTTGTGATCATGCATCACTGTGGGTTTGAATTAAATTTGAATGGTTCACACGTACCTCAGTTAACCTTTAGTAGTTATTGAAGTTTTGTTGAGTAAGCTAACTAGATGTATCATTTGTGTGTGGTTATGTCATAAAAGACATAAGGCATGACTTCAATACACACTCACAATCATCCTATACTGGAAGTTGTTGTATACTAATCAGTATATCCTTTCAAAATGAACATAAAATGAATTGTATGGCTTCAATAAGCAGCCTCATTCTATATTGCTGCAAGCTGCTGTATACTGATTCATATATCGAAAAAAGTTTGAGTCATTCAATTGGTGGCCATGGTAACCAACAGTACCTATTCAGCGACCATAATTGATTGCATTTTGTGTATACGAAATAATAAAAAATAAATTATTGATAAGCATAAAAACCTTTTCAGCTTTCCCCCGGTTGAGCTACAAGTAGTCTCGATCCTTTCTTTAGAAGCCTTCATGTAATAGTTGGAAACTTTTGAAAATTGAAAAACCTGCTGAGAAGGCTTTGGAGCGAGACAATGTTGTGTCTACAGTACTCTTACATACTCTCTATAGTGTACAAATTTTATGTTTCACTTTCAATAAAAAATGTTTGTCCCAACATTAGCCACCCCTATTATTATCAGACTAATGTAATAATGTATACTACAAAGTATGAAGTTTGCAAGTTAATTCTTTCAAATTACTACATACCTAGCAAGCATTTTCTATGGTCCTGTTGTGCTATCAAAGTGCCGAGGGTTGGGCACCTTTGATGCGTTTGTAATTCTAAGAGTTTCCTAATTTCTACCCTATAAATTTATATTTATAGCCCATTTGACTGACTTCTTTCCTGCAGCTAGCTGTGTGCTGTATTGAAGTGTGTTTGAGGTTGTTCTCTAAGCCACGACCTCCTGTTACCAAGACGACCCCCAAAGCAAGACCAGAGACAGACCAGCAAGAGTCACCAGACAAAGAACAAGGTTAGACATTGAGAAATTGTGCTCAAATAATTCTTTTATTGGTCGTAAATTTTTGGGTTTTGCTACTTTAGAAGATGATAAAGGAAAAGAGGCAAAAAAAGAGAGTTCTCCTAAAAAAGAGAGTCAATCAGTGAAGAAAGATCAACCACTAAGGAGGGTAAAGCTAGGAAGAGAAAATGAACCAAGAATGGTGAGTATTTTTCCAGGTTTCACACGCAAACCATATAGGACTTCTTTTTTTTTTTTTTTTTTTTTTGCTTTGTATTTGTGTTTTTTTTGTTTTTTTTTCTTTTTTTTATACCTTTACTGTATGCACCAATAAACTAGTGTAATAATGTTAGAATTTATATATTTATCGGGATTGTAATTATTTCTTTTGACTTACTGTATTTCAATCACACTAGTGAATCCAGGTATTCTACGCTCTATATTCTTTTCTTAGCTATTAAATTTTATAATATTAAAATTTCAAACTTCTATAGTCACTCAGTCGACAAAGATAATGTAATTAGGCCCATGCTGACGTCATCCTTTGAAGTTCAAACCACAAAACCATTGCTTTGGAAGCTAGATTGTACATCTGCCATTGACCTTCATCCTCTTCAAGTACATGTGCGTGCGTGTACGTAATACGTGTGAAAAGTGACGTCTCCCACAGACAAAAACTGGATGTGGAATGTCTCCTCTTTAGACCTCCCTCGAGTGTCACGGTTGTGTGTGTGTCCTTGCTCATCCAGCCATGAAGTGAAGCCGTACCATTACTCCTACCACACAAAGCGTCGATCGTGCGATCATTGTGAGCCCTATCAGTGGGTGGACGGGCTATCGGGTGTCACTGAATCTTATTCAATGTGTGTGTCATTGTTGTTAGTTAGAGAATGTGTGTGTTTAAGTGCATTTTCTCTGCTCGTGTGTGGGCTAGGGAGATGCATGTGGAGATGAGTTTTTCATATTTGAGGTTTTTTCGAAAGTGGATGATTGACGTCTGATTGAAACATTAGAACTTACAAATTGAGAAGATAGAAATGCCTACATGGTCTATGGCTAGCAATTTGTAACTTATCTTCCATAGACATTTTAACAGAATGTTTCTTTTCCATCAGAGTGTATTTATAGGTGGTAGGAGGACCGTAGTGTTAACTTGTTAACAATAATTTTTTTCATTGACATGTATGAACGTGTATAAACTGACCAGACAGAAATTGAATGATGTATGAACTGAGTGATTCGATCAGGATGGGCTCATAAAAATTGTCTCTCCAGCTGAGACTATGATGAAATTTTGCAGTGTGTACAAGTCCTTTAATTGCTATGCCAATACCTTTGACCTTGTACCAGCCTGACCATCTTCCTAACTTTAAATCATTATATCTGTCTAGCTGCGTATGTGTATGTATGTTGTGCATGGACATGTATGTGTGTGTATTTGTCTATGTGTGTGTGTGCAGACATGCTCGTCCTTAGCTACTATACTCCACTCCTCCAGACCAGAGGTTACCACTTAAGGTTTGAAAGATGATAGCACCATTTCTGACACATTAGATGACCTTGGGTTATTGTGTGACTGTTAAAGTGCTGAATTGATTGGAGGTAGTGAATATTTCATCAATTCATCTTGGTGCTTGGATTGTGCTTGGATCACCACATGCAAATATTTTCTACCATAATAATACAAGAGGAATAATTGTGTAGAGATAATAAAACTTGATTTCTTTTTTGTTTTGTGTTCAAAAGTTAATTTTCTCACTTTAGCTTTGGCCTCTCCCAAGCAAAATGATTAGCATTCTCAGAAGCAAGATATTAAGAAGTTCTGTGCACTAGATGTGCTTGACACTGTTTCAGAATTCCCCAGGACTCTTTCTACTCTAATTTATACTACAAACATGATTATACAGCTTTGTTTATTGCTAAAGGCATTTTGAATACCATGGTTACTACTGTCATCACTTGCTCAGGCATAGTATATCAGCTCAACCCGATGCTACAAGCTATAGTATTTCATTTTAATGCTCTCTTAAGTTTTGCTGTCACATTTTTAATTTCTCTCATCTCTCGCTTTAGCTTTGTTCTTCTTTGTTGCCATGGTGGTATGTAGTGTGTGTATGCAACAAGCACTCATTGTTTGCAAAACATCAATTACCGTTCTAACAGCCTGAGGTTGGGTGGATATCTATGATGGACATTTTGTTTCTCCTTCTCTTTGCATAAATGGTTTGATGTGTACAGTGGCAATTATAATCACTACAATACGTATACTACCTTTGGACAGAGTATGTTCCCGTACACTCCAAAACTATCAACTTTTTAACAAAATTTAATAATAAGCAACAATACTTAAAGCTATAAAGCATGCCTTTACTTAATAAAACTTAATATTATTTGGACACACCTAGGTGTTCATGATTGCATATTAAAAGGCTAAGCCACTTGAGTGTAATGGAATAATTTACGATTTGAACGTAGTTGATCACTTATTCATGATTTGTAAACCTTTTGTTTTCCTTAATTTTTCTTTATTTCTTTATTTATTTTTTTGGAGAACACTGAATAAATGGGTTTTATTCGTATGTCCCTAAGATGGTTACATTGGTATTTTGGTCGAACCTCGTGGGTAACCAGGTGCTCGTTAATTAGAATGTAGGTTATGTACCATAGTCTCCAAGTGAAGTCTTAGAACGTCACGAGAAAGGATGGGCCCATACAAATGGTATGCACACATGAAAAAAGTATCACAAATATGTGTGTAATTGCAACACAGAAGCAGCTGTTTGGCGAATAATGGATTTTTTGAAAAGATTACGAGTTAGTTTGGTCAGCGGTGTGGGTTTTGAGTTAAGGTTGAACGGGTGCATCTATTAATGTTAATTGTTGCACGTGTGTGCTATGGTCGGGCATACTTGATACGTGGATATGCATGTGCACATGAGATCTGGACGGAGATTTTGGTATAGTATAAGTCACGTACTCACATACTCTCCCTCTCATGTATCGTACCTACGCATTTACTTTCAATTGGGAATCCCCACTCGATGCATCCATGCAAATTAAAGGTACTGAACACTATTAAATTCTCTATTTTACTCTTCATGATCTTTTGATCTCGCCCCACACCGACACCACTGTAAACAATTGAGACAAGGAACTGTTTCCTTTTGTAAAATTTTTTATAGGATGTGTAGGATGCCCTCTCAAACACACACGCTGTGCTTCGTGCAGTGCTGGATTGTGTAGCGGTGGAAAATCTAAGATTCTAATTTATTTGTAGTTGCTAACATCAAACGTTTGTCTTCTGAAGGGTGTGGAAAATTGAAAGAATGACAATGAATCGTCACCTTGCATTATTCCTTCCATCTTTCCTCTTTCATTTTCATAGCTATGATGTTATTGAAAGCGGTATTGTTTCATTAAAAATTCTTTCCAAATTGTTCCAGCTTCAAGTATGATATGTGATGTTATTGAAAGTAAACTTAGTCCATAAAAATTATTTTTAAGTCGTTCCAACTTCAAGCTTACTTTCGGAAAGCCTCTAAGCATCCTTATTGCCAGGTGGAACTTAACGTAAGATATCCATGGCTTGAATTTTTTCTCCATTTAGTTACTATCCATGACGAGGGAAGAAATACTAAAAGTGATTTCACTGAAAAGGAGAAAACATGAGATCTCCGCAAGAGGACATTTTCAATCATGTTTGGCGTTTCTATGCAACCATGCCCGAAAGACGAAACTACGTGTTCGAGAAAAAAATAGAATTTTAACAAACTGGGCTAGGCCGGGAATACAGTGCATGTGTATCCGCGAACATGTGTGTGTGTGTGTGTGTGTGTGTGAGGATGCACCTGACGTTTCTGCACATGTACTGTACAGTACACAATTTCGTCAAAATATCTTTCTCTTAAAATCGCATTTTCCATTATTTTCGTTCGGCCTTTATCTAACCACGCTACGATTGCCTTCCCACTGCACCTGTACTGGGCATGCACATGTGCTTAATTGCAGTACTTAGCAACCTTAGTGGGCTAATAGAACAAAGCCACAGAAAGAATAAGATTTTCAGTGGAAGCTAAGTTGACCACATCTACATTGATCTATTTGAGCACTTGTACACCCTGTGTGTGTGCGTGTGATGTAATGCTTCTCCATGGATATATGCTCTCTAGCTCTTTAATTCTCTATTCTAGTCCACCAGAGGGTGGTGGTGGTAGGAGGGAGATCTATAATGTTGTTAACAGGGAAGGGCATGATGGTTTCCTATTTGACTTTGTTCAATAAAAAATCCTCTCAATTAGCTTTCTTTGTAGCATTAGACAACAGTACTGGTTCAGATGGTGGGTGGTAGTTAGAAAGCTAGGCTTTAAGATGCTGACAAGTATAATGTACCCACAAATCATCTGTAAAAGTGACTAGAATCATGCACTCTTCTGGTTGAAAATACTACTGTCCAATCCTTTTGATGGACAAAAGATGCACAGTGGACAAGCCAAGAAGCTTACTATAGCTTACTACTGGACACAACCAGTTACAACTGCTCATTGACCACTGGCAGTGTGTCATGTGGTAACAGCCCTACCATGAAATAAACAGACACACACACACACATGGATAGTGCCTAGAGCAAAAGGTCGCAATTATTATTATACATCCGTATAGCTAAGCATCACTCATGATCAAACAAACATGTAACAGTAATACATACTATGTTGATCATCTAGCTTGCCTACTAAATTTTGTATTCACACACAGCACTCACACATCTGCACATTGGGTGGTTTGGAATTAAACCCTAGCTGTTTCCATGGAGATGATTTACAAGTTATAAGATGTAGTGCTGTATATATACACATGCACACATTTACACTAATTTCTCTCTCTTTCTCATTAATCCATGCATTTACCCACTTATATATACAATTATTGAAACAAGTTTGTGCATGTACAATAATATGTCTTAATTCTGCAGACACTCCTAGACACTCTCTCACTCATACAACAATCCTAAAGCATGACTTCACTCACTTACTCCTAACATAGTACACTCAATCTGAAAAATACTTTCAATGCATTTCTAATCTCTCTACGGTAGTAAACAAAGGTCGCGATTGAGTGGCTGCACTATTTCATGCTCCTTTGGAACAGTTGGTGTGTGGTTTGGACAATATGGGGCTTCTTTTATCGCTGGGTTCTTCTCGATCTCTGTGTGTGTGCGTCATACGTGAGATATGTTGACAAGTACTTTGTCCATCCCTGCATGCATACAACTAGGGGCATGTGTGATTTGTGTGATTCAGACCACAAGATTGTTTTATTCCTCTACTACTAGCTCTATTGCTTTTCTATTCTTATGTAAGGATAAGTATACACATAATTTTTTTCCTTTGCTTTGAGTGTTATGATGCAAATTTTTGTTGTAATTTTTTTCTGCTGCCTTGTCTGCAGTAGGGATCGAACCAGCAACAGCAGCAGCATGCACACCACTTATTGTCAATTACAAACATCACAAACTTTGGACTTTTATAAATTTTTCCATGATTAATGGTGTTGACCATTAGGTTGAATGCATGTACAGATTTTAGTTTTCTATTTTTGTGCTAGGATAATATAATGTGCTACACCTCATTATTGTCCTTTACTCCAAATATCCGTGCTGTTTTTTTTTTTTTTTTTTTTTTTTTTTTTTTTTTTTTTTTTTTTTTTTTTTTTTTTTTTTTTTTTTTTTTTTTTTTTTTTTTTTTTTTTTTTTTTTTTTTTTTTTTTTTTTTTTTTTTTTTTTTTTTTTTTTTTTTTTTTTTTTTTTTTTTTTTTTTTTTTTTTTTTTTTTTTTTTTTTTTTTTTTTTTTTTTTTTTTTTTTTTTTTTTTTTTTTTTTTTTTTTTTTTTTTTTTTTTTTTTTTTTTTTTTTTTTTTTTTTTTTTTTTTTTTTTTTTTTTTTTTTTTTTTTTTTTTTTTTTTTTTTTTTTTTTTTTTTTTTTTTTTTTTTTTTTTTTTTTTTTTTTTTTTTTTTTTTTTTTTTTTTTTTTTTTTTTTTTTTTTTTTTTTTTTTTTTTTTTTTTTTTTTTTTTTTTTTTTTTTTTTTTTTTTTNTGTGTGTGTGTGTGTGTGTGTGTGTGTGTGTGTGTTTAAGCATAAAGTATTTGTTTTGTCTCTGAGGTGAAATACCATGCTGTGTCTATAGCAGTGCAAATCCTAGCCTGTGCCACACAATATGTGAAAGTGTATGTGTGACTGTGTGACAGTGACTGTGTGACTGGTGTGACTGTGTGACTGTGTGACTGTGTGGCAGTGTGAGTGTGTGAGTGTGTGAGTGTGTGGCAGTGTGAGAGTGTGACAGTGTGAGTGTGTGATAGAATGAGTGTGTGACTGTGACAGTGTGAGTGTGTGTGTCTCAACATCCTTTGTCTCATCTCTCTAACAACCTCATTGCATTATCATTGTCCCACTAATCCCATTAAGCACCTCTACCACCACTTATATCAAATTGGCATTCCATTATGTAGCAACAATTATCCCATTAGCACGCTTGGTTCTCACACACACTCTGAGCTTCTCTCAGACACCCTACCTCTGTTTGCAAACAGACCTACTTTATTGCGGGCACAGTCGTATCATGGATGAAGTTGGAGGCTGGATTGGAAACTATTCACACATACATGTATGCAAAACTCATACTGTACATGTACTTGCATATTGACAATAATTGTGTATGCACCAATTGCTTGTATTTGTGTGCATATTACGTTAAGTTTGCTTGTGAGTGCATGTGTGTGTGTAAGTGTGTGTGTTAGGCTTAGAAGCTGAAATTTATGGATGCTTTTCAGACCCCCCACCAGACGTCTGTTGTCATTGATGTGTGTGCCTCTATTGAATCACAACACTTTGAGGTCTCTCATAATTGACTGACTATGGGGATCACCTATATAGCTCTCTGGACCATTAGTGGATGTCTACACCAATTAGTGGCTACGGTTTTGGGATCATTTTCCCACGAAATCTCTTAAATGCATCAGAGAAAGGATAGCAATGTGATGCCTGTACTCTATAGATTGATACTGAAGAAAGCTTGAGAATGTATATTATATTTTTTTCATAATTGTTCTACTATAGAACTATATTACAAGCAATAAATTTGAGCTTCAGCTAAGATATTCAGTTTTTAGTTCAGCTAGAGCTTAAATGCTGATGCCCTTTAAGCAATTTAGTGAAGCTCTTTTCTTGAGCAGATGATAGAAATTTTTTCCAACAACAAAAAAAAGGAGCATAAGTTTCAAGTTTGTATCCATTTTAACAGTTTATATATTACTTCTTGCTAAGAGGTGGTGGTATCCAGATAGTTTCTTGGTAGTATTACACACTCTACATGTACATGTACATGTGCATGCAAGTGTGTACATGTAGGGGTGTTCCGTTACATGTGGTCCTCTCTTTGTAGCAGTACAGGGTTTGTTTATCCTGGCCATGGTTTCCAGGGAAGCCTGTCTCAGTCTCAAACAGCTGCTCCTGTTACAAACCATTGCCGCTGTGATCAGGCTAATGCCTTTGCAGTAGATAGCCCCACCCAATGGCATAGCACAATAGCTTCCACAGTCACTATAATTTTCAAATATTGAAAAGTGTAGGTATATTCGATTCAGCGGTGTATTTTTTGCCAAAATAATTATCCACCCCCATGGCCTAGCAAACTATATACATTTATTGTTCCCACTTTAATTTACCATAATTTTACGTAGATTTGTGTATTATTTTTAGTAGTACCATAAAACCATGGAGGTATTTTAATACTTTTTGGCTGAAATATAGTTATCAGTGAAATACCATGCATTAAAATTTGTGAATCCAATTTCAACATGAGCTGTTGTATAGTATATGGACCACATACTCCATAGTCTAGCATGACAACCTGTGTTGTTGCCATGGAAACCTTGGTGCTTGTATGTGTGTAGTGTTGTGAGCTCTCTATGACAAGTCGTATGGTATCATGTTCAAGAATACAAGGACCACATTTCAGACACACACTCGAACAGTTCAACCTATACCCTGTAACAATCAATATCTGCTCAATTTGCTACATCTTACACTTGAAACCAATAGCATCATCTTAGTTTGTTTTAGAAAACCTTATACCAGCTTCAAATTTACTGAGTGTGGTGTAAATGTGAGTGTGTATACGTGTGAGTGATATCTGTTCTGTATCATTACTATAGATTTCAAAAGTGTAAAGAATATTCTACCTCTAGACCACTCATAGTTATGTGAGCTTTATTAGTGTACATACTAGTTAATTAACTGTTCGTGGATCAATGCTCAAGAGTAAACTTTATAACATGATGATACACGCAGCCATTGATAATATGATCTTTTAACTGCTTTACTCAACAATCATGATACAGATATTGTTATACCTTAGCAAAAGGAAAAAAAAGAAACAGAAAAAGGCTGAATGAAAACCAAATTAAGAAATGCTTCAAGTCCTCACAAGCTTCACAATTATTATACAAACTGTCAACCTTTTTAAATTTTCCTTTTTTTTTTTAATTCTTTTTTTTTTTTACTCTTTTGCGGTTTGGGTCAAATCCAAAGGTAAAAACCTCAAAAGAAGTTTTCCTAACTCTCTGGTAATGAGACCTACACAACAATCTGTGTGGTGTGTGTTTAGTGGCTAACCTTGTAATTAGTTTCCAATTAATATCAACCACCCACTAGCTAATTTTAGCATTGTTCCTCACCAAGTCTTAGCTTTACTCTTGTGTAAGCAAACTTTGTAACATTATCTAATCATGCAGGCACCACTAGTCAGTAGCTTGAAAGAGTACACCAACAGGTAAGTCAACCAATACTCAAATGTGTGGTGCAGTTAGTGTTTAAATGGTTGCACACAGTGACACTTTATTTCCACACTAGGTGCAACAGTATCAATTTCACTATGGTAGCGTTCACGCTTAAGTTACATGCATGTTCTCCAAGAGTTTGACCACATTCTAAAATCCTAGACGACACTGTTCATAAGAGCAATAAATTTGCACTGATGACTTCATGCAGATACTTTACCCATTAGTGGCGAGTTGCATTGAAATACAATATAGCTGTACATGTGCTACCTGTCCCTTTATTATAGGTTTTGGTTAAGCAGATGGAAAGCACATGCTTGCTTCATGACTAGCCGTTGATTTTTGCCCTGCCTACGGTGGGACACTACCTTTAATTTGGAAGTATCTTTGTATAGGGTTACAGGAGGCGTACAAATTTTGGTCAAGTTGGTCGACCTCTGAGCAGTTGCCATAGGGTGGTCTAATCACATGCATAACATGATGCAATTGTTTTCCTTAGAGCTCTTCGATGTTTCCCAATATCATCTGGTGTGGAGGCGGTGGTTAGGGGAACTTAACACAGCTTAACTTTTGTCACCCTGAAAGCTACAGCTGTTTGTGTTCGATATTTTTTTGCATCGAAGAATGATGCAATCGGGAGAAGAATGCATCTGCCCTCTCAACTTTCCAATGCAGCCACTAGCATTCAGAACCTGAAATGTATACATAAATATATTACGTGTTACTTCCCTACATACCACATCCTACATGGACCAATTTGAAGACTTTTATGTTCAGAGCATCTGACACAGTCTTACAAAGCTAAACTTCCTCACGTGTATTATGTGTGTGTGTTCGTTTATTTACATCTGCTCAGTATACACAATTTTCTACGGTTTCATGCATAAATATTAAGTTAGCTGCCTCACTGAACAACACAGCTGAGTGAGGTGGTGCAATACGGACATTGAACAGTTATATTAACGTGGCAACACAGCAGCTGAGGAAATACTGTACTACAGACAGTCGTAGTATTTGCATACAAGAAAGTGTCTTCAGTGGACTCAACGCAAGCATATTTGGAAAGCACAGTTTAATTTTAAACTATAGACGAAGGTTAATATCATGGCATGCCGGTTGGCCTTCCTTCTCATAATTATGACTGGTCAATTGTGTGACCTATTGTCCCACCTGTCCACTATTATGACTGGTAAAGCTTTTGTATTACTGTTGGCTTTCATGACGTGGTTGGTCTCCTTAATTACTCATATACAATTATGTGATCTATCCTCTCACCTGTCCACTATTATGATGAAGTGTTACTTACTGTTGACTGTCAATGCTATAACTCTTTTGCCATGGGATGCACATTGGTTATATCTTTGCCCCCTTGGGCCATCTGTACTCCTCCAATGATCATAATATTATGTCATTTTCATAATGTATGCAGCTGGATACTGCATATGTGTTTGTTATATCTTCTGGTAGCTAGGTGGTAGTAATATGGTGCTAAGCTATTGTATGGGGTGATTTGCTTCTATAATTACCTGCTTCCTGAGGTAGTGTTAATTGAATTCTCTCCGCCTACAGTGTAAACTTTGAGCCTTTTTACTTCTTCTTGTGTGTGTGTGTATGCTAACTCAGGTGTTGGAAATCTTATGTCATGATTATTAATACATCCATGGTAACCAACCATGCATGCATTGAGCAATGGAGTGAATGAGCATGCATGAGCAGCTATTGTCCATTATGTCTGCTATCTCAGTCAGTAGCTAGCTTAATATGTACATGGATTTTTTTATCAAAACAATGCAATTCTAGTAACTTCAAAGCTCTTCTTATCACAACTGGTCTCTATGTGTTCATGCTAGTTGTGCTCCACTGGAATGCCATGGTTTGCACAGCCTCTAATGTAGCTCTCCACTATCAAAACTGACCAACCAACTTAACAAACCGTGGTTCTCTTTACACTCCACTCAACTGGTGCCAGTGGACTTGACCTGAAAGAGGAGAAGAATGCGTGTTGTTTTTGAAACAAGCTGGAGTGTGTGTGTTCTCAATGAAATGACCACCATAATGCAAGACAGTTGGTTCCCTGTGACCACCATAATGTACCATGTGATAAAGACTTTTAGTTAGTGCTAAGCCATGCACAGATCAATGATCCGTGGTAATTGGTCTAATTCCTTCATCAATTTGGCACTCATTAATTTTTTTGCAATCTTTAAAATTAATAATAATTATTATATATAGGTATAGTATTGAGTAGCAAAAAATTCCCTTTTGTTTTACAAAGCATATTGAATTCCAGGAACCTATTATGGTCTCAGTGTGAATTTTTCACGTACAGAATTATAATTTGTCAATTAAATTATATATGAACACAAACATCATTGAAATAATGGTCTTCCTTATTATTCTCTCAAGAACACTACCTTCTTGCTTTCTCAATTGCTGTAATAAAACATCACCTTCACCATAATAATAATTATTATACAACCCACTTGGTGCATACTGTAGGCTTCAACCATATTATATAATGTTAAATTGCCTGAGGCTCTGCTCACACAACTAAACCCCCCTTCATGTAAGCACATACATCTCCACTTGTATACAGCACACTATGCTTGGGTCCATGGATGCACCGACCACCACAACCAACCAGTGGGGGAGTATGTCCATCTCTCCTCCACAGGCCTGGTCTCCCTCTGAGGTGCATTCCTGACTCTAGCCACCTTTTTAATGAAGCCTCTACAGTGTGTGCATGTGGCTTACAAAGAAGGCAATCACTGTTACTTGAGACTACTACTATGCAGCCAAGAGCATGCAGAACTATAGCCCTCG
The DNA here is from genome assembly GCA_964030475.1 of Tethya wilhelma. Taxonomy (NCBI): domain Eukaryota; kingdom Metazoa; phylum Porifera; class Demospongiae; order Tethyida; family Tethyidae; genus Tethya; species Tethya wilhelma. The sequence goes on along the minus strand of CAXIPT010000006.1, from coordinate 1,705,504 downwards.
GCGTGTGTGCATTCATGACGTTGGGTTAAGTCTGCGCGTGAAAGGTACACTCCACCACAAATGCGACCGAAAGCAATTTACTTAAGTACTTTTAAATTATCTCTTACTCACGCTCGCAAGATGGCATGCACTATAATTATCGTTTGTGTAGCCTCAAGAGGCTGTGCGGTGGCGTCTGTTCGTGCTTCCTCGTGTGGGAGCGATCCCGCCACGACGACCATTAATTTAATGCATGAGCGAACGCGAGTACGGGAACACACACATGTGCACCTCGGGTCAGACCATATACCCGACCTTGTTACATACATCAGTGTATGTATCACGGCGATCGCCTGTAGGCGTTGGAGCATGAGGGGTACGGCTGTTTTTGGTCGGCTCTTGTAAGTTTTCTCCTCAGTCTTTTCAGACAGTCTACTATTTACGACGTTATTGTACTCTATTTAGAATTCCTTTCACTCGGCCGTACGTGTACCACCTGCTTTGCTCGGTCAACACCCACACACACTCACACACTCGCTAGATCTCTAAATGCATGGGTATGTACATATGCATATAGGCATTTTGTCTAGCCGTGCATGCATCCTATAAGCTCGCCCACACACACACAGTCACATAGATAAACACACAATGGTATAATTATATCTAAAGTGGAAATTATTATAATGAAATTTAATGCAAATTGGTGTCAAGTGGCACTCGTACAAATGTATGCATTTTGTAGTACTATTTACGCATGCACGCTTGCGTAGATTGATGAATGAGATAAGTAATTCGTTGTGAGAATTTCCCAGAGAGCGGCCTCATTTACTATGATTATGGTCTGGGTGGTTTCGATACACCCATCAATGATTCGTAAACACATTTAATTTTGAGTGTGTGTGAGTGTGTTACAAACGTCAAACCACAACTCTTCCTCAACTGTTCATGCTAGAATAATTTTTGATAGTATATAGTCTGCAAATTTTATAAGCTGATGAATGTAGCATCTCAGACTTGCTTAAGTTGAAAATTATTGTTATTCCATGTCTATTACAATTATAATTATTTATAGTCAGTATTTTTACTTGTGTGCTCAAGAATGAGACTGCTTTCTCCTCACTCATACATACAAACCCTTCTACTCTTATAACTATGAGAGCATTTTCAGCTAGCAATCGATCTTAGGTGTTTGTACATTAACGGAACATCTTTAATGGGTTGACAAAATGAGAAAAAAAATTTTTGAACCATATCCCCACATAATCTCCTTTTGTCTCATATGTATATATACTGTGAGAGCATACATTTACAATAATTATCGCTCAAAATTTTTTTTTCTCTTTTTGTAGGCCCATTGAAGATAATCTGAGATGGGTCTTTCTATATACGAACACCCACACACGCACTTAAGGACACTTCAAAGCGTTACACAGCAATAGATCATGTTCGATCGATGTTTTCCCCCACGTTATCGGGACAATACTAAGACTGTCCTGTCTGATCCCCTTTACCCCCACACACACGCACTCACGCTCTCCCGCTCCCGACGCTAAAGTTGATCCGATATTTGATTTTTGTGGTCTTTTTGTGTCGTTTATAGTGGCCTGCGAGTGGATTTCATTATTTACAATTTTTGCGACATCAAGTAATTGATCACTATGATTGCCAACCAACAGGAGAGGTTTCTTCTCATAAATATTCATTATTTACTTACGCGAGTCTTTTCAGGCATGCTGGCGATGAATGCAACATCAGTGAGGATTTTGAGAGTAGAGTATTATAGTTTTGTAGACATAACGCAGTGTCTCGCTTGTTGCTTATTGGTCTCTTACAACCGAAACAGCATATGATCAGATAGTGTACTGAAACACACAAATGTAAACGTAAATATTCTATGTTGCTGCGGCTGCTGTGATCTGAGTCTGAGTATGAATCCCAACATCCACCTGGACCAAGGTATCCCATCAGATGTTAGGGTGGACAACCTGGAAAAAAAGGACAATTAATCACATGCCACTGGGTGGACTTGAACTCACAACCCTAGGGTTATGAGACAGAGATGTTAACCACTTCACCACAGTGGTGGACACACACATGCACTAACTCACCTGAAACCAATTACAATAGAATAATAGCCTAATCTATTGCACACGTGTGCAGATGCACGTATACACATACATGCACACACGCATGCACACGCACACGTACATGCACACACACAAGCACATGCACATGCATACGCACATGCACACACACACAGACTCAGATAAGAATATCCACTCTGTTTTGATAGCTATTAATATGCATAAAAACTAACTGTTCTAAAAATAGATTTAATCATTAAAACATTACTACATTTTGTTGATTCCTATCTATAGCTCTTTCTCTCGTTCTTTTTGCTCTTGTAAATTACATATCTCTTCTCTTTGGTGTGCATTTGACAAACAGACAGGAGTGATAAATTGGAATCTCAAGCATTCACTTGATCCTCTTTAACTGCGGTATCGCATACCACCCAGGAAGGCTTTATGCGTGGTAGGGAGTCATTTTAGAACCGTATTATCTTCCCTCTGGCAAAAGGAGATCCGATATCTGACAAACAGCCAGTTTTGCTTCGATCTTGGGTGCACGCATGCAACAGTTTGAAAGAAGAGATCCGTATCAAATTCGCCACACACAAAGCCAAACCGCTAAATTCCTGTGCCAGTGTAGGTTTGGGGACAACATATGTTTGTGCATGCATGCACACGTACGTTATATTATAGTATGCATCGTATAATATATGAACTGAGTATTGGCAAGCTATTTTGTCAAGTGGCTACAGATCGTGGTGGAGTACCACTTTATTTGGTTGTCCGTCTCTGCCGATGATATTTAATCCGATGGTTACTGTTCGACCGTTTGCTTGTTTTTGAATGGGGGATTATCTTTCACAGAATATAATATTCAGGAGAACTATAGTCGCTCTGTGAATGTGTGCATGTGTTTGCACTGAGATAGTTTTGCACCGCATGTGTGTCTGTGTAACTTTAGGTGTGATCAGATTCAGTTGGCCTCTGCTGTTGTCGAGAGAGAAGAACTGTTCCTGCTGTTCAGTTCTCATTGAGTCCGTCCCACTTGTTATTGGCATGCTAGCCAGCTATAGCCTCAGCTTCCACTGCACGTAGTACATCTCTAGTGTTCATTGTCAATTGTTGACCATTTTTAGCTTCATTTCCAGGCCTACTCTCTCCCTCTGCATGCTGAACAAATAATAGGAAGGAGAGAGCCTTTTACGTGATATCACGTGAATGACTTTGCATGCCCATTGAGAGTGCTCTAACCTCATTTCCAGGCTTTCTTCCTGAGAATATTATATGCTGAAAAATAGGAATTAAGGGAGAGAGCCTGCATAGTACAACTCTCTTTAAGGTTGCAGTTGGCTTTGTTCTTTCATCCAATGAGGAGATATTTTGCATGGAGACATACACGTATGTTATTGGGTGTGTGTGTCTTTAATAGAAGTGATGATGATGGAGTTAATTTATGTTGTGCAAGAGTATGTTTGGAACACTTATAGTGTGAAGAAAGGCCACACACCTGCATCTTTTGATCGAACACACATGTGATACATACATACGTACGCAAACCCTTGATGGTCTGTTACCAAGTGACAGTGGAGTGGGAGCAGAGCCTCCCAATGACAGCTCTTATATCAAGTTGTATAAGACCTGGTGTTGTTGCTAAGTGACACATAGTAAAAGTGTGCCGACACTTTTTACTCTTTTACTCACAGCTGAGAGCCAACCAACTACATGTTCCTGCATGTGTGTGCAACCCCCAAAAAATAATTGGTATGTGTGTGTGTGTGCACCACCACCCAAAATTGTATAACATGTGACACTGACATTGCATTGTGAACCTTGTTTTTGTGGTTAAAATGGCTTGTAGTTTAAGTGGATGCTACAAGCGTTGACTGTCCATCAAAGCCAACCTAATTCCGCACTGTGTTGTGCTGAGCACACGTGTTGGTCCGTTATGGTTTACTAATTGACTTTTTTTATTATTATTTTGGTGTCATTAAGCACCACAGTACCATGTGTTCTGGGCTCTGGAGAGGCCCCACTCAACACATCAATGACAAGCTGCTCTAGCCACACACACACACTGCAAAACAGTGTCTCTGCTGGCCTTCAGAATACTATAGCTTGTATGTTACATAGCCTAGCAACAACGCCAGTTGGTCACATGCATGCAGTTTCTGCAGTTGTTGTGTGTGTGTATCCTGGGAGAATAATTTTTTAAAGCTAACAAGCTATAGTTGACCACCATGCAGATGTTTGCATGAAAGCAAAGGGAGGCCTTCTCAAAATTGTGTTATAGACCACATGCTAGCTATAGTTTGAGCACTGATGGAAAATTATTAGCATTAAGTAATAGCTATAGATAGTAAAATTTAATAAGAAAATTTCTCTTGTTTCTTTTTTCATAATTTGACCTGCTCTTCGTATAATTGATTGTGACAGTTGTATGGATGTTTATCGTTGACACATTTATTAAAGTATTCCATTATAAGAACCTCCAGCTCAGGTCCCCTTCAGTTGAGTAAAAAAACAAACAAACAAACAAAAAAGGTTTTATCATCTAGTTTAATACTTGAATCTTTCTTTGCAATGTCATGGTAGTGATGTTGAATTCACTTTACTATCTCACACTCATACTGCATAATTATTACACACACACGTACACACACACACACACACACACACACACACACACACATNTATAGTCTATAATACTCTACTCAATGCACACACACACACACACACACACACACACTAACAAACAGGTTGATTTGGATGAATTTATCACCATTGCTAAACACAGAAACTATTGTTTCTAACTAAATAATTATTATTTGTAAGGTTTATTCTTTAGCTGTTATTATTAATTTTTTGAGAAATTTAATATTATTCTTGCAATTAAATTCTCATCATTTGTCAAAAATAAACAGATGATAGTAAATTGCATTGCTTATGATAATATTCAATTTGTCGTGCAGGACACAGGTGTATTGTATGTAAGTATGCATCTCCACATCAAGCTTGTATATGCATAATGTGAAATTAACCTAATTCATTTTTTGTTGCTTGCATCAGCATGCAGCGGGTGTACACACACGCATTTGTAGTGCATGACCAAGCAAACAAGTTTAGTGGAGAGAGGGGAAAGAAAGCAATTTTAAAGAGTGCTCTAAAATAGATCTCAATCGTTTGTTTGCGTTACCTTATAAGTTTTCACGATACCATTTAATAATTCCAAAAGCTTTGAACTTCAAATGATAACAATAATCGCAACTAACGTGGAAAAGTCAAGTCACAGTCGATTGGTCTACATTTTAATATCCTAATAGTTTCTTGCTTTGCTTGATTGGTGAAGCTGAGTCGTGAATCTTATTATGAAGGGGATTATTGAATTTCAACAAAGAATAACAGTACATGGTTATCTCTTGTTTAATCTACCAAGGCATGTAATTTGATTAGCAGTAGGTGAATAATATGGTTAAGTTATAGTTTTTTAAGTAGATTCATGTGTTGTGTGTGTGAGTGTGTGTGTGTGTGTGTGTGTGTGTGATATAGTGATCATTAAGAACAAAGATGACTCACACACACCATTCACTCATGGATGCAAACAAATGACATCATCAGTATTACACACACACAAAACACAAACACACATTATTATACCCCAGCTACTAGTCGATTTATAGCCTCATAACATACAAATCACTCTATACTCAACAACTATGCACCTAGCTGTCTGTCCAACTGTTTCGCATCTCTTAAGTAAAGTTAACCTGGAAGCTAAGATTCTCCTTCAATAGAAATAATTCTTTTCTCTTGTGCACAGTTGTAACATACTGAAGACCCTGACATGTGTATGTATGCATGCAAGCCTATACTATGCTACGGCAATAACAAAATTATTTACATGAGTATTTTAAATCAAATTTTTCATGAATTGCATCACTTGCATGCATCAATTGAATTGCATTCGCTTGTGAATCACATCGATTGTCCATTCATTGTGATGTGATGGAAGATCGAGCGAGTGAGTGACAGTCATGGTCAGTTCCCTAAGGCACACACCCTTGGAAGGTTGCTCATCTCCATGTGATTGTATTCAACGGGTTAGTAAGTGATTGATTATAGTGGTACAGTGGTTTACAGTATAACAGTTATTGAAAAAGTCCAATAGCTACGTATACATAGGTGCATCTAACACTAAGTTACCATTATTGATCTGTTTTTGATAATATTGGACAAGGTATAGCTTGCAATTGTATAAGTATCAAAAAAAATTTGAAATGCAATGAGTATCATGTCTTGTCGTGAAATTCAGTTATCAGTCGCTCATGGGTGTGTTTATATTATAATGCTATATATTCTGCAAACCATGCATGATAGATTGAATTTGCACAATAATAATTGTAAAGGTCTCCACACAACTCACCTTTTAGTGGACAAAGTATACGTATGAATCTTTTGTATTTGCATCATTTGGTAACCCAATACATGAATACCAAAACCAATGAATAACGCGTCCTTTAAAACTCAGTACATTGAGTTGGTGTTTGCAATAATCATTAGCCGAGCTAACGCACTATCAACTTGTCCATCAGCTCAACTATCCCATGAATATGATTTGAAAGCTCAGCTACAATGCATGTGTGTAGATTTAGAATGGGATGTGTGCAGGCCCTATAGTATTATATGTTGCTTAGCAACACTGTGCCCACCAAAGGAAAACACCGTTGAAAGAAACTACAGCATGGACTAAAATGTAAGCTCAACTACACAATAATAAATTTAACAGATAATTTCATATGATAAGCAACTGTTATACAGTCACTACTGCGTGTATTATGACTGGTACAGTAGGTATTGTGTACTTTTGAGCCGTTCAGCTGACTGAATGTGTAGGAGTGTTGGCTACTCAAATTTCAGTCGGCAATGATTTCCTATGTTGTAATCTAAGCCATCTATAGCCTGTGGCCACTTATGTATTATAGCAGCTTGCCTGAAGTAAAGTACAGGTATGATCCGAATAGGATGCTTCGTGTAAATTTGTAAAAGGAACTCAATGGGAAGTACTGTACACATTACGTTGCTTTGATTTTGCTCTGGTCACAATTATTGGTGGTTACAAAAATGCAAGGGGGTATACTGTACTATGGACACAAAGAGCTGAGTGCATGATTTGAAGAAACTGTGGAATGCTATTTGCTTCGCGGGAGTGTTACACACGTAGTAGCATTTGCCTGGCTTCCAACTATTAATTAGCCCACCGTAAGCAATACCACATGAATTGGCTCTTCCTATTGTTATAAGTAAGTGGCTAAATGCGCTGCATAACAGTAGTAGAGAAAGCCATAAAAACACACTTTGTTACTTGAGAAAGATCATTTTTCATATCAACAGTTCTGCTAACTACGTATACCGAAGCCGACCATTCCTCGGTTGAGTATTTAACGAGCGAGTGATTATCAAATCGCTTCAGAAAAACACAAACTCAGAACAAAAAAAATTTCTTTTAGAATCTTCAATGTCTAACAATGCAGTGTCTTTCTTTTGCTAGGAGCATAATGAATGGATATCAACTCTCGGCCGCCATGATCCCATACAGTGCTTATGGTCTTTCACAAGAGCAAGTAGCTTGCGTATGTGATGTCCTCCAACAGAGCGGCAACATTGAACGTCTTGCAAGATTTCTGTGGAGTTTGCCTGCTTGTGAGCAGATCCAAAAGAACGAGAGCGTACTGAAAGCAAAGGCTTTGATTGCATTTCACCAAGGAAACTTCCAAGAGCTCTACCGGATTATCGAGAGCAACAACTTTTCTCCAGAATCCCACCCTCGCATGCAACAGCTGTGGCTACAAGCACACTACATTGAAGCTGAGCGATTGAGAGGCAAGCCTCTTGGAGCAGTTGGCAAGTACAGAATCAGGAGAAAGTTCCCACTGCCCAGAACGATCTGGGACGGAGAAGAGACGAGTTATTGTTTCAAGGAGAAGTCTAGAGTGGTGCTGAGACAATGGTACCAGCAGAATCCCTACCCTAGCCCGAGAGAAAAGCGCCAACTGGCCGAGCAAACTGGATTGACCACCACCCAAGTGAGCAACTGGTTCAAGAATCGGCGGCAAAGAGACAGAGCATCCGAGTCAAAGACGTAAGTTTTCATGTCATGTTTAAGATTTATTTATGTGATTAGAAAGCAATTCAGCTGGCTTGATGTTTTGTTTGTTAACCGAAGTAGTGTATCCAAGGTTGCAAGATTTGTTTAGTCTTTGTTGAGCGATAAACGGTTGTTGATAGTCTTTATAGTCAACACCACTTGAGCCATAACAACATTAGATGCAATTTGTTGTGTTACAACAACAAATTTAGACGCTGAAATGTGTATAGCAGTAAAACTATGTGCATGCAAAGTCTAAAGCTAGACTATAAAGTGTGGTATGCCGCCTGCGGCTAACTCGAGCAACTTCGCTGGTGAGCTTGTTTATTTGCTGTTCTTGGCTTGTTGATTGAAATTCACTACTACAAGACTTCCAACAAAACTTTTATCCATTAGTCATTAATGTGTTAGTGGATGCAGTTGTTCACTATGCAAACTACTTAGGCTCATTTACACTTAGGCTTACTCAATTTTGCTTGTACGAATGCGTTGGTAACTTGACACCGTCCGCGCTCATTGACTTGAAAACTGAGCTGCCAAACAGTGTGCATAAGTGCATAAATTCATAAGCGTCTTTGGTGTATCACTTACACAGTCTTAAAATAACTTTAAACAATCAATTTGAAGCAAGCAATCATTTTTGCTATATTCCACTGGAATAGTCTGATTGTTCGTCAAAGTGTTAAGTGTTGTGTTCATGTCTCTGCTCTTTATAAAGTGTTAGAAGATTTATAGAATAGGTTAGTGACCTTAGCCATAATATAAATTATACTATTATAATGTACACAACGAAAACAAGACTTAGTTGTGGTATAGTACATAAACGTAACTGACATTTTTTCGACGTTAACGAATCTCAAACTCAACAACAACAACAACACATCAAGCATAGGAAGCAAAGGATCGCTTTAGTCCCTTTGAAAACCACATTGCTCAAACAGAAATGGGCGTACAAGGTACCCCATCCACTTGCCTTTCATGGCGCTTTTCATTTAAATATCTGGAGAGTGACCGAATTGAACCATGGCCAACTATGGTACTTCCTAAGCGCTTCAAATGCAACAAAGATATTTGAAAAATGCTCAACAACCTCATAGCCCTCCAGGGTAGGCTCACGTACATAATACAATGGCATAGTATAGTGAATAATAGTTACTAAACTGTTTGCTTGTTTGCCACAATTTTGATGAATGACACTTAAAGAGTGGTGCTTTAGTCACACAGAGGAGTGAATACTTCTCCAAAGGCCTGTATGCATAAGCATTTGATTGAAATTTAATGGATGCTGCTAGTTTCGCATTTGTAAACAGTTTTGTAATTGTCGAATAATGTCGTACTATATAGCTTTAATGTCTTTGTCAATTGTGGTTACTACTTGCGCACATTTTTGGAGTGTGTTTGATATTAGCTCTAACTATCGTATAATGGTTTGTGTGTGTTGTTCAGGACCGTTCAATTCCTTTAGCATTAATTGTTGAGAATGCGTAAACTTACCCCAAACTGTGCATGATTGTGAATGTGTGTGTTCGTAGGCTAAATAGCTCCATTGTATTTTTGCGATTGCCTCAGTATCTAGCTGTAAATAAACATCAGTTGGGTTACTATATTTAGAATAACAAAGCATTGATTGATTTGTATGGGAAGTATAGGCACATCTCTCACATAGTATAAGGAGATTGCAATGCTCAGTTTGTCGTGGTTGTGCAATATTAATTTTATCATAATAAGAATAAAAATATATATATTTTTGTAAATTAGTAGAATTATCATTTCAATATTTCACAATTCCCTGTCTCTCTATTTATACAGCGGCACCAGTCCCGGCCCTCAGAGTACCAACAAAGACAAGATCAAACCAGAGCCAAAAGATGCCACAAAACTGGACATTCTTCACTCTCCCAAAGAAGCACTACCGGAATTCGATCAATCCAAGCTCCCCGACGACTCACAGGGTGACCTCTCAAGTCTTCCTAACTCTCCCAGTGGAAACAGTGAAGCTCCCGTAAGCGAAGGAGGGTCAGATTTTCCAAAAATGTCTGTCTACTCTCCAACAGACGAGCAGTTTACGATTCCTCACGATATCGCGACCGAAGCACAAACCACCTCTTCTCTACAATCAACAGCTGTGTCAGACGTTCAGGGAGCCAAGCAGTACGGCAGCTTCAGTGACACCGAGTATTCCGAAGCTAGCAGCAACTTCTACAACAGTCCGCTAACGACTAGGGGCTACTCGTTCTCAAACTCGACCATCTCTCCCAGTCAGATGATGTCACCTTCGACCTTCCAAGGATTCAACCCACCATCTTTCCCCTCAGCAGAAAGTATGATGACTGCTAGCGGAGGTGTCTATTCGGGAGGAATGAGTCCCTCGGCCTACATCAGTCCTTATGGTACAGGGAAACAGTACACGTGGCCGACTCCCACTGGAATGGGGTACGGAGCTTTTGGAGTGAACTCTCACGATCTCATGCAGAGTGGGTATACTGCAGCGGCGGCCGCATATCAGCCTTCGTATTCACAGATGACAATGGCTAGGACGAATTACCCAGCAGGATATTTTCCTTCACAAGCTCCGAGCACATCCACAAGTCCGACAATTTAGTTTTCTTTCTTTGATCTTCTTTATTTTTTCGCTCGTACGTAACTTGCTATTGTTAAAGAATCACTTTCATCTTCAATCTTGTATAGTATACGTAGGAAGACAAGCCAGATCTGCAACCAATGTATCGATAGCCCTCCTCCTGATTCCGACAGTTTACCAATTCTTTATGATTTCTCACGATAAACAAAAACAGTAAACAACATACGTACATTCCGATTCGTCGATTGGCAGAATATTGAAACTCTCATCGTATACCTACTTCCTTCCTGGAATATTTCTATTTCCTTATCTTGTTCGATTTTTGTACGATTTCTCTTTTCATCATACACACTCTATGTTGATCACACTTGCTCTCTATCTCTTTCTCTCTCTCTCCCTCTCAACCTTGGAATGTATGATTCACCTCTTCAAAGTGTGTGAGGTGAACCACAGTGGGGCCTTCTAAGGCCTCCATTGTACCTTTTGGTCACATCTCTTTCTTGTGAACTTCTTGTGTCTCCTTTCTCCAAGTCTCTCATCTTGACCACAAACCTATTTATGTTGTTATCACCTCTTTTGTATAGAAATATTTTCATTTCTCCAATTAAAGGAACCACCATGTCCATTCGATCGATATCCCAGTATACAATAACAAACACAGATCATCATTATAATATTATTTTACAGTCAATAGCGATTACATCATCCAAATTTATACAATACTGTCAGTAAACATAGCATCTTCTTTCAATTTTTTGAGTTCTATAATAGCACAGTGTATTTAACTTAGTAATAACTTAACATATAGCTATATCTTACTATACTTGACTACTCATTACGTATATGTTACATTACTGATAACTCATAATCATACCGTACTTATAACAGTTACTTTAATTTCTTGTAATGTACTCTATAAATAGTACTGTCTACATAATAAGATTAGCAGGTAGCATTGTTTTCTATATCTTTGTAAAATCAATACAATCTATTATGTCGGTTCTGATCCTCGATCTCTCTCATTATAAATTTTCTCAAAACTTAAAAACATTCAGAAATTGATCAAGCACAAAGCAAAACGTGTATAAGCAAGCATTGCATGCACCATAATTATTATTATAAATATTATATGTAGCTATACGTATATAATTATTTACATTGTTCAAACATGCATACACAGACTTGAATATAATATGCATGCATGCATCTGACACCCATGAGCCAAGCAACTCGTAAACCTGGCAATTGAATGGAAATCCACAAATTCTTTGCCTATATATTCTTGAATATATTCAATTGTGCCTATATTCTGTGCCTACCTATATTCTATATTCTTGAATATTTCCAGCCAATGGAAAATCCCTCCATTGGATATATTGTTACATACTATGAATAATTGTATACCAGTTGTGTTTATATAATCATCAGTGGTGTAATTAGCACCAGCTGCCTGAGTTAATGGAGGCCACTCTATATCAAATGGAGATCTGTAGCTATCAAAACAAAAGAAGTTACAGTATGTGACATAAATTTAAGGCATTAGGATACATGCATGCGTGAACATGCATGTACGACAATCAATACTATGATTGTGGCTATTATTAACGGATAAAAATTAATGGCTGGATCAATTGAAGTATAGACAATTAGCTCATTGGTATTCACCCCCCCAAAATTAGCAAAATTAATAATGTAGCATAGTGTGCTATACCCAGTCAGACAATAAAAGTTTCTATACCACTATAAACCTACAACTTTGGTTAAGATGATATGACTGCATTGTAATATTGTATATAATATTATACTAGGACACACACACACACACACACACACACACACACACACACACACACACACACACACACACACACACACACACACACACACACACGGAACCGATAATCAGTGGGAGTCAAAAGCAGATGAAGCAGCAGGAGGTATACCATATGCACTCAGTCAGCGTGTGGTATCAGAAACAGCCCAGCCTGTCACAAAGAGGAACCAAAAGAGAGTGATCTCACTTCTGACAACTCTCATTGATGACAATGCGTGGTACAAAAAACTTTGCGATTCAGAACAGGTCAAGCATAGCAACTTGTACCGTAACTAAGCCACACAGGAATGCCATTTTCAATAGGACCATAGATATGTAGGTGAATGACATGTGTACACACACATCCTCACACACACACTCACACACTCACACCACACACACACACACACACACACACACACACACCNCACACACACACACACACACACACACACACACACACACACACACACACACACACACACACACACACACTCACACACTCACACACACACACACATACATACACACACACACACTCACACACTCACACACTCACACACTCACACACTTACACACTAGTTCACCCACCGGTCCTTCAGGCTACTGAAAATTGCCAGATGTAGTTCGAGCAAGTTATATAGGCAAAGCTTTATGCATTCCTAACAAGATGCATAGCTACACTCTCCAGCCACTCTCTTTTGGTACAAAATAAAATCAACATTAGTCAGTCTATCCAAATTTCATCCCTGTACTGCATGTGTGCATTGCATCTTGCAAAGGATCCACCAACAATTCTAGTCCACCAAAATCTGGTGGTGATTATAATTATGATGAGATTTATATAATTATGTAGGTGCATGCATATTGTGGATAATTACAAGTAAACTAATCATAGATCATCATCAATTTTGAACAATCTATTTTATGTTTTAAATAAGCCACACTAGCTGTGTGCGTGGATGTGGATTTTACTTTAATTTACAGGCCCATGTACCTTGTAGCCTCGAGATCATTCCCATGCAGGCTCCCTCTTCGTGAGTCAATACCCACTGGAAATTAAGCACATTTCCTGAGAGAGAGAGAGAGCCTGGAAACGAGGCTATACACTTCAGATGGTCAAATACTACACTAGTATAGCACTACTCTATGTGAGCTGCATAATCAGCAAGTGGTGGTTATATCTCACCCTCCATCACTGTATGTGGTACACCAGCCACCATTGTGCTGGTGCCCACACCCTTTATGGTGGCCAGGGAGGACTGCCAGTCAAGTGATAGTGCTCCATACCTGCTTCTCTTGTTGTGGAGACTCACAGAGACCCTCTGTCTCTTTGTCTCTCTGTATATAGAGAGCTAGCTCTAGAGATGCAAGGCTTGCAATGTTAGCAGACACTGATTATACCCATGCAGTGTTGGCTAATCCCAGCCGGATCTGATACCACACATTTGTTTATACAATGGCCAGCAATTGTTGGTGGATCCTTTGCAAGATGCAATGCACACATGCAGTACAGGGATGAAATTTGGATAGACTGACTAATGTTGATTTTATTTTGTACCAAAAGAGAGTGGCTGGAGAGTGTAGCTATGCATCTTGTTAGGAATGCATAAAGCTTTGCCTATATAACTTGCTCGAACCTAGAAAAAATTAATGAAATTAGAGGTGAAATATGCATTCAAGTGTAGACATGGTTATCCATGTCATCCTTCATTGTGGACAATAGGATTGGGTATACAGAAACCTTACATCTGGATATGATACGAGCTCTATGATGTGTGTGTGTGTGTGTGTGTGTGTGTGTGTGTGTGTGTGTGTGTGTGTGTGTGTGTGTGTGTGTGTGTGTGAGTGAGTGTGTGTGTGTGTGTGTGTGTGTGTGTGTGTGTGTGTGCGAGTGTGTGCGTGTATGTGTGTATGACTGAAACCCCCTAACCATAAAATTATGTTTACTGCCCATCCCACTATGATTAAATGCTTTCACATCATCACCATGGCAACCTAATTAATTATTAATCATTTAACCCTTCACTATTTACCCCAAGGGATACAAGGATACAAGTCAATACCAGTGGGAGAAAGGCCACGAACTGGCAATGAAAGAGTCATGCCCCGAGGTCGTGGAGGAATGCCCTGAGAGGAAGTGACTGAGGGGGAGGCTGTAGCCCTCGGGACAAAGGTGCATGGTCATTGTACAAGGTTGCAGAATAACAAATTGATGATTTCACATTTGGTGTTCTATAACCAGTTATAGTGGGGTGTACAGGTTGACTGCATGTTACCAAGAGTATAAAATTATATAGTATTACAATAATTTTTATACTATAAAATACTCTTGCTGTTATCTATACGCATTGTAATAATTATTATTATAACATGTGCCGTGACAAAGCAGGCAGAAAACATTATAGCGGACATGAGTCATAGTAGGTGTTCATCAATCAACATGCATGCAGTGTTGCTACAGTAACATGTGCATAATTATGTGCATGCATTACATTATTTTTATTTTCCAACTCACACAAACCAATACACTTCAATGCATGATCAAAGTTCAAATCACTTATAGCAGGCATACTTGTGAGGTAAAGTCATGCAAAAAAGTTAAAATGTAGAACTTATAACACTGCATGAAATGAATAGGAACCGCAATGTTGTAACGTAATGTACTGTATGTATGACACACACACACACACACACACATACACACACACACACACACACACACACACACCNCACACACACACACACACACACACACACACACACACACACACACACACACACACACGGCTTTGACTCATTAACCTTTCAAAACTAAGTTTCAAACACATTACCAAACAGATGAACAGCACTGAATTGTACAAATACAAATACATGAACAACCTCTAACCACACACTGCAAGTCATACATGTAGCAAAAACATGTTTACCCTAGCAAGCATGCACATGCATTCAGACTACATACAATATACGTACGTACCAAAAACAACAAAAGTGGAACGCCCCAGCTTTGATTTCTCTCTGCACTCCTGTACTTAATTAGAGAAAAGAGGAATTCCTTCCCGGGTAATGGTGGGAAGAAAAGACATAATATTGTTTCTTTTTTTCTTTTCGTTTGGGAGTTATTTCATAACACAACTTATGGATGGACAAGAGCCAATTCTTATCCAAAAAACAAAACACACACAACATCCCATTTAAAATGTCATACTACGTCATTTTTGAACATATGTATGGTGCAATTGAGCATACAATAGTATTATTGTACATGTAGATCTACTTGAATGGTAATAACCCAATTAAAATCCAAAGTTTTAATTGACTTAATAATTCACTTTGCTCAATTTGAAGGAATAAATATAATCTCATTTTCGTTACTACCGTATACACAACTGAAACACAAAACTCGATCTGAATTCACTCAAACAAGAAATTTTACAGTCTTTAAAATACGGACATTGTGAACCTACAAAATTTTATATCTGTGCATTTTGAAATGAGCTTGAACAACACAAAAAACAAATCTTGATAACTATTAATAACCAACTAATTGTATAAATAGCCTACCAATTTCCTACAACTTTGAACTTGGACTGTATAAGTGCATAGTAGAGAAGTCCGATGACGGAAGTGTAGGCACACACCCACAGAAACTCGGCCAAGGTGAGCTGAAGAGCCTTCCTAAGCTTGTAGGCTTGATAGAGGTGGTGACAAGAACCGTATAGAATGAACACTAGACCGAGGTCGGCAAAACCTGTAAAAATTTAGAGCAGCAATGATTATGATAATAAAGTATGGAGCAAAGTGAAATGGTTAGTTATAAATACTAGGGATTCTTGGCCTACAATTAAAAATGAGCTGGATGGTCAATGATATTCATTGAAGTTTGTAATTTAATTATGATTCAAAACCAACATCATTCCATTAATTTTAATTGTGAGTAGGATATATAGGCGACCCGGCTCAACATACAATAGCGAAAACACCGGCTATTATACACAATCACATTTGACCTAGCCACTTATAAAAATTAAATCCTCCAACATTGACGTAACCAACACACACACAGATTTAACATTATTCTACCAACGTACATGGTCAACAAAGCTAACAATAAAACTGCGCAACCCAACTACACACATCAGTAATAAGGACCCGAGAAACACATGCTCCATCCTAATGCGTGACCTGCTTCACATGCAGGAATCAAGCCAAACAAAAGAGTATACCAATCATTCGTGCATGCACTACCAACTCCATCCAGGTGCATGCCTGGGCTCACTTTAATGGCTTCTACGCCCACCTACATGCATACCGCTGTACCGAGCGACGCATTTACTTCACAATAATTACAACTTCGGTAACGATAATTGCTCGAGCTTTCAGACAACCACAACAAGACGGGGGTACAAGGGAACATCAAAACAAACGAGTGAAGCTCAAAACAAGAAAGTATTCAATTTTTGCTTTTGTCCTTGATGCCTGATGTAAGCATGGTTGAGGTTTTTAATGAAAAGTAGAAGGTTCTTTTCAAAGCACAGGCTCAAAAGAGCCTTTTGAAGCACCCTCATTGCTGCTATAGTAGTATTAATGGGATGGTTCTGAAAAACACACACACACACACACCACGCAAACACACACCCTCAGGTTAGGGACCTTTTCAGAGAATTGTTTGATTCTAGTTCTCCAGATTGAGGTGTGGTTGTAGCGTAGGAAGTACGTACGTATGTTGTCAACGTGTGCAGTACAGTATACAATGTCATGTGTGTTGTCATTCACACACACACACACACACACACACACACACACACACACACACACACACACACACACACACACACACACACACACNCACACACACACACACACACACACACACACACACACACACACACACACACACACACACACACACACACACACACACACACAGAGTATATAGCACATAGCTGTGACCACCACCCTATGAATTATTGTATAGAGTTAACTAGGTTACAATAAGTAACTTTGTAGCCTTGTACCCAGGTTCTCCCCATTAGTGTAAGGTCAAAGGAGAGAGCCTGGGTATGAGGCTAAGTAACTTGTAATCCACCATGCAGGCTTAATCCCTCCCAGTTCAGTCTTTGTCACAGTAATGTTGTCGGCAGGGATATCTAAGGCCTGATATCAATGGATTGAAAAGTCAGCTACTAAATGCTCATACTTGGCTTAAAATACTATATCTGCACAACAATATGTCATGCTAAATAAATAACAAGTACACCGTACATGAATATGCATGTATACGCATGCACTACTGATATTTCATTTACCTGCAGTGCACCATCGATACGATAGTTACATAACCACCCCCCATTAGTAAGATCAAACACATTGATAGTACATTCTATAAATTCTAACCGACTACTACCGAAAATATGTACCCACATTCACATTACAGTGAGCATCCATACAGAGAAGACCAACTGTAAAAGTGCTCATAAAGTGATCTTAATGCCTTCCAAATGACCCCCCACCAACCCCTAATGACCTCCCACTAACATTAATGTGCATATGTACCATACATGTTTATAGGGAAGAATTCCTTCCATCATTGTGTAGTTAAACATACAAAGCATACATATCCATATGGATGAAGCACTAGAAACAGATAGCTTCGTCTTGTTCCCAGGCTCTCTCCCTGTGAATATTTACACTTTGCAGAGAGAGAGAGAGAGAGAGAGAGAGAGAGTAGAACAAGTTTGTATAGTTTCTCTACTATGGCATAATTTTGGCTATCATATATCTCCTCTGGTGAAAAAACACACCCAAAAAAATGATGCACAAGCCACTTGCACACTCCTACCAAATGTCACTATAGTATATACTATACAGCTAAATCCAACCCTTTACACACATACACACACACAACAGTACACAATACACAACCAAAGTGGTAATCCCATTAGTGGTCAGAACAAAAAACAATATCAGCAGATTTGAACTGTGAGGTGCACTTTTGAAGTGGCCTAGTCACATTCAAGCACCAGATTACAGCACTATGCACAGCTTTGTATCTATATAAACTCTTCCATTCAAACCAGTCTATGGGTGGCTAAGCACAGATGGAAGATAAGAGGCCCCATTGTGGAGAGGGAGGGAGTGTGAAAAGGCCAAGAAAAGATCTTGGTGGTCTCTTTCAAAAGCTTTTGCTGGGTTCAAGCTGGTTAGCTGATTGGTTGGGAAGGGAGGTGTTTGTCCATTGTGAATTGCTAATTGGTGGTCTAGTGTTATCCATTAGCAGATGTGTTGCTATGAAAACAATAGCATGTACATACACAGCAGCCTCAGAGAGAGAGAGAGAGAGAGAGAGAGAGAGAGAGAGAGAGAGAGAGAGAGAGAGAGAGAGAGAGAGAGAGAGAGAGAGAGAGAGAGAGAGAGAGAGAGATGACATTAGCAGCACAAGTGTCCAATGGAGGGTGGTATCTGGGTGAAGGTTGGGCCAGGCAGTGAAAATGCACCAGGGAATTGTGTAAAAGTGCTGGGAATGCAAATGTTTTTTTGAAGGCAACTCGAATTATTCTTAGATTTACTAGCCTAGAAAAGTCTGTATGCTGTATGGAAATAAGTGTACACAATCACATATACTGTACAAGTGCATGTACATATGCCATTGAGTACTATTGATTGAAGCCTTTCGGCAAACTTCAATGTAGGGTGGTGTCTGGGCAAAGGCTGGGCTAAGCTGTGAAAATGCACGAGGGAATTGTATAAATTAATGTGCTGGGAATACAAACATTTTCTTGAAGGCCTAGAAAAGTCCCTGTGTGTGTGTGTGATGTACTGTACTGTACTGTATATGCATGTAGCACGGAACTATGAAAGTGTATATCAGTCCAGTTTGAATATAAACTTCTTGAAGGCTTTAGATTTTACTAGTCTAGAAAAGTCTGTGTGTGTGATGTATATGCACCTTATCCATGCATCAGTCCAGTTTGAAGAGAGTGCTTGCTCTTTGGGTGATTTGTGAAAACTTGAATACAAAAGCACATGTACATGCATATGTATCAAACAACAACACTTCAATATTTCCTGATCTACACATGAAGACATACACACAACATGTGGCATGTACCTATGTAGTAATCCTTTCAAAACCCTATCCAGTGTACACACACACACACACACACACACACACACACACACACACACACACACACACACACACACACACACACAGACAGACACGTATCAAATTTGCACGATCGTATAAACTTTCACTCACGCTAATACTAATAAGCTACACACACACACATATCGAAATTTGTATGATCATAAATTTTACTTACGCTAACACACACACACACACACACACACACACACAGAAAAATATCTTGACAAATTGCCCCCAGCAAATATTTCAGCTTGATTGTACGTCCGCAAAGCAATTACTTACATTTCACGCCCTAATGAGCACGGGTACCACACTATAGTAGGAGATGATTGGCGAGCAATTTAGCGGTCCAGCCACAAAACCTTTTGAATAAGGTAACAAGGGGATTCCAAACACCAACCACTGTACACAGGCAGAGAGAACCTCAAAACACACGTCACAAACAACCACACACACACGTACACACACACACAAACACACACATACACATACACATACACACACACACACACACATGTGCACACACTCATATACAATATTTGCATGCATATATACACGTATGCATAAATATTATATACTATCTCATACTATTATTATCGAAATCAAAGGGGCTTAATGATCATTACTATAGTATGTGTAGTAGCCTAGCTATTGGAAGTGTGTACACCCTCAGGGGGTTACTTCAATTGCTGACATGACCATTACTATACAAATTCAGTGGGGGTGCCTCAAAGCAGGGCTGTGGGGGTATGCTTTGAGCTGGGCAACCATTTCCTGTCCCTCAGGCGCTCTTTACTATAGCAAGGTTGTGGCAGGTATCATACACACACTTATGGTGACCACCAAAATGTTCGATTGTAGTGCTGGATAGTAGTGTACTGAAACTATAACCTCAGGGTTGCAACAATTATATTGTAGCAAGATCTGAAAAATATTCTTTTTTGGTAATTCTGGGAATTACAGTATTGGGCTAAAATCAATTTGGTCTGTTTCTTGCTAAAAATAAAAATTAATGATTATTGTCATATATACACTCATAAGGCATTATGTCATACACTCTAGCCTATCTGTGTGGAAGCTAGTAGCATTCTCAGAGTAAAGCAGATGACACTGTCATAATGCTATATTGTCGATAGTATTGGGAAAAGTAACAAAATATATGATACTTTAATAACTAGGTCATTTCAAGCACTGTGTTACATTGGGATCAAGAATTAAGCAACTTGTTGCTTATAGTAATGATTTTCCAAAATACGTTCCATATTCCTAAATTCTGCTGCCTCTGACTAGTTAGTGTATACCAGGTGCTCTGGAAGGAACTACGAATCCATTGACACTGTACACACACATACACACACACACACACACACACACACACACACACATACACACACACACAGACACACAGTATTGCTTCTACTCTTATATTTATGGCAGATCGATGCTAGAATAATTTGAAATAGTTTAAGAAGCCTTTTATTGTCAAGCGCTCAGTTTTTGCAGAGTTATTCGCGTGAATATTTGTATTGCGCTAATGGGCCATCCGTGCCATTCCTGTGTACCTAGTACTACCGTACTGGGAATTATAGAATAGTTCGAAGTTATTGAGTAATTGTTCCAAAATATATTCCTTATCCTCAAATTCTTCTATTTAATTAGTGCCTCAGACCAGATGATGTTTTAGTAAGTGTATGTTGGAGTAAAATATATACCAGGTGCTCTGGAAGGAACTATGAATCCATTACTACTGTACACACATACACAGAGAGAGTATTGCTTCCCTCCTGGTTACATATATGGTAGATCGATGTTAGAATAATTCGAAGTTATTGAGCAATTGTTGGAAGTTCAGTCACGATGCTACAGTGTACTATACTTGTGATGTAAGATGTACTTGATTGTGATGTAATTTGGACTAAAATTGATTGTGGAAGTGTTAGCAGTCATTTGTTTCAGTTGCTAGGTTGATAGTACTCACATGTCAATTAGTGTAATAATTACATATTGCACACACACACACACACACACACACACACACACACACGGGCACACACGCACACACACACACACACACACGCACATCACAGTGAACAAACAGACCAGAAAAGCAAGAAAAAAAAAAGAAAAAAAAAATTCTCCTCTAAATACAGACAAAATATGACCCTAAGAACCCAAAAAGGAACCAACCTCAACAGGTATAGCAGGAACCACAACCAATTACATACAAACTGATCACCTTTCAAACATTTCCTTAATTCCCAACTCGGATCGGTTCACTTCCATTTAAACACACACACACACACAAACTACCGACGGACTGGCGATTATTCAAAACAAAAATATCTTATTCCTTAGCTTCCATTTAAACGACACGCCAACTTGCATCACTTTTCGATAGTTATGAAATCCAAGTGCACCCAACCCAGGTCAAGTTGTGAATCAGATCACCATATTTGTAGGCGAGTGGGAAAGACTCTACCAGTGGGAGATGAATGGTGGACAATGGATGATCTAGGCACTGTATTGAAAACATGCTTGAGAAAGTTTCAGCTGTTTTTTTTTTTTAAATCGTAATACTTGAACGGAAATTTTGGTTTTCTGATGGAATTTCAATCTTCCAATTAGCACCTTTGAAAAACATTCAATCTATATAAAGCATGGTGGATAATAAAATTATTATGATTCTGTGCATATATGTGTGTGTGTGTGTGTGTGTGTGTGTGTGTGTGTGTGCGTGTTCAAATATCATGGAAAGAGAATTTGATAGCAGTTAATGGAGCAGAAATGATGCACTCTCGTTGTGAAATGTACCACATGGAGCGATCAATCCATAACACTGCCATGTTGATGTTGTGAAGAAATATTACCTTTCAACATTAATTGGTTCTCAATTGTGATTAAAACCCAATTGGAATCAGGTGGGAGGTTTGTTTTGGTGTCAAAATGACAAATGGTGGAAAAATCCTACCACAGAATTCTCGGAAAGGCATAGCAATACACCACTGCAAATAAACAATGGTGATTCCAAAAGCAGCAACAATGCTACGTGGTAGCCTCGTAACTTTGCAACTCCCGCGAGAAATATAAAATATGCGCCGGGAAAGGCCTGGGAACGAGGCTAGCTACATGGCAGCTGAATCATAATAGTCTCTTATTATTCTCTATGAATTTTTTAGCGCTGCAGCAAACATAGTTCTACACACATCAGATTTTGATTCATGCATGCACTTCCTAATGGTTTATCAATCTTTTCTTGTTTATTATGATTTTTTAATTTTCAATTTTTGGTGTCAAAATGACAAATTGGTGGAAAAATCCCACCACAGAATTCTTGGAAAAGCATAGCAATACACTACTGTAAATAAACAATGGTGATTGCTAGACCTTCCTAATGCTTAATCCATCTTTCCTATCTACATTATATTGGTCTCCTACCACCCTCTGGTGGACTATATAGAATTAAGAATTGAGTTACAAACTAACTTGAAACCCATCATGCCTATCTCTCCAAACAACACAAATGATCAACAATGGCCTCCTTGCAACTACCACTCTCTGGTGGACTAAAATCGATAGCTCAGCTACAACAAAACCAACTTGTAACTAGTATTCATGTATCATGCCTATGATTATTCTTATCAACAACATTACTGTAATGATATGGGTCTCCTAGCTACCACCTGATCATGTATACAAGGCCAGTAATAAGAAGTACTGTCGCTAAAGACCATAAAGTTTAGTGCAGCTAACAAACAATTCAATAGCATTGAGCCTGGTGTTGCAGTGTTGGGACAGTGACGTGTTCTAAGTGGAAGAAAATTTCACAGTGCCCTAGCAGAGGTGGTGCATGGTGGTGGCTCAGAGGAGGTATGACACGAGTAAGGTGAGGGAGGAGTCTGGGAACGAGGCTACAACACAAGTGCACCGTTGGTACCTCAGCACTTAGGTGCATGTGCATGAGAAAAAGTTCTACAGGTAAGTGAAAGAAATTTCGTCATTAGCAGGAGCTAGTGGTGACCAGAGGAGGTACGACACGAGTGCACCATTGGTGGAAACTCAGTACTTGTAGGTGCACATGACCAAATCCCATTGCAAAGTATATTGTGTGTTCTTACTTACATTCATTGAATCAATTCACCTGATCTCCAATACTTTGCATTTGTGCTGAGTCAGCAAAGATGCACACCCCTGCTAGTGCAGTGTGAAATTTCTTCAAGCTTATTGTGGCCAACAATAAATAGGTGTGTGTGTGTGTGATCAAATTCCATTGCAAAGGATTGCATACTCTTACTTACATTGTAATCCCTGGTTCCCAATACTCTCTCAACATTGGGTTGGTGCTGAGTCAACAAAGGTGAACTCTATGTATACCTCCTCTGGAGGTGGACCCAAAGACAACCAGATGAGGTCAGTGGTTTTACACCTCTGTGCCTCTGTGAAAAAAGGTAAGTCTAAATTTTCCTTCCAAATGAGAGGCAGAGGGTGTGGTGAGTACTGTGGTGAATAGGGGGTGAAGTTTGGGCAACATGGGTAATAAATTGTGTGAAGAATCAACCCACAAATGCTGAACCAAATAAAAAGAGTCAGCTGTAGCCACACAAGTTGTCACAGTCCACACCAAACACCAAACCAGCTGAGTCAGGTGAAGGATTTTACCACATACCACATAGATAATGCATTATTAATACTATTCAGGATACATACACACACCAAACACCAAACTAGCTGAGTCAGGTATGTGGAAAGATTTTACCACATACTACATATATAGGTAATGCATAATTTATTCACTGATGGCACACATACATGCACACATTATAGTTGCATGACCCTTAAGTGGGGGGGTACTCGATGCATGGTCTAATGCCGCACACTTAAGGGTATGCAACTAGTTTGTTTTCCATTGACCTCCTGTGACTTCTAGCTACTCTATTGTCACCTCCACCCAGCCAGTAACCAGCAATTAGACTATATAAACTTTGGTTGCTAGGCAATGGCACACACACACACACACACACACACACACACACACACACACAGTCGGTCAGTCTGAAGCAACACATAACAACCCAAAAAATGATGTGAAACCAAAAATTGAATTAGAACTCAGACAACAGTTCCTAAGGGGGGTTTTCCCTTCAAAAGTCCCACATTCAAACACAAGCACACCAAAGAATGCTCACCCAACTAATTAGCTTAATTTGACACAGTGTCTAAAAATCATCTACAATTACAACTTTGTAAGCTTATAGGGCCCTAAGAGAAACTGTAGCCTTGCACTTGACTGGCCTGGGGTAACTCTAACCTTGTTCTGCTGATTAATGTTCACTTTATTTGAACTGATCATGACCAAGTAGGGGGAGACCCCTGAGAAGATGATACAGAGATATGGATATCAGGAGTTAATAAGATATCTGTACATCAATTTTGATAGCATTAGGTGAGAATTAGATCAATCTCAATTGGTATCAGGATATCCACTATGGAAATTTGAGAATCATGCAGTGAACTATTCCATGGTAATTTAGCCTAATACTTAGGCTCTCAACTTTGACCTTTCATGCATAGAAGGGGTCAAAAGGGAGAGAGAGAGAGAGAGAGAGAGAGAGAGAGAGAGAGAGAGAGAGAGAGAGAGAGAGAGAGAGCCTGGGTACGAGGCTAGCTATGTGGCAGTAGAAGTTACTAATTGTAATTCACTTAGAGCATACTAGTCTACTAGATGCCATCATCATGGCAACGATGATCTCAAGCAATCTTGTCCTAAAATCAATTGGTGATCTCTTCTTTTGCAATGACTTAAAAGAGAAGCAGAAGATTTCCGTCTGCAATTGCTCCAAGAGAAGCAAAAGCAGCCAGGAAAGTACTCTACTATCCACAGTAGATCAGTGTGTATAAGTTAGCTAGCTCTCCATGGTAGTGACAGAACTCAATTGATAATAATTTTGTAAAATAGAGCCAATTTTGCGGCATGCAATTACTTAGCTTGGATATTTGCTACCGTCTGTGGAACAGCATAGCAACAGTTCTCCATGTTAGCAACAATGATACAACTATCATTGGTAGGTATAAATAATATTATGGACTTCTCACAAGAATGGAATCCACGTTTACCACATACGTAGCTATTTTCACCTTTACCACAACGTGGTGAGTCAACTTCATGGCAGTTTGAGTCAAACCATAGAAAAAAATTGATGCTCGATTGAGGCAAAAATTGCTATCAAAATACATAATTGTCCCATTAGAATGTACAAAGAGACAGACCTTTATCACCTGCCTAACCCCCATACCCTCCCTAACTCCCTATGTACATGCACACACACACACACACACACACACACACACCAACCTACACAGAAAAGCCATTCAACAACTAGTACGCAACAAAACCATAGTTTAGAAATGTCACACACACACATACCAAATCGTCTACAGACACATGCCGCCACATATAAACCAACACAGACAGAAAGTAATAAAATGACAGTAAGCAAAAAACCAGAAAAACACAACATACCCTTAAATGTGCACACGCACAACAATTAGGATGCTGTATAAATGCCACACGTGTACCAAATTGTCTATTGAACAATTACCCACAAATTAGCCCAAGAGGATAATATAGATTCCAAATAAATCGCCAAGCCAAGTGGATTACATCCGATGGCCTAATATTGAAAGCAATGATATTTTAAAGGATTCTCTCTTCAAACCCAAGAAGTGTGAGCATTACTGCACCAACTAAGCTGCACACACCCGGGGTAATACCGGGTAATACCAACATTGTACACAATGACTAATCATTGAATGATGAGCTGGGCTTTTAATCTTAGAGAAAATTACGTAACCAACATTACTCTCATCCCACAACAACACCAGGAAAGGAGAAGGGGGGGCTTCGTATCTGAGCTGTAATATCGATAGCAGTTCATCCATCTTTCAGCATCTACGATGGTGAATGATAGGTCAAATGGGAGCCTGGGGACGAGGCTAATGCTACAGTCATTGAGGAAGGACTGGTAGAAAAGACCAATTAATTAATCACTTTAAAATTGCCAAAAAGTTGCAGGTATACCTATATACAAAGTCAGGCAAGTGCATGGGCCATTATACAGGTATCATGCTCATCTATAAACTTCCTATAATAAAATTAGCACACGGGCCATCACATACGTATTTTGCCCATCTAAAAAATCAGTATTCCCTCAAATACAATTAACACATGGGCCATCATACAAGGACCTCCTACCTGACTAGTCTCTGGTGGGCTAGATCGATCAGACGTGCAATAAAAACAGTTTCCATGGTGAAGAGGAAAGATGAACAATTTCAGACCCATTGACCTAATGATCACTCCAAACTCCCTATCAACAATACGAGTTACTAAGCAACACCACGTGTATTGCTAATCAATTACCAAGGGAGCCCCCCTCATTATTATAAATTATTAATGTTGCCAATTTTTCATGCACTTTGTTTTTTGTGTTTTTCATGAATTCAGAGGAGGTATGACATGCTTGTGTTAATTAGTGCATTCCAATCATGTGACCACCACGATTTGGTACCAGAGGAGGTTCGACATGGTTGACCTTTGCTTGACCATTTGTAATTAAAGTTCTCCACATGTTCAATGCATCATATGAGCACATGGAGGACTTGGAATTATCATGAAAGGTCAAGCAAAAAAATAGCTTCGAATTGATACTTGTGTGTGTGTGTGTGTGTGTGTGTGTGTGTGTTTGTGTGTGTGTCGTACCTCCTCTGATGTAGTAAGGGAGCCCCCCTTCTGATTACTATCAACGTAGGCAGGCTGCCATTGTGGCATTGTGACCTTGTTCCTTAAGTGTTGGTCATGAATTATGCATGTACAGTAGGTAGTTCATAAGTGGCTCTACATAAAATGCATCACATTGTGGTTAAATCTACATGCAGTGGGAGTACAGTTTGTATGGCTGGTTCTAAGGGTGGATACACTATGTGGGATGTACAGACTGAGAGGATGCATTAAAATTTGTCAGCTGGGAATTGGCTGATGTAAGTGTCCATGTAGAGATGGTGGCCTGGAGATAAAGAGACAAATGACTGTAAGTGATGTGTGCATGGATGCACTTGTTCAACATTCACCCCAGAGGATTGAAGATTGAATAGCTTAAAAGATGGGCTTGAACAACTAATAGTCATGGATGCATGCACATACATGTACATGTACACTAGTATAAGACATACACTCTACATATATATAGATATACCAGTATAGAATTAACTCTCAACATACAGATATACAATTGAATTGAATGCTGCAGTATAGAATTAAGTTGTTGAATATTCTAATTGCAGCATGCACATAATGGTATGACTGTATGTGGAGCCTCTTTTGCAGGATATCATTTTCGCTGACAGAGTGCGTGACAATAAAAATGAAATCCATCTTAGTTTAACAGCACGATAATGGTTTCCTATATCACCCTCTGGTGGACCATAATCTAGACTTGATCAGGTTACAGCTAACTTGTAACCTATAGCTATCATGCCTGTCTCTGCTAATAATAATAATAATGAAGGTCTCTAGTCTCCTACCACCCTCTGGTGGACTAGAAATCATTTGAGTTCACAGCTAACATATAACTCTGGCCCATCATACTTATATCCTTGTCTAATAATTAACAAAATGGTCTCCTACCACCCTCTGGTGGAGTAAAAACCAAGAGTCGCTTAACCCTGCTAATAACACAATGCACGCATGTATAAACATATTCTAGTCCACCAGCGGAAGTTTGCTTACTTCTGCCAAGAGCTTATGAGCTTGCAACGCTCATAAGTTCCTATGGTATCTCTGCTAATGACATAATGTACAGTATATGCATTCTACTCCACCAAACGGTGGTAGGAGACCATTTTCCATCAACAACACTTTCCAAGTAACAACGTTCCCCTAACAACCCTCCGGTATAGCTTAGATTTCGAGAATTACCGTAAAACGAAACAAAGTTTCCATGGAGACTGTTCTAGCACACACACACTCCATAACTGGGACAGTCTGCGTACCACACTCATGAAATAACCCTTCGAGACATCATTCAAACATTATCGTTTCAACAAAAAGAGACAAAGCCCCACATACGGTGACCATACCAGCCGGCTACTAGAGCAGAAAATTGCACCCATTCACTAAAAAATAAAAAAAATAAAAAATTTACAAAAGCAATAACAGACCAACTCTAAGGGTTACGTAACAAACACAGCTTGTGTGTGTTTGGACAGAAATGGTAACAGTTAGATAATGAGGATTTTGTTGGGCAATTTTGTTCCCCAATGGCTAAAATGACATTTTAAGTGTGTGTTTGTGGTAGGAAATGATTGAGGGGATATTTGAGGCAAATAGAGTGTGTATTGTTGGGAGTCAAAACCACTTGTATTGAGACCACACAAATACTAGTAAACACACTGATAACACAGTGTGATTGACAGCTGTGTGTGTGTGTGTGTGTGTGTGTGTGTGTGTGTGTGTGTGTGTCACACAAATCTTATAGTTCAATAGTAAGTTGTCTCATGCATGCCACATTCTGTTAACTACAAGTATAACATAACGTTTAAAAATATATTGCGGCCATAATTCTGCTGTTGTTAACACCATCATAAAAGCTCCCTATGATGCTATAGGTGGACAGGAACTAAGACCACCTGGAGGAAATGAAATGAAGTATGTACAACTGAACGGTTTTCCTCCATTCTCCAAAGACCGGGACTATGTATATAAATAAGAGTTGTTAAATTTTGACACTAACCTACGTGGTTTCCAAGGTTACAAACAAGGAGTATACCCCAATTTGCTAACAATGTCTACCTGCCCATGTGTGTGTGCGTGTGTGTGTGTGTGTGTGTGTGTGTGTGTGTGTGTGTGCAATAACATTTGCAGTCAGCGGCGCAGTGAATCGTGATTCAATTGAGCAACTATTCCAATCTTACTCCAGTGTTATAAGTGTGGTTCTACCTCCCACTGACTAGTGTAGATACAACTATGCTTTGAAAAGCTCCAGTTCAAAGCGTCTCTGGATACTAGAGGTGGTTAACACGATCGTGAATATCATTAGCAATTTGCTTCGCAGTTTAGTGGGGCTAATTTTAAGGCGTCTACATGTTTTATTATCAAATGTTTTTAATTTCCTAACTCGTAGCAAGTGTGTGGAGCTAAGCTTGGGTGGACGACAGCAATGCTCCTTAAGGAATGATCGGAATGTCTTTGAAGTAATTGATAATTAAGTGCAACTCCTACATACGGTCAATTGGTTGGTACAAATCACCTCTTACCACATCATGTGAGGAAGAATGTGTTTGGATACATTGATAACATGATGATGAGTTGAAGGGATGGGGGAGAGAGAGAGAGAGAGAGAGAGAGAGAGAGAGAGACAGACAGAAACACAACAGAGGGATATTATCGACTCAGCAAGCCATCAAGTCATGTACCTACACACACACATACATACAGCATTATTCCAACAAGACTTAATTGCAGCAACTACTTTGAAGTCAACGCATCAAATATATATCACAGGATAATGCCTTCTTGATTAACATCATTCTAATGATGTGTTGGCTCAACACATGAAGATCAACGCATGCAGAATGTTGACCTAAACTCAATGGAACAAAAATGCTAAGTAGTCTATGGATGAAATTGCAACACATGAAGAAAGCAAATAAGTTCATCAATACTAAAAAATTGAACAAAAAAGGGTTGACTACAGATGTGAAATGTACTAAATCATGACACACGGAAAATTTATTGGAAATGATCTTGAGATCTAGCTGGGATTTGAACCCAGGTCTTTCCTACATGTACAGTAGGTTAATAAATAAAGCAAAATTAAAGGTTCACCGGTACTCAATTTAAGGAAATGCTCTTGTAGATTATTTGAAATGCACTGAAGTGTAACGGACTTGTGATCCATCATGCACACATCCCTTGTTATTAACAGCAGAATTGTGGACTCCTCTCGCATCCTGGTTGAGCATTAATAAGTGCATTTATGATCAGTTCAGTGACTTTAGAGGAAAGAGCTTACAATCATTTCCCCCATATCACAATATCAATTAACCTCTCAATCATCTATGATAACAAAGGAGTAGAGCGGAGACACGACTCAATCATCATTAATTAGGCTTTATGAATAATTCATGAGCTCATTTGAACTCTAAACTTTGATGCATGGCTTTTCAGAACCAAAATAAACTTCAGTTCATCAACGAACACAATAGGCGGTCAATGACCGTAACCACAGGTCAAGCAATGTCATTCATAGCATGTACCATGGTGCTCAGTAGTTTAGTGCAAGCCTCATACCCAGGCCCATCCCTTTCTGAAATGAGCGAAAGGTCAAAGAAGAGGGCCTGGGTACAAAGCTAATTAGGAAAGCAACTAGCTATAGCTTACAGTAGAACCTCTGATAGTAGACCCTCCGGGATGGGGACACTGTAATATAAACCTCTCAACAAAGGACAATTCTTGGTTCCCAAAAATTCCAATTGCCCATTGTAGCAATACAAACAGAGCCTCTGAGAAGAGGACAACCTCTCTACAAAGGACATCAAGCTGAATTTATATTGTCCCCAAAGTGTCCTTTGTTCGGAGGTTTCATTCACTGTAGTGTACGTATGGAGACTAGCTGACAATGAATCTGAGAGAAATATGTACGTTTCTACTAGCAACAGTGCATAAATGATGAGCACACATTTATGCACACGTGCACACACACACACACACAACACACATTGCATAAGCACTAACACAGTACATAATACACCATTCCTAACTTATTACTACTATCCTTTAATCATCCCGAAGTTATCAAATTTCACAAGAAAAACACACACTCACTCACATACCATAACATTACTACTGCAAGAGGCACTTTTAGTAAAAAAAAACAACTCTTTCATCACAGACTCACAAGCCATTAAAGTGCAGTATGCAAAGTAAATCCAATGGCTTAAAGAAACAACTCCAGCCCAAACTGTCTCTGGGCTATAACCCAAATACCACAAGACAACGCAATTCTTTCAAAAAGTGCACTACTTTTGAGCGAAGCTCTTGATATGCAGAGACCAGTGCTGTCTAGCTGCGGTTACCATAGCAACGTGACTGTCTCTAATCTTCGCTTGTTAAGCCACTTGGGGTCGTATTACAAGGACCAGTGGAGAACAAAGGGGAAGAAACCGTAGAACCGAAGCAAGCCTTTCCCACGGCAGAGTTTATTGTGGCCACAAGATGGTCTTGAGTTTTGAGGGTCTTCAGATCAAAGAAGACTGCGTCCCTTTTTTGTACCGCAGGCTTTTCAGTCATGGAGTGGAATTAGTGAGCTTTAATCACACTCTGTGGAAAATTTTTTGGCAAGCTGCACCATAATAGGGTGCCGTTTATGCATACATGTACATGTATGTAACATGCATGTATGTGTGTGTGTGTGCATATATAAAATGTACAGTAAATGCATGCAAGTATGCATGTTAAATGATAGCTTTCAAAGAGAGAGAGAGAGAGAGAGAGAGAGAGAGAGAGAGAGAGAGAGAGAGAGAGAGAGAGAGAGTTTGATGTGGACTGAGAAACACACACGACAATTTCAAAGAATGGACACGTAAAGAGAATCTGAACTTTTTGGGGGGAAATATGAACAAATGCATGCAATAATGTAGCAAGCACAATTGATACTGATTCAGAATACTAGCTTGTCAAGTGATTCACAGAAATGACATAGCTTTGACTGATTTGTTGTGTGTGCATTCATGGCATGGAGATGTATGGATTTCAAGAACACTGCTTATTTATGGAGCTGCACACTCCACCAATTAGATCACTGGTGAAGGATATAGCTCATATTGCACTACATTACATCATGGTGAAATTGACACTAAGCACTAAACACACTACTAGGGAAACAGTGTTGAAAGGGTAAGCATCATCAATGATGCGTGTGGCATTGCATGAAGCTGGCAAAGAATTAGCATATCAATTTGATGACCATCACCAAAAACTGGATTTCAGGTTTTACTAGCTAGCCACACACACACACACACACACACACACACACCACTCACCAGTAACGATGCTCTGAGAAGCAACCATGGCGGTACTTCCATATCCCTCTCCCTCAAACACCCTCACTGTAGCAGCTATACCAGCACAGATGGCAGCATTCCTACTCCAAGAGAGATAACCTAGCATATACAAGGTCGCACAAAGTAGGAAAAAATTATAAGAGAGCTTTTATAAGTTGCCAATAATGCAGTCTTCTGTATGGCAAGAAAGTTTGCAGTATCAAACTTTCGTGCTCGTCAAAAAGATTAATTTTTTGCATTTTAACTTTCACAGATGACTGCTAAAGTTAAAACCCAGAAAACTTTCCCCCTAAATGGCATGCATATTTCTATTGTGGCAAAATAATGTACTATAACAGGGATATAGAGAAATCAAAAGGGTAGCTGTCAATCACTTCTAGTCAATACAGACTGAGGTGGACACATGTCATGTACATTCAACAGGTACACACACTTACTATTTTCATGAGCCAATCTTAGGATCTGGATAGAAGGAAGAGCTCACACACACACACACGCACACACACACACACACACACACACACACATACACAAACACACACTTCTTCTTCTTCTTCTTTCTTTCTTGCCTCCTCGAGGGAGAGTACTAGCACAAAAATCAAAAAAAAGGCTAGCTAGTAATAAATAAAACGCGCAAAAAAATATATATCAAGTTTTATTATTTTTAGTTTTAGTTTACACACACGTGACTTACACACACATACACACACACACACACACACACACACACCACTCACCAGTAACGATGCTCTGAGAAGCAACCATGGCGGTACTTCCATATCCCTCTCCCTCAAACACCCTCACTGTAGCAGCTATACCAGCACAGATGGCAGCATTCCTACTCCAAGAGAGATAACCTAGCATATACAAGGTCGCACAAAGTAGGAAAAAATTATAAGAGAGCTTTTATAAGTTGCCAATAATGCAGTCTTCTGTATGGCAAGAAAGTTTGCAGTATCAAACTTTCGTGCTCGTCAAAAAGATTAATTTTTTGCATTTTAACTTTCACAGATGACTGCTAAAGTTAAAACCCAGAAAACTTTCCCCCTAAATGGCATGCATATTTCTATTGTGGCAAAATAATGTACTATAACAGGGATATAGAGAAATCAAAAGGGTAGCTGTCAATCACTTCTAGTCAATACAGACTGAGGTGGACACATGTCATGTACATTCAACAGGTACACACACTTACTATTTTCATGAGCCAATCTTAGGATCTGGATAGAAGGAAGAGCATTAAAAAAAAAAAAAAAAAAAAAAAAAAAAAAAAAAAAAAAAAAAAGACATGAAAAACTAATACAATACAAACCAACAAACAAACAAAACAGTACC
The DNA here is from genome assembly GCA_964030475.1 of Tethya wilhelma. Classification (NCBI taxonomy): domain Eukaryota; kingdom Metazoa; phylum Porifera; class Demospongiae; order Tethyida; family Tethyidae; genus Tethya; species Tethya wilhelma. The sequence continues at coordinate 1,671,313 of CAXIPT010000006.1, read as the reverse complement.
AATGATACAGCAGTCTAAAATGAGGACAGTGGTATAGGAAGCATATGGGTGCACCCATAAATTTTTCAGGATAAAGATCTGTCCACATTATTGATCTCTGAATACATGTAGAGTTTAGTTACTTTAGATTTGAGTATGAATATCATCAAAATGTGCTCAGAATGCACCTCAAAACATCTAAATTCTCAAAGTTTCTGGGGGAGCATGCCCACGGACCCTGCTAGAAGGGAAATGAGCATAGCTTATTTCTACCAGGGCACTCCCAAAGATACGCACCAAGTAACTTCCTACACCATACGAGATTAAGGTTGTATGAACTATAGTGTAGGTATAGTCTGTAAGACTACTAGTAGTCCAGGAATTGGGTAAGCTCAAGAAACCTAAATCAATTTTGTTCAGATATAAGCAAGTTTCACTTGAACTACACTCTGATTTCAAGACTAGTACATATATATGTAGTCGTAGATACATAATTACGGCATGTTATGTACGACGACATATTAAACAAGCAGATAATTAGTCAGCTAGACTAGCAGATGTCTAAAGTCAGCACGCCTTATGAGTAAACAGAATCTTAATAGGCTGATTGTCTGTCACTCACGACTTATGTCACTCACCCAGACCCGGTGTGCTACACTGGGTAGTCTTCTCTGCTGTTCATAATAGAGTGAGTTCATCTCCTTTCTTCTTCTTCTTCTCGCTGTGCTACTCTTCTTTAGCCTCCTTCCTTCGTGGCCGTTCAACTGCCTCGCACACACAAACGGCAGGCTAAGTGTTCGTGAACTATTCGTACAACTCTCCATGGTCGGTGGTAGTTGTGGTGATTGGGAAAAAAGTGATACCGTCGAGAAAAGCGACTTTTGAAGCCATCTTTTGCGGACAAACCGTCCTCTAGATATGCCTCTCTCTCCTAAGGACCAAAAGAGACACTGTCGAAGTTTTAGGAGCTCTCTAGAAGCTCCAAACACCGTAGAAAAGTACATATTAAATTATCTTCTCTTTGCTCTGTTCTCGGCTTTGTTTGAAGTAAATGGAAAAGGTCGTCAATAGAATAAACTCAAATTTGACAATGCACAAAAGCATACACGTACACGGACAAGTACTTTCCTCAAGGTAAACAACATGATCATAAAGCAAGAAAAAGTTATGCACAACTTGTAAATTTAGTACTACAACAATAATCACAGTCTAAGACTATTGTACAGAATCAATGTCCAGTGTACTATCTAACATACAAATCAGTGCATGAAAAGATGATAAAAAAATCAATGGGAAAAAAAACAAAAACAAAAAAAAAACTCAAGAAAAAGTTTCAAAAAAATTGTGAGAATTTATACAATGGGAAAAAAAATTATCAGTGAAGATCAAGAGGCAAAACTTGGATCACAAAATTTTCAGGAAAGAAAAAAGTACTACGACATAAACTGTTGAATGATGTCTTGAGCTTCAGTGTCCATCTGCTGGACAGAGCCCGGGAGGGGTTTCCCCATCACAGACGTTGAAGTCCCATTCCCGTTCATCATACCTGATTCCACGTTGACATCGCACGACATGGCGATTGTATTGCTCGCACTCGAGGTCGCAGAATGAGGTACAAACGAACCGTTTGTGAGTACACTTTGACCGTTCGTGAAAACTCCATTTTGCTGATGTAAAAAACCTTCAGTGCTGCTGGGGTTGACAGTTTGTGAAAATTGAGCACCGCCATTAGTCTGAGGTTGTGTGTGTTGTCCGTTCGAAGCTGTGTTCAGTACTATAGCTTCACTCAGGAGTTGCTCCAATACCGGATCACCCATTCCAAGTCCATTGATATCGGAATCGGACATACCAAGAAACTGATTCCCATCATAGCCTCCGAGCAAAGATGATGACGTGTCCATACTCAGAGTTGACATAGGCATTTGTTGATTGGTTTGAGCTGGCAAGTTTTGACCGTGCGGAACACTCGGGTGTGAATTCTGGATTGAGACCGGGCTTAATCCTGGAATAGACTCAGTGGCTGATTCAGGAGAAAAGACACTACCCGGGCTAGATACTGAGGTTGAGCCTCCGTTCATCATTGGTGGACTACTAAGAGATTGTGAGTTGGAACTGTACACAGATCCCTGTTGCATAGGAGGCGACTGTACCGATAAAGACCCCGAGCTAAACATCTGGTTTAAGAGCCCAGAGCTATCAATTTCAGGATAGGAGCCCCCAAGTGATGCAGCTAGTGGCCCAGGGGAAGGCTGTTGAGTAAGAAGTGAAGATGGTGAAGCTGTGGACAATGGCTGATCAGGGGAAGAAACGCTAACTTGTTGTTGAGGTGAAAGTTGAGAGTAGCTACTTGGACTGGCTGCACTGGAGAGGAGGGATGAAGATGAAGAATGACTAACAAGATGTTGTTGTTGTTGTTGTTGTTGTTGTGTAAGTAAGGGTGACTCGGGCGAGCCGACATTAGACACTGACTGAGGAGAAAGGGATCTTTCCACCACCGAAGGTGGAGAGAGAGTGCTAAGAGGGCTGCTAACAGAACTCGAAACGGACGACAAAGAACCGGAAAACGGTCTCGGAGAAGAATCAACTTTGGTTGATGCCACTGCTCCTCCTTGACTCGTACTCTGAGACTCAAGCATCTTAGTCACCACACTGGGTGAGGTCGATTTGGGTGACCATGTCGGAGTCATTCCCCACGATTCGTTGCGTTTGGCCACAAATTCATCCGCCTGATCTTCAGTGAGGCACCTCTTCAAAGTTTTTGGCAGTTCATTCAACCCAAGCTCCCGTCCGTGAAGAACTGAACTGACAACCGAGACGGGTATGTTTGCTTTCTTGAGCGTTTCAATGACAGCTTCCGGGCTGTTCTCTTGGCAGTGCCTTGTGGGATCACTGAGGAGATCGATGAAGGCCTTGTCTTTGTGAGGACAGATCATGTCCGCGTTGGGATCCTTGTCTTTGTCCTTGATGTAGATCTCCTTCTGCTCGATGAATTTTAAGTTGCCTTCCTCTTGGCTGTGTGTGTGTGTGTGTGTGTGTGTGTGTGTGTGTGTGTGTGTGTGTGTGTGTGTGCAGTTTTCATGGCCACCACTATACATGTATGTCTGGAAGGCTTCAAATTAATCGGCAAAATTGAGTTAATGGTCTCCTACCACCCTCTTGAGGTTTAGAGAATTGAGTTACAACTGATATTTAAATTATCACGCCTAATCTCATAGCACAATGTTTGTATTGCATGTGCTCACTGGACAATTTTACAGGAATATATATACATGTACAGTATAGCTGGAAATATTGATGGGGATTTTAATTTAACGGTTTGACAGTCAAAGTCCAAATCGTCAAATTTAAATCCGCCAATATTTTGGGCGCCATAATTATATGAATGTACTATGTGAACGCGGAAATGGTAAATTCATCAATATTTTTATTTTACAATATACGTTCTGCCCAGCAAACCGTCAAATTTTTTGACTGTCAATATTCCGGCTATAGGGTAGGCTACACACTTAGATAATAGACTACTTACACACTCATTCGTCTTCTAAAATTAAGAGCAGCCCCTACTATAATTACCTGATCATCTTGGCCTTCACCTCCCAGAAGAGAGGAATGGTTCCCCCCAGCTTGTAGCGCAGGGTCCCCTCTAGCTGCATCCAGACCCACCCCCCGGAGCTGTTCATGAAACGAAAGACAGGACTTACAGCGTGACCGGTGTGAAGGACTGTGAGTGTGTGTGTATGTGTGTGTGTGTGTGTGTGTGTGTGTGTGTGTGTGTATGTGTATGTGTACAATGTAAGCACCTATGTACGTACAGACACTGACTTCCCTAAACCAAATTTCAGTGTAGGTGCATATTAAGTCAAAATAAGATTCAAAACAACTCGCAGCTGTTAGATTTGATTGGGATAGCTACACATTATACTGTATTATACTGGAGGAGCACATTTTACGCGTGGTATACATACAGTGTACATTAGGTCCATACCGTATAGCGGGTAAATTTGGCGGGCTTAAAATTTGGTGAATTCAGTTCCAAGTTCAATTTGGAGGTGAAAAACATGCTCTAGTTACAAACAACGAACCTTGCGAACTTTCAGACTGCAGTAGTAGGACAGTAGAGAGTCTTTTAGTGCTAAAACTGCTAAAGCTAGCGCTACCTGCACGTGGTTTCTGTTTTTGAATTGGTAATGGTCGTCACGATTCGCCAATTCGCCAAATTTAATTCTCGCCAAGTTTACCCGCTATATGGTATTCAGCAAATCAAACACTTGAATTATAAGTACATGTACATGTATATACTAGGCTCTTTTTATATCTATAACACATCCTTAGATGATGTAAAACTCACGTAATTTTTCACAAGGGATCATCTTCTGGTAGTCAACTGGGTGGAAATAGTCCATGAGCTTCGTTCCAACAAAATCACCAGGGTCAAACCCAATCACCTGGGAAATGCTGCAGTAACAATAGCACCCAGAAGGTAAATTGATCATACATGTAATATCAATCATCTGACATGATGCATCGGCATACATTACCTATAGATATTCCATCATTCAGCAGTGTGTGCATGTAACACACTTGCTCAATAGAAAGGGAAAATATGTTGAGTCAGCACTAACTAAAACATTTTTTTTTTTTTTTTGGCTCTGCGTGGTAATTAACTGCTAGTCTATATAAAAAGTAATTGACCTTCTTATTTCTACTCCCGACATGTGACAGGGGAAATAAGGCCTTGTTAGGGGGTGGGGAAAAAAGGGTCTAACTCGATAGACTACTAAAGTAGTTGCCAGTAGAAAAAATTGAATAATATCCAACCAATCTCAAAATTTCAAGCACCATTGGAAAGTGCTCGTTCTCCCCGTTCTTTTGGTTGCTTTTCTAGTTTCTAACAACTTACCATTAAAAAGTTAGCTATTTTGTCCCATATGAAAAGTATTACATGAATCTCATTATTTCACTTCCGTTAATTTTACACTCACACAAACAACAACATAAACAAAAACAACAACAAACGTACGAAGCCTCCACTGATATGATCTTCATGTCGTCCAGACTGACTGTGGTGGTGAAGTGAGCCTGAGGCACAGACAGCTCCAGGACAGACGAGGTGGACTCGATGAGACGACACTCACCAACGAAACCCAGTACATTCGGTTTGACTGGTTCATCGTTAGCAGCGATGGTAGGGGCTTCGGGGAACTTGACCTTGAGGTTACCAGAGATTTGAATCATCTGAGGGAGAGGGAGGGAGAGAGAGAAAGAGAGAGAGAGAGAGAGAGAGAGAGAGAGAGAGAGAGAGAGAGAGAGAGAAAATGTAAACATAGCACTTTTGTAGGAAATGAATAGCTTGTTTTTACTTTTAAGAAAAAGCAAACACTATGTAGATATCAGGCAAGACCATCTACAAAACAGTACTATACTACACGTCATAGAGGGAGGAAAAGAATACACTAGACACACACATAACTGTTACACTGTTATAACAATACTTGGTGACTTAAAAATTAATAATACTGTATGGCAGGAAATTTTCGTACGATGCAAATTTTCATATTTTTCGTATGCTATTATAATTCGAATATACGAAAATTAAAAATGCAAAAATTTAACTTCCGCATTATACACAATACGAGCACGTGCTGTGTATACAAAAGTTAAAACTACGAAAATTTCCCACTATACAGTATTATATCAAATGTTGAAGTCAAGCTTTTGACCTATTACACAGATAGTGTATACAGAGCTGCCTCTAGCATATATAGGCTTGCAGAGCCAGTCAAACTGTACATACGTACAAATCACCAACATACCGTATGTGATGAAAATCTCGACAGCTGCATCCTCCCTGACGATACAGTGGTCTTGAACCGGACGTAAAACTCCCTATACTGCGACTCCTGGGGGTTCCCATCCTTAGTCACCAGTGAGGCGTTGGGCTGGAGGTTTTGAGTGATGCTTGGAACGTTGTCGGGGTGTGTGATGTCAGTGAGGTTTTGACCGATGACGTCTTGTTGTGTGAGGCCCACGTAGGTGACAATGGACTTACTGGCGAAAAGAATGTTGCCATCTTTGTCCAGTACTATGAGGAAACCATCCAGAGCCTTGGGATTTTACTTTTAAGAAAAAGCAAACACTATGTAGATATCAGGCAAGACCATCTACAAAACAGTACTATATTACACATCATAGAGGGAGGAAAAGAATACACTAGACACACACATACAGTAACTGTTACACTGTTATAACAATACTTGGTGACTTAAAATAATACTGTATGGTAGGAAATTTTCGTACGATGCAAATTTTCATATTTTCGTATGCTATTATAATTCAAATATACGAAAATTAAAATGCAAAAATTTAACTTCTGCATTATACACAATACGAGCGCGTGCTGTGTATACAAAAGTTAAAACTACGAAAATTTCCCACTATACAGTATTATATCAAATGTTGAAGTCAAGCTTTTGACCTATTACACAGATAGTGTATGCAGAGCTGCCTCTAGCATATATAGGCTTGCAGAGCCAGTCAAACTGTACATACGTACAAATCATCAACATACCGTATGTGATGAAAATCTCGACAGCTGCATCCTCCCTGATGATACAGTGGTCTTGAACCGGACGTAAAACTCCCTATACTGCGACTGTTGGGGGTCCCCATCCTTAGTCACCAGTGAGGCGTTGGGCTGGAGGTTTTGAGTGATGCTTGGAACGTTGTCGGGGTGTGTGATGTCGGCGAGGTTTTGACCGATGACGTCTTGTTGTGTGAGGCCCACGTAGGTGACAATGGACTTACTGGCAAAGAGAATGTTGCCATCTTTGTCCAGTACTATGAGGAAACCATCTAGAGCCTTGGGAGGGGGGTGGAGAGAGAGAGAGAGAGAGAGAGAGAGACAAAGAGCGAGTATATGTTTGTGTGTGGAGGACAAATACTCATGATAATATTCATATTTAATAATTATGTAATTATTCATCACCATCACATGGCTAAACAGTACATGTATACACAACACATGCATGTGGCTATACAGCACAGATAGGCCACCAGCCACCTCAAAGCAACAACAAACATATCTTTGGTCAACATCAAATTAGCCAGCTGGTTTCACCAGATTTGTAAACACCACATGTTTCATGGCTAGTGAAATTCACACAGAATGAACCACCAGCTAAGACTGAGTACAAACAAACTCCTCTGTACAATATACACATGTAAAGTACATAGCAGCAACTGTGCTATAATGTTACAGTAATCTTTAACTTCTCACTGGGAGCAACACGCAACCAACCAACCAACCAACCAAACACAAAAACAAACTTTAAGCAAAACATACTTGTACTGTATGTGCATAACCCAATTCATTAGTTGAAGCTCCCCTAGTTTCATTATGGGCTCATCAACTAGTGTACATGTGTTAGAGTGGCCCAGTTATGATGTGGTATGTCTTGCTTCTCACTTGCAAGGCTTTCTAGTGGTCACAATGAACACATTCCAACCCTTGCCAAATGAAGTATAGACATAAGAACTGCCATATTTATGCACACAATGTTACACAAAGTATGTACCTCTACTGTCAAAAGTAGTTGATACTGTATATAACCACTCCAGTGGATTACACTTGTGCTATCACAATACATTACTGTTGACTATTAGAATACTTGTAAATTAAAGGAACTGTGTCTACAAGTGCTGTTTTGTTACTAAAAATAAAATGAGTGATATTTTATGACCTTCTATGACCTTTCATGATGCTTTTTGTTTGTTTCTAGTGCAATGTAGCTCCGTGTACGTACATGTATATGTATTGCGGGTTTGTAAACAAAACAAGGTTACCAAACGTCACACATTTTATTTTTAGTAACAAAACAGTGCTTATATAGTGACACAGTTCCTTCAACAAGCCTCATACAGAATACAGAAGTTGAGGGAGTTATGCATGATTGGTCACAAGATAACTCATATACTACATAGCTCCAAATTTTCGTATGGTATAATGTGACTACACAAACTTTAGTTACTATATGTAGCTACAACATCACTGTACACACACATGTACACAATTGAATGACTTTACACACATACAACATGTGCTACTTCCAAGCTCAGTCCACATCATCCTTACCAAGAGTGCATACACTCTTGTTCTTACGCATAGTTCTCCTCCTTCAATGGATGCCAGGCCTACTGCTAGGACTAGCCTATCCTGGCAAAGCTAAGAAGCTCAGTAGGAGTCCAGGTAGTTGGGTGGTGGGATTCAAATTGCACTTATCTTGTAGCTAAAAAATGATTGCTATATAACTTCACTTTGGTACTGTAATAGGCATTGCTCATACTTGAAAAAATGAGTGGCATGACTGGTTTTAACCCAATTATTAATTCTAGAATCTTCTCTTACTGAGGTATCATGCACTATTAACAGTAAAAATAGGAGCCTGTGTTACCTAGGTTTCAATAGAAATGGTCATAAAAGTGCATCCTCTCACAGAAGAGAGAGAAGCCTACTCACAGACTTGGTCTACCATCTTACAAAGGTGTGAGTAACTAATTCCCACAACATCTCTTCAGACATAACATTACACATACTCTATACTAAAAGGCATCACTTGTACAGCTTAAACTTGAGATGGATGGTACACATTTTTATTGTAGGCCTATAGCTGTGTTTGTGTGTGCTACATTGGAGTTGAGTTTATACACACACATGAGCTATACTGACCTCTGAAATCAAATCACTTGTGACACCCTTGTTGCCAATTCTGGTCTTTTTCTGAGAGTTTGCACCTGTTTGGAGAGAAGTGTGTGTGTGTGTGTGTGTGTGTGTGTGTGTGTGTGTGTGTGTGTGTGTGTACGTGTGTGTGTGTGTGTGCGCGTGTGTGTGTGTGTGTGTGTGTGTGTGTGTGTGTGCGTGTGCATGTGTGTGTGTGTGTGTGTGAGAGAGAGAGAATACAATAGAAAACAAAAGGGTCTCTCATTTCTCTCAGGAGAATAATAGTTAAGCAACATGTAGTGTATTTCACACATTAGAGGATAAAAAACACTTGCAAAATGTGTAAAACAGGAAAGTTTTTTTTGATGGCCAGAGTGTTCTACATGCACAGACAGTAAGATACACATCTCAATGTACACTAGGATATAGCTGTTGTATATGCTGTAAGGTCAACTGAGGTCAGCTAAGGTTGAAACAATTAATAATCAATTTCAGGCAGCCCCACACACAAAGGATGTGGAACAGGCCACCAACAGGATGTGCAAGGCTTTGGAGGTCAAGGAGCAACGCAACACACACACACACACACACACACACACACACACACACACACACACACAGCACAACATAAATGTAACATGTACACACTACAAAGCTACCGTACATGCATGTATACACTTCCTAATCAGGTATTAATTCTGTTCATTACTATAGTCATTAGCAGGGACTAGTTTGCATTGCTTCAGTGGAAATGTCTTTTCTAGTAACATCTCTATTTTGGGAAACTTTCAACTAATTGCTCAGGAGTACACATTCAGCAATGTATACACGCTGTATACACGCTGTATACACTACTTTGATGCCTTTCGTATAATATTGTTAATACTACAGTGCACATACATACACTGGAACCAGTTTTCATGGTCCATTGGACATACATTCAATATTAGCACACTGAATAGGGGACGTCATAAGACCTTGTAACTTCCAGTACTAATGTACACATTCCTCTACACAGCAAAACTGAGGTCAATAGAAGGTTTTATTTCAACATTTACAATGATGCAAGACCATCTCTAAGACATGTACAGTAAACAACCCCTCCATACACTGCTCTACAAGGGACAATGGTACTAGCCCTGAATACAAGACTACATACAATGCCATACTATCACACAAAATACTACTATAGGCATGACAAATTACACAAAGCTTTCTTCACAAGGTTGAACAAAGTAAAGGTGTTTTTTTTTTCTTTCTCCACCTGAAGACAAAATCCATTAACAACAGAGTAGCTACACTCTCAATAGCACTGAGTTGTGTAGGCCTTGTTGTAACTGAAAACAATAACAGTAGTGTCACAGTATACACATGCATGTCCTGTGTAGATGTAGATGTAGATGTACATGTACATGTAGAATGCACATGCATGTACATGCATGTGGGGGTACATGAGGGGGGAAGGGCCAATGAATAAGCTAAGTATGGTTAACAATCCAAACTTTAAAAGCAACCAAACTGAAAGTGGTCATTACCACTAGCATACTTAACTACGCTGAGTACCTTTCTGGGGGAAGAAATAAGAAACCTTACCACATAAACAGGTAACTAAAAGTGTTTACTAACATTTTTGAAGAAAATATTCACGAAGGAGGAGCCTGGGAACGAGGCTACACTAACATAACATCACTGTCAATATTTCCTACGAGTACTTTTCACACACACACACACACACACACACACACACACACACACACACACACACATACGCCAGTACGCACCAACCTTGAATAAAGTTCTGCAACTTGAGATAAGTCGCGGCCAATCTCAAAACAGATATCTTATCAATATTCGGTTGTTTTCCCGCAGGGACCAGAGCACCAGCCCCGTTGGTCGTAGATGGGAACGTATTGAAGGGAAGAAGAGCTGCCAGTTCGTCTATTTCAACATTTTGGTTTCTTCGACGCTTTCTGGCAGTGGACTTTTGACGATCCACCAGTTGCTCAGCACTGTGTGGGAATGTATGCGTGTGTGAGTGCGAACACTGAATATACAACCATGGATTATTACAGCTCTCGTTTTAATATCCATGATACAACTCATAAGCTTAGTAGAAGCTAAGTTTGACTTTTGACATATCTAGCCGACTGTTTTGACACACACAAGAAGAATTATTACATATGCAATAACAGAATAAAGTCTCTTCTAAGCTAAAGCATACCTTTAGGCACTATTCAACACAAACATCCATGAAAATAATTTCTTATCTGACACAAACTCGCTTACAACACACGTTTATCTTTGCCATGAAGCTACCAATATCTTATTGAATACCTTGGTATAAAGGACACAGGCATCTCTGCTCCACCAAATCTTAAAACTGCTCGGGAAGTGAGTTTCTAGCTTCTTCTGCAATGATTTGCTGACAGGAATCTTCGTGTGATCGACTCCGTAAAACTTTGTGCACGGAACCGGAAATAAATTGCAAAATGGGAGGAGTTTCAATGCAGCCACTCCCCGTTACTAGTGGGCGGTGCTGAAATTTGTTTTCCCATTGCATAAAAAAAAACCTAACCAGCTGTCTAACAGTCAAGCAGCCCACCGCAATCGTGTGATCGGCAAAAAAGGTCAAAATATTTCACTAACGAGCCGAAAAGACAGCTCACCATGAAGAGAAGAGAGGCAGCAAACGGAACAGGGCCCAAACACAGCCAAGAATCACGGAACGGAGTTGCAAATGGCACAAGTCACGGCGGTGGATGGAAATCATCTTCACCAGCTGCTCCAGGATCCAAACAAAACGATGCTTCTGCTGAAAAGATATCGTACACGAGCGGTTGGTCGTTGGTTCCACCATTTCTAGTTCTAGTGTGTCCAGCATTTGCAATGGTACTGAGCTACACCATTGTAAAACTTGACGGGTTGCCTTCGAAGCTCCTGGATGCAATCATTGAAGATGGTCTACTTGCAACAGTATATAAGGCTTGGGCCCCATACATCTTTGGCTCGTGGAGAGCATGGAAGCTGATCATTCCATATGCAATATTTCAGCTCATCCTCATGAAAATACTCCCGGGAAAAATGACCAAAGGGCCTGTCACTCCAACTGGAAATGTCCCCGTATACAAAGCAAATGGAATGCTTGCATATGCAGTGACACTTGTAACATTCTTCGTATCAGCATACGTCCTCAAGCTCTTCAACCCGGCAGAGGTTTACGATCACTTTCTTGAAATCATAGGAGCTCTAAACCTCGTGAGCCTTGTGTTCTGTCTCGGCCTTTTGCTCAAAGGACGTTTCTTCCCCTCTTCTTCAGACAGTGGATGCAGTGGAAGCTTCATTTTCGATTATTACTGGGGCACGGAACTTTATCCTCGCATTTTCGATTTTGACGTGAAGATGTTCACCAACTGTCGATTTGGAATGATGTCGTGGCCGTTGCTTATCCTCTGCTATGCTGCAAAGCAGCACGAATCTCACGGACTGAGCGATTCTATGATTGTTGCTGTCGGGATTCAGCTCATCTACCTCACAAAGTTCTACCACTGGGAAATGGGCTACATGAAGACACTGGACATTATGCACGATAGAGCTGGATTCTATTTGGTAAGTCCTAGAGTAACTGTGCCATAAAAAAGTTTTTATTTGCAATGATAAATAAATTGCTTATTGGATGCTCCAGTGCATTGTGCATCACTTCATGAATTTGTTTATCGCCTCTCCAAGGACAATGTATGGTGATCACCAGCCTTGATTCATAGCCTTGTGACTATTAATTGATATAGCTATTTACACAGTGGTGTGATGGTCCTAAATGCTTGCAATCAGTTGATGTTGTGTTTGATATGGGGTTTTTGTTTACGTATGTGTGTGTGTGTGTGTGTGTGTGTGTGTGTTAGTGTGCCTGTGTGCATATATATAGTGCATGCTAAAGTTGTTTTTGTTTATCTTTGTTTGTTGATAAGATAGGTTGTAGTTTTTACTTTTGATGAGAAAAAACAGTGAACTGTTTACGATTTAGTGCTTTTCTCATTGTATTCACAATCACATGTGTACACCCGGTGATATGGACATTTACTGTTGCTTGTATATAACACACAAACTATATACCTTGCTATTCGTACCAGACATTGTGTAAACAAGTCAGTACAATGACATAGCTTCCACTTACAGTAGTCACACATGTCTTGTAGCACTACTCTTTCTCAATGGAAGTGAATAGCATCACTGTTGTAAGCACCTGTTTTCTTTACAAAGGATCTTTATGTTCCTTTCTTTTATGTTCCAAGTATAATTATAATATGTGCATGTACTGTTTGCTCTATAGCTAAAATGTATATAATTATTGTGTATGTACACAATTTCCCCGGCCATTGATCTTGGTGAATGAACAGCTTTATCGTTTACGTTTGAAGAATCTGCTAGTTCACACAATGTCCTATTATATGACAACTTGCGATTGAATACTACAGCTTGTAGACTAGGTATCATTTGCATTAATTTTATGAATGTGCATATATATAATCTTTAAAAATTTAGCAGAATTTTTATTTACTGTACTACCAAACAATAAGTTGACTCACAATCAAGTACACATAAGGCATAATTATGTCTCAATTACGTACTTCCTCTCTCACGAACATTTCCTTCGGAAATATGGAGGGAGAGAGGAAATGTTCGCGAAGGAGGAGTCTGGGCACGAGGCTGCATAGTACCTACAACGTTCATCTAACTTGGGAATAGCTCACTAAGTGCTGTAGTCTAGAGTATAATAATATGCTTATTACAATAATACCTTGCTGTAGTCCATGGGGACCATTTCTTGTAATAGTAGGTATGTGTAACAGCAGTTGTTTTCCCATCAGCTTTATAAGCCATGTGGGCCTGGCAGAAGAATGCAGGCAGTAATGATACATGCCTACTTTAGCTATAATATTATAGGCATGCAACTTGCTAAGGTGGAACTAATTTTGAGTTGAATAGCTTTGTGTTTACTCTTATTGAGAGTGCTTCTAATAATATTCCGGATACTGAATTAATCGTCTGTATTAAACAAACAAGCAAGAAGTTATATTACTTGTCTGTTTTGTACTTCCCCTTAGCTGTTGGGCCTTTTGTGGCCCGTAAAAGAGACGGTGATAATAATAACTCAAACTTTCAAAAGGTGCAAGCATTTTTGATAGCACGAATGGCAAAGCTAATAATCACATCACCTGATTTGAGACTATCCCTACTTAGTTGCGCCCATCCAATAGATACAGTCAAGTCTGCTATAATTATACTATTAGCTCCAATTTTGGAGAATTCCTGATTGCTTATTTTCCCCATGGAAAAGTACACGCTCTATTACCCTTGTATGCCTAAACGAGTTTGATCTTCAAACCACAGACAGCCAGGTTCATAAATTGAGTTTACGAATGGACTAACTAAGTATAAGAAAAAATGCAAAAGGTTTACAATTATATTTGGCTGGCATGTATGCTGCAAATCACATGTGTGGTAGAGCATGTGCCGTATGTATCCCATAATGAATAAGTATTGTCCTACAGATTAAAGACAAATCTAATAAAGACTTCAAAATTTGTTCCCAGTTTCCTACAAAAGATACTATCTGTTGATAATTTTCCTTGTACATGTATTTGCATTGTCACATAGTTGTTGCTTTTATGATCAACTGAACATGTACATAGTGAAGTGTAATGGCAATTGTTATACTTCATATAAACACTTTTATACTCACACCTTCCAATGCTTGTTCTCGTGTGTGATTGTGTGTGTGTGTGTGTGTGTGTGTGTGTGTGTGTGTGTGTGAAATCTGTGTTAGAAGTGCTCTTTCAATAAAATTTACATAATAAAGTTTGGTCAAAAAGATGTGCTTGTGTTCAGTGAGAGAAAGATTAAAAAAAAGAAACTTGACAATTGGATAACATCTTTGTGCCAGCCAATAATGTTACATTGTTCATGTACATGCATGTGCATTCATTTCCTTAGTACCATCATGCACACACTCAAAGCAGGAAACGCTATCAAGTTTTGTTTTAACTCAGATCAAAACAACAATTACCAGTGAAAATACCTGCGCAGTGTTGCACACACATTGTAATTCTCTGTGGCACAATATGTACCATAATGACCACTATGACATAACACACATTACACTCTCTTACCATCTCTTACACTAACACACACACACATATAATGTGTGCTGAAGTTGACAAGATTATTAATTCTTAATTAGAACCATTTATTCCCAATACAAACGATATTCTTTGAACAACTGAGAGCGACTTCTAGTCCAAAGCATTGTGTGTTAAATTGCAGTTTGAGCTATAGTTATAATGCTAGCCACACCACTGTTGATGTAAAATGCTGTAGGTTATAATAGCAGAATGTCATCATGACACGGTTGGTGCCATGCAACTCAGCCTATGAGCTCAAAACTTCTACAAATAAAACACCAACCATCATCCTATGTTGTCATGACAATTGCTAAGCAACTTCTCTGTGATGATGGTACACATCACACATGTGCAGATCCAGACTTGAAGAGCTTCCAAAGTAAATTGTACATACACAGCTTACCAAGCTAGTTCATAGACTTTTTACGCAAACACAACTTGCCAAGAATTAGGTATAGCCTTTCAAGTTTGTATGTAGTATTTGACTTGACTTGCATGACATCTGACTAGACAGACTGACATAAAGTCAGCTACAATGTCATAATAACATTAGTTCACATTATGTCACCCTAGTTATAGCAATTAAATTTTACCTCCACATCAAAGCATGGAGCATTGACCACAGCCAATACAGAGTCAACAGCTGCAGTGAACCATATATCATTCCACCATGATAATGCAGCTCAATGAATGAACTAACCTATAGCTAATTGTCTGTATCCCATTCATTATTGGCTATGGCTGAGATGGTGGTTGGCAACATCTATTCAAACGTTTTTGTGATCACATTGGGATGGTAACTGAATAAGGCTTGTTGTCATGTAACATGTACTGTAACACACAAAGATGTTGGACGGTGAAATGTACTTATTTGATGTGCTTTTGTATCCTTGTACTTATTCAGTGTTGACACATGGCCTTATTTTTACTTCAGTGTGTGTGTGTGTGTGTGTGTGTGTGTGTGTGTGTGTGCACACTTAGATGGTCTGGCCATTATTAAAATTAGCCATGCCATATCATTGTCTTCACTGCAATAACACAGTTGATTCACTTCAGTTTTTTTATACCATTGCCATAAAATAATATTGGTTAGTGTGGTTTACAAAATGCTCTCTTGTGTGGAGTTATGAATACAATGGCTTATTCAAGCTATGTACCTAGCTAGCTCATCAGGTGAGAGCATGAATATGATTTGCAAACAACAGCCCACTTTTTCTGCGCATGTGCTCAAGCCTTGTTGTATATAGGGGGGGGCTATATGGCGTGTGTGTATTATGATCTAGTATCCTGATAGTTAACGTTGTTGGGCTGAATCACCTTACATGGAGTGTGAGTGTTGGTGTATTCATTGGTTCTAGTTTGTGGTTAATGAAAACATTCTTTGTTTTATGTGGTAGACCTATCTCCTCATGTGGGGGTCAACATTTATTCTATATGCCAAATATTTGTTTTAGTCATTGTAATTTGAGTACATGATTATCGCCTGTATTGTAAATGTATGTAGTCCACGACATGCATGCCAAAGAATCGCTTATCTATCAACTCTTAGCTGAAGGTAGTTTATCATTGATCTTCAGGTTTGTCACCCAGATTATGAACTCTTGATTATACTTATTCCATGAAAACAGAATAGCCTCCTAAAGCTACATATTACTCTGTAATTTTACATGCACACACACACACACACACACACACACACGCACACACACACACACACATGTACAGTGCTGGGGTTGTCTCGTATGGGTCCCTTCCGTCTACACAAGCCACACCCTCTACCTCACTAATCACCCTAATAACCTGGGACTACCCCTCGCATTGATGATATTCATAACAGGAGCCTGTGCAGTTCTCGTAAACTACGACATTGACCGCCAAAAAGAAACGTTCCGTAACCAGCAAGGCAAGTGCACTATCTGGGGACGCCAACCCGATGTGATTGAAGCCACATACCAAACTTCGTCCGGCGAGCAAAAAATCAGCCTTCTCCTTGCATCAGGCTGGTGGGGTGTGGCACGACACTTTCACTATATACCTGAGCTGATAGCGGCTCTGACATGGACCCTCCCTGCTCTTTTCCATAGCATCGTACCGTACTTTTATTTTGTATTTCTGCTCATCTTGCTCACTCATCGATCGGTGAGGGATGATTGGAGGTGTCTGGAAAAGTATGGCAAGTACTGGCGTCTCTATTGTGACAAGGTGCCCTATAGGATCCTACCTTTTGTGTTCTAATTAAAGGAATAGAGGATAGAACGATAGAAGGTTTGAGAAGTAAAATTATAATGCTATTGCCATTGAAACTATTATAGTCATGTGTAAGTTATTGTAAAATATTAAAGTATGTATCTATAACAATTCAAGCACTATAGTCTTGCATTATCAAGTGTATAGTTGAGCACATTACTCTTAATTTACACTGTTTGAGAGCATTATTTTGACACTTGAGTTCTGTAGTTTGTTTTATTGTCATTCGTTTTGGTACTGTGTGTTCTGTTATAATTTATTGCACAGCACAGGAAGTTGGTGATATTTATATTTATTTATTTATTTGCTTCGGAAAGATGTATTTTAGATCATTTTTGATATTTATTTATTGTATCATTGATATAAATGTCATGTAAATACATGCTTGATGTGTTCTAAACGATATCATTTTACGCATGCGTATAACTTTTCCCGCGTGTTCCCAACTACAAATCACGTGATCATAATTTCCGACTAGACTCAAGAACGTGCAAGCAAGAAAAAGAAAAAGATTCAGGAGAGAATTCAGAGAGGTAGAAAAAAAGAACTACTGAACAGGTAGGTGTGTGTTTAACTTTTACAGACTATTTGAGATAACTAAGTCAGGGTTTGTTTGGGCATAGATAATCATGCTACTAAAATTAGACCATGTTTAAATTGGGCCCATGCACTCAGTGCAGAGGCTGAGGATATATATGCTGGCTATATATTATATGGTACTAAGTGGCTTGCTGAACAGATATATATGCATGTAGTAAAGAAAATGTCACTGAGTTATGAAATGTATACATACTTGAGAGCATAGAAATTAGAGCCTGTGTACAATTATTATTTATAGACTCTATAGCATGCATATTTGTTTGTGTGAAACTGCCTATAAGTATAAGCGGGTTGGCACGTACATGGGGGCACTCAATCGTTCAACTTGAGATTATATGGATTTCACTCCTTGGGTGGGTGAGTCATACTAAGTTGACGTCATGTGTGTAATGATGTGCTCGCTTAATCCTATAGAGTGATTGTTTGTGTCTATGTAGTTGTGTGTGTGTGTGTGTGTGTGTGTGTGTGTGTGCATGTGTGTGAATATACATGAACATATTAATTGGAACAATGCATATTATGCTTGTATGGTTGTCTGACTATTCACGATTATACTAATACATTGATCATTCAACATTATGTGAGTGTCCAGTTGTTGCTACTAGTCTACTATACATAGCAAATTATAGTCTAAGACTACAATCAAAATAATTTATACTCATACTATCTATTGTTATTTGACTGTTATGTACTCACAGAATTTGTTTGTGGGCAGCTAGCTTTATTCACTCTGAATCAAGTTCAATTGTCGTATTAAAGTCATTTCACTGATTGGGATTCATTTGCTCAATACGTGTGAGTCTTGTTCCAAACCTTACGACGTTGAGGATGAGATTTTTGAGATTTTCTCGTCTATCAAACACATTTGGTACTTTACTGATAACTGTTGGTTTGGTATGTGCTGTGTCTGCTGATACATACTACATCAGGCCATCTTCCCAGACCTCATGTTTGGGTACCGGTGATGATGATACTAATGTAACCTGCTTAACTCTTTCCGAATCTGAAGCAGCCTTAAATCAAAGCAGCTTCTCTAACGATTCTAGTATCACACTCTTACTTCTACCTGGTGATCATGCTCTTACCTCAGGACTCGTATTTGCTAATGTCACATCAGTTTCAATTCAAGTAAAACCTGATTTCAATCACAGTACTACAGTCACCTGTGACCCATCGGCTAAGTTGACCTTCCTAGATGTTCCCAGTGTCAGTATTAGTGGTTTGAATTTCAGAGGGTGTGTAGGTAACTTGGTAGAATCAGTGAAACAGTTCATGCTAGAAAATTGTTCCTTTAATGGCCAGAATTGTGATGGAATAGGTCTAGAATTGACCAACATTGATACTGCTGTTATAGCAAACAGTGTATTCTCAAACCATAGAGGTGGACAGCAACCATTTCAGCTTTCAAGAGTCAGGGAGAATTTCTACTTGGGAGCAGTTTTTGTCAACTTTGCATCTGATCTGCTCATCTCAGAGAGCACATTCAGTGCTAACATTTTGAACACTGCCAATAATGTCAATGTTGGAGCGACTACAGCTGGTGCTGCATTAACTGTTGTTGATACACCAAAAGTTGCTATCATTGAGTCATCATTCCTTGACAATATCATTGAATCAACTGCCAATGCAACTTTGCCCAATGCAGGGGTTTTGTTTAGATATGCTGTACTGACAGATGAACCGTCAATGATTGACGTAGAAAGAAGCATATTTTCTAATAATTGGATCACTTCAAGCAGTGGGAGTATTGGTGGTGCTATGTGTATTTATCTACCAGGCACGAATTCCACTCTGAGAATAATGGAGAGTAGCTTTACAAATAATTCTCTGGAGAGTCACAATGCTTCTGTATATGGTGGATCTGTGTATTTTGATGGAAAGGAGTTAATTGTTTGGGCAAGTGTATTCATCAACAATACTGTAGTTGGACTTGTTGATGCTATTGGTGGAGCTATTCACATTTATAATAGTGATGGTTTGACTGAAACTAGAGCGGTTATTATGGACAGTGAGTTCAGTAGCAACAAGGCCATGGCTTTTGGCGATGATAATACAACCAGGGGATATGGTGGAGCAGTATCTACAGTATTTTATAATATGTTTATGATACATAACAGCACATTCTCAAATAACACTGTAGTTTCAACTTACAACGGAGGTGGTGGTGCTGTGCTTAATGTTGCCAACGTCTTTATAGTGAGTAGTAGTAAATTTGTTCACAATACTGTTCTTTCTAATGGGATCTTAACTTTTGGTGGTGCAATTGAATCCAGAGAAGGACAGTTTACAGTGATTGATAGCACTTTTAGCTACAACATTGTCTGCAGTACTATAACTGACCTCATGCAGTTCACAGCGGGTGGTGGTGCAGTTTTTGCTTTTTCGACATTCAAAGTCGGCATTTCGAATACACTGACTATCGTCAACACTACATTTTCTGGCAATAAAGTATTTAGTGAAGGCTTTGCCACTGGTGGTGCTGTAGTCTTTGATAGTGTACCTAATGTAAATGCCTCCATTTTCGTAACTAATACTACATTCGTTGATAACAATTTGACTTCAAACAATTTTGCCCTTGGAGGAGCTTTAGGTGCACATTCTATTTTAAGCATACATGTGAATAACAGTCAGTTCTTGAACAACAACGTGTTTACTCCTTACTCTGGAACTGGTGGAGCGTTGTTTACTTCTGAAATTCGTGAGAGTAATATTCTCAACAATGTAACTTTCAACAACAATCATGTAGTCGTTGTACAAGAACGCATTCACTTTGACAATGCCAAAACTGTTGTGATTAACAATAGAATTGAGTTTTGTGATCAGCTACCTGATGCCACACTAGTATCCCATGTTAGAAGAGCATATGGAGGTGCTGCTGGATTAATAGGGACCAGCTTCATCAGTGATTGTAATTTCACCGATAACTCTATCGTTGGTTTGCAAGATGGACAAGGTGGAGCCTTATCTCTTTATATGGCAGATAGCGTTTTTATGTCTGGGAGAATTGTGTTCAACAGTAATTTTGCACCTGGTTTCGGTGGTGCTATAACCATTGGTTTCTCAATTGTATACAGCACTGGTGAGCTTCTTATAAAAAACAATAGAGCGAGCTCAGGTGGAGCATTGTTCTTGTTCCGTAGTGTCATGGACATATCTGGAAGTACTACTATATCTAGTAACAATGCCAGTAGTGGATTGTCAATGGAAGAACTGAATCAGATGTCAGATTTTGAAGAAAATGACCACCCTCGAAAGAGTGATGGAGGAGGGATTTCAGGATTTTCAAGTACCATTGTTATTGCTGGAACAGCTATTCTGTCTAATAACATAGCTAGACGTGGTGGTGCTGTATTTCACAATTCTGGAAATTTTATTCTAGAGGGAAATGTTGCCTTTGAACACAATCAAGCTATCATAGGTGGAGCAGTCTTTTCACATGAAAGTATTTTACGTTTTTCGGCCAACTCTAATGTGACCTTCTTGGAGAATGCAGCACACAAAGATGGAGGTGCTGTCTATTCCCTTAGCTCATCTAATGAGGTATTCAGTGGGTCACTTACTCAAACTTCAGTTCAGTTTAGAGCCAATCAAGCTATAAATGGAACAGGTGGTGCGATGATACTCACTGGCAGTTCAAGTTTGATTGTTACTAAAATGAGGCCGTCTTTAGAATCGGGTGTTAACTTTCAGCTTCTAAACTTTGAATTTGTACGCAATTCTGCTGTGTTTGGTGGGGCATTGTACATTGCCGATGATACAAACTCTGGTACTTGTGCTGCCAATCCATCATTAGCGATCACTCAAAGTGGAGAGTGTTTCTTGCATGTATTTCCAGGCTATCTCATCACATCGACTTTTGATGACTATATGATCAACTTAAACACCATGAATTTCACCAATAACACAGCAGAAAAAGGAGGCACAGCAATTTTCGGTGGCTTGTTCGATCGCTGTATCTTTAATTCTTTTTCAGAAATCTTTAACCTTTATCCCTCCATTGACAGAACCCCTGGACTTCAAAGAGTCATAACATACCTTGCCAACCTTACAAACCTTGAAGCTACTGACATTGTTTCTTCTCAAATCGTATCATCGGAGCCAGTTCGTGTGTGTTTTTGTGAAAATGGTACCTACAATTGCAAACATCAACCGCCCAAACTATTAGTTAGAAGAGCACAACGATTTGATGTTTCTGTAGTTGCTGTGGATCAAGCGTACAATCCAGTTCAAGGAGTAATCTTCACTAGACTCAACTCTTCAAGAGGTGGACTGGACCCTGGACAGACCAGACAGCTTGTAGACAATACTTGTACTGAATTGAGTTATACTGTCAGGTCATCATATGACACTGATAGACTGCTTCTTAATGCTGCTGGTCCCTGTAACAACTCTGGGATATCGTTACGCTACCTAGATATCAGTTTCCTTCCTTGTGAAGATTGTCCAATAGGGTTCATGCCAGATAAGGAATGTGTCTGTTCTGCGTGTGCTTCTGAACTGGAGGCTTTCGTCACCAGCTGTTCTCTAGAGAGTACAACTTTACTGCCAAAAAACAACTACTGGATAAACTACACTGAAAACCATGGCTACACAGGACATCAGTGTCCTTTTGACTACTGCACACCTTTGTCTGCTAATATGGATTTGACTCAACCTTTGGGATCAGATGCCCAGTGTGCCTCAAATCGATCTGGTTTGCTCTGTGGAGCATGTAAATCTGGATTAAGTCTCTCTCTAGGCAGCAATCGTTGCAGAGATGACTGTACACACTATTCTCTCTTTCTCATCATTCCATTTGCTATCTTTGGTATCCTACTGATAGCCGTGTTACTGTTTTGCAACATGACAGTAGCTGTTGGTACCATTAATGGACTAATTTTTTATGCTAATGTAATCGAAGAAAATCGCGCTCTTTTTATTCCTCCAGTTTCATCCAATGAGTCCTTATTGGTAGCTCAAAATCCACTCACAGTCTTTATATCGTGGATCAATCTTGACTTTGGTATTGAAGCTTGCTTCTATCACGGAATGAATGCATATGGTATGACTTGGTTACAATTCTTGTTCCCACTATACATCATTCTGATTGTTACTTTGATAATAATCTGCTTAAACTATTCTATTAGACTGTCCAAGCTTGTTACCACCAATACTGTGCCTTGTCTTGCAACACTGCTACTTCTTTCTTACACGAAGCTTCTTCGCGCTGTTGATACTGCCATGTCTGTCACTAATATAGAGTTTAGTGGCACTATTGATAGTACCGATTCAGAGAATAGAGGAGTAGCTTCTTTTAGTCGTAGAGTGTGGCTCATTGATGGCAACGTTGAATATCTTAAGGGTGGTCATCTTGCTCTCTTTATCGTAGCATTTATAGTACTTGTATTTGCGTTCCTGCTCACATTTCTACTCCTGACTTGGCAATGTCTCTATCCTCTGTTGACAAAATCATCTTGTTTAATGCGATTTACCATTGTCTCACACACAAACCACTTCTTTGAGGCTTACAATGCTCCATTTAAGAAACACCATCGCTACTGGCCTGGCCTGTTACTCCTAGTACGAGCCATACTTTTCAACATCTCGATAATCAACACCTTTGGAGACCTTCGTATTGTTACTCTAGTCGCTATTTCCATCACGATGGTAGCTCTACTATTCTATCAAACAGTAGTGATGGGTGTGTACACGTCGCGAGTTCTGGGATTTCTTGAAAACACCTTCATTACTAATTTGGCCATCTTGGCTATGATAATGACATTCTTTGTAGGCTCAGAAAAAGAAAATTGCTCATCGAAAAAAATGACCAATACTCAAAAAGCTCAAGCTGGAGTAGTATACGTTTCTATCAGCATTGCCTTTGCGACCTTTATTGGCCTGGCTATCTACCATGGTTATAAGTTTGTTCTCAAGGATAAAAAATGTCTTTCAACTAAAGTCAGAAAAGACAAAAAGGAAAGTTCAAGAGGTAATGGTGTACACTCAAATCTTGTGCAGAACTTTCTTAACAGAGCCAAAGGTACAGCAGATTCAGTAAATCTGAAACCTCTAGGAGATGATGGAAATGCTGGTAGGTTGAACCAGAAGATCTTAAGAGGAGGAACTCTTTAGAACTTATTTTTGGCACCCCTACAGAACTGGATTATCAGAAACTCAGCATGGTAGCAAAAACTTCCAAAGGTTCGAAAACCAAAACTGATTCATCACGGCCAAGAGTAGTAACACATTCAGAAATTACCATTGATGATTTGCAAGTTGAAGATGTTGATGTTTTGCCGCAGGTCGAAGAAGATTGATAAAAATAACTTGTTTTCGGGTAGAGCTACTCATTGATGTGCACTGATGTTTGTGTGTGTGTGTGTGTGTGTGTGTGTGTGTGTGTGTGTGTTTTTGTGTGTGTGTGTGTTTG
Organism: Tethya wilhelma; assembly: GCA_964030475.1. Lineage (NCBI taxonomy): Eukaryota > Metazoa > Porifera > Demospongiae > Tethyida > Tethyidae > Tethya > Tethya wilhelma. The sequence continues at coordinate 1,647,183 of CAXIPT010000006.1, read as the reverse complement.
TGTGTGACACTGTGTGTGTGTGTGTGCGTGTGTGTGTGTGTGTGTGTGTGTGTGTGACACTGTGTGTGTATATGTGTGTGTGTGTGTGTGTGTTCATGCATGTGTATGTGCACTCATGCATGATTGCATTTCTGCTTTATTCTTGTCTCAGAGATGTGTACTGAAATTTAATGACATAATTAAAATAGGCAGAAGTATGTGTTCAATATTTGGCTCTTTACATTGTAATAATTTTTAGGAAAAAATTTATTAGTAATAGTTAAGTATTAGTGAAGAAGCAACTTTGTAATGGCTAGTATGCAATAATTATTAGCAGTGATTATAAGTTTATTGTGTAAAATTTCAACGGCATATATAGCAATGTAATATGAAACTGAATGCATACATAATCCTAAACAAAAGATAAATTTGACTACAGTAACAATAATTATTATTAATATGACACTTATTGTAAACATAACCACGATACAATAATAATATATGTATTGTTACAGAACGACTATAACTACAAACAATTTGAAACATAATTAATACAACTTGATTGACAATTCATGATAATATTATTATTAGTTTTATAACAATAGCAAGGATGATGACAATTGGTAAGCATAAAGATTATACGTACATGTCTGTGAGTGTGTGTGTGTGTGTGTGTGTGTGTGTGTACAAAATATCAATGGTTAGCTACCTCAATAAAGGCGTTGATTTCAGTTTGTCTCTCCATCCCCAACTCATCATTGTCACGCATGTATGGATTAAGACGAATATCTGAGAAGATTGAAGGTTTCGGTTCAAGTTCAATATTAGTTCCTTTTGGATCTCCAACCTTGTCCATTCCAGCTTTAACAACTAAAAACTTTGCTGATTCATTATTTTGTTTGTTTGTAGAAGTGTTTTTATCATCAGTAATCTGTTGTGGTACCAAAAATGCTGATTCAGACGCTGGCTTGCTGTTAGTGGCTGACTCATTCTCTTGTTTTGTAACAGTTACTGCTTCTTTCTCAGATTTACCAGTTACTACCTTATCCATATTTTGTAAAAGTTGTTCTTGAGTTGGCACAGGGTCTACCACACTGTATGTGACTACAGGTGGAGGAACTGGGATGATTTCAGGATCAGTGGGTTCTTGTTTGGTGAGTCGTAGCTTCATTTTCAAGATGAAAGAATTAAGTTTGGTTTGGATTTTCTTTGGAAGTACAAAGGCATATGTATGATAAACCAAGATGCCTAGGAAAGTGATGAAAGCAATGCTGGTTGAAGCGTAGGCAAGAGCCTCTTGATTTCCAACACCAGCTTCTAGGATGTAGAGAGAACCAACAGAGAAGAAAATAATATTGAAAATAAATGATGTTTCAAGTGCATCCAGTGGCCATGATTTGTACATTCGTCCAGGGAGTAAGATCTTTAGTAGTAAAAGAGAAACAAGTATGCAGATTATTGACAAGAGGTTATTCCCAGGATCCCCACTGACATTAAGGGCAGTCACGACATACAAGAAGGCACGAATCAAAAGCAGTAAACCAGTCCAGTAGCGATGATTGATATTGTAAGGAGCAAGATAAGGATCCATGAAGGGATAAGACCTTGCATTCTTGATTATCCTAGTTGGGCAGCGTAGAAGCCACTGATAGGAGAAAAGGTAAGAGGTGTATACCATACCCACCAGGAGAATGAAAAGGGCTACTAGAAACAGAGGTGTGTGTTTCCCATTCAAGAAGTGTACATTTGCATCAATTAGCCACACTATCTCTTTTGAACCATCAGGGTACTCTAGTGCTGCTGAAGAAAATGCAGCTATGATAACACGAAGGCTTTTGGCATAAGAAAGTAGAATCAGAGTAGCTAATGTAGCCACTGGATTTGTTCCAGTAAAGAGTTTAGTCATTCTTGTGGAGTATTCACAACTAATAATCATCATGGTAACCAAAGATATGATGTATATTGGGAAAGCAAGCTGTAGCCATTCTTTGACATAGCCGTCCATTCCATCAAAGAAGCAAGTCACAAAACCAAAGTCTAGGTTGAGCCATGCGATGAAGATAGTGAAGAAATTGGGAGATTGAAAAGGAAAGAATGTGGCACGATTAGTAGTAAGGATGTTGGCATAGAAAACAACTCCATTGATGGTTCCAATAGCTACTGTCAAATTGAATACCAAGAGAAAAGCAACAAGTGCTATACCAGCTATAGCAAAGACAATAAGTAGAGCTAGCCAGTTGTTTGAGCAAGACAGGCAACGTGAACTACCAAGAGATAGACTCAGACCATCCTTACAGGATCCACAAAGCTTGCCGCTACGATTGAAGGTGCACTGTGTATCAGAACCATTGGGTGTGTTGAGGTTAATCCAGACTGGGGAGCTAGATGGATGGCAGTAGTCAAATGGACAATGACGATAAGTTTGATAGTGACACTGAGTTACATTTTGATTGTTATAATTGATGTATCTAATCCAGACATTGTTGCTTCTTTTCACTGACGAGTTGTTAATAGAACAGTCAAGTATGTAGCCAGAGAGGCAAGGGTCACATTCACAAATGCAAGTAGATTGTTTTACAATGAAACCAATTGGACAAGTACAAGGAACGAACAACATATTGATGATTAGTTGAGATTTAGCAATTCCAAAATCAAATTCTCGATCCTGAAGATTCAACACTAGTCGTTCTGAACCACGTGGAAAAGATATGGTGTAGTTTAAGTCTGTACAGTTTGAAGTTGTATTCTGAATGTCCTCTCCTTCAGCTAGTCCACCTGGATTTGAAGACAAAGTTCTAACAGAAGATGAAACTGGATTTCTCACTTGATCGACAGTAACTACTGATATTGTGAAGCTCAGTTGAGTTGTTGTCTTTATTGTGTATGTTATAGGAGGTTGATCACAATCTGGTTTGCTGTTTGTACATAAACACACACGAACTGGTTCTGATGATATCTCTGATTGCTGCAGAGCATTGGTCTTGAGGTTTGTGATTTGTGTTAGGTATGATGTCCCATTAATATAGGTGTTTCGATACTTTTTGAACACCTGTGCACTAGGACTGACTGTACACCTGTCTAGCAGGCCTCCAAATATTGATGCACCTGATATACTGGCTGAATTATTAGCAAAGAATATATTTTGAACAATCAAGTCATAGTAGCTTACATTATATGAGGCCAGATCTTGAAAGAAGCATTCCCCGGTCAAGGAAGTGTCTTCAGGGCACTGGGTACTGGAAAATGTGTTGTTATCAGAGATATACAGTGCTCCACCATACTGAGCTGAGTTATTTGTAAAGTACAGTCTAAGACTTGACATTGTTTCTTTCTTGCAATAAAGATGAGCACTATAACACTCTGCTACTGCTTTTACCAACTGAAGTTTAGCATCTGATTTCAAATAAATTCCACCACCTTTCTCTGCTCTGTTCTCAATAAACTTAACAATACCATTTAGAAAGCTAACAGTTCTGGACTCGACATAAATTGCACCACCTTGCTGAGCTGCATAGCTGTACTTAAATATACTATTGTTGATTTCATTGAGACTATCTGTATTACTACCAAGGAACAGTACACCACCATCATTGAGGGCCGTATTTCTGATAAAGACACTTCCATTTATACTAATATTACCACTCTCAGTCCTTAATACACCACCTGAGCTGGCTGCATTGCTATCAAAATTGCTGTCATGTATACCAATACCGCCACTATATGTCCATAGTGCACCACTGTCAGTACCTGCTGTATTGTTACTAAAATCACTACCATGTATATCAATTTTACCACTATATGTCCATAGTGCACCGCCGTCAGTACCTGCTGTGTTGTTACTAAAATCACTACTATGTATATCAAGTTTACCTCTATATGTCCCTATTGCACCACCATCATCATATGCTGTGTTTCTAGTGAAAACACTTTTTTGTATGCTAATACTACCACTCATTGTATATATTGCACCTCCTTTAGTGTCAGCTATATTGCCACTGAAATTGCTACCGTATATGCTGATACTGCTGTAGTCATCTGTCCATATTGCACCACCCAAATAAGCATTATTTCCCTCAAAGTAACATTCAGTAACACTAATATTACTACTATGAGCAACAATGGCCCCACCTATAATTGCCCTATATAAGGGAGGTCCTGTACAAGTACACCCTAGAGTTGGCAGTACTGGGACAGAGTGAGAGCTGCTAAATTCATCCAAAATAAATCCAGATAGAGAGATGAAAGAGCTCCTCTCAAAAGCTGCACTCCTTATATTGACCAAATGAATTCCACTTAGTCTATGTATACTTGTGTCCATCTCCGAGGCTGAGTGTCGAAATAGACAGTTGTCTATCCTCAGTTGATCTACTGATTTCACAGTGATTCTGCAGCCACTGAACTCAAGACCACTAACACTGACCTCAGATATTCCATCAAATTCAAAGTGTACAGTATTTGTACATGTAACTATGGCAGCTGAAATAGGGATGGAGGAGTTAGTAGGAGCAACTTATAAGACCAAACGATTGTTAAAACTGGCACTTAAGCTTCGTATCTGGAGATGAGAATCAAGAGTATGATGACCAGCTTCAAAGATCAAGGTAATGTTGGAGTGATTGATAAGAGGTGATGAGTCTGCCCAAAGCTGATGAACATATTCAGTAAGATTCAAGCAATAAGGTGCAGTATCCTCATTCAAGGGGACATGGTCAGTGAGTGTGATAGGAAGTGATCCACTACCAGTGGGTATGGTCTCAGTGGGACAAGGGGTGTGATCTGGTACAATACGGTACGTTTGTGCTGACACCAATATGACAAAGAATCCTATTAAGGAAGCTTGTAATATAGTCAACAGCTGGACCGCCATTTCAAGTTACATTGGCCCTTACTATAGCTTGCTGGATGACTGTCTTGTTATGTTATACCACAGCTGGGTGTTGCTATAAAATTAATGATTGTGTGTATATGCATGTGTAGTTGAGGCAATTAAACTTTGAAATGTATACATAGTTGTAGCATAGGTTGCAGTTTAATGAGTGGAAAGAACTATTCCTACTTCTTTACAAAATGATTCCTAAAGATGGCTTCTTATAAAAGACTGGCCCTGTAAGCCTGTCGACATGTACGTATAATAGTGTCACATTGTTACAGTAATAAAAGGGAGTGACTTGTAAGACATAATTATACTACTAATAGAAAATTTGAAAGTCTCTCTTAGCTGGAGCTAAAAGTGATAGACTTGAGCAAAAGGCTAGTAGGGCAATAGCCTTATAGGAATGACTCATTTACTGTGAATACTGTATAGCAGAAAAGTTTTGTGGAGTTTAACGTTTGTGGTTTTTGCAGATCATGTAGGATCACCCACAAAAGTTTTTATCCATGAAATTCTTCTTAATGTATATGGTTGTATGTTGCACAACTCATGCATGTAGCTAAGTTTATATGCAAAAAAATTTGACGAGAGACATCCATAAAAGTTAGCCACTGCAAAACTTTCCCGCTATGAATACGATATCTGTCTAATATCTATTCTTTCTAGGCTAATTAAAATAAGCCGTGAGCCAGGTTTTGACTTCTATTATTATGGATCTTTTTTATGTAAGTGATCTCTGGTCTTTTCATTGTTCCCTCACTCCACCCTGCGGCCATGTACATAACCTAAAGAAAGTGTCTTATAATGGACATCTTAAACTAAAATCATTTGTTGACATCGCTGCATGTGCTGTAGGCTTGACAGACCCTTAATTAATTTCATTAATTGGAAAGAGTCTGGCCACACCATGCAGGCCAACTAGCAATGCAGTCTAAGAGATCAGATTCTAGAACAGAATGTACATTATAGTTTTATTGCAATTATAGTTTGGCAAGTGACTTAACATAATTTTATTGCATGCACGATCAAAATTTAAATTTTTATTGTACAACTGACCTTTGAAGTGAAAGTAAAATTGGAATATAGGAGTTATAACTCAATGACATACAATTCAACCAAGACTTGATTATTATAACTTTAACTTTAGTCAAACTTTTTTGCTTTCAAACTTCTTCTGTTTGCAAGTTGCAATATAAGTTATTGAATCACTACTTTGTAATAATTAACTTCATTATACAATAACGTTATTTCTCTCAGAACGTCTTTTTCCATACATGGTAATCTTGTAAACCCTGCAAATCAATCTGATTGGTTGACTCCAGTGTATCTAATTCTCATCATGTCCCCAGATTGTGTTATAGAAGTCCTGTATTGGTTTCCTACTAAATTGTTGTTCTTTCAAATTGTCAGCTGAATAGTGGTTGATTTAACACTTTCATCACCTATAGTTGCAATAACTGTTGTCAACTTCCGTGTTTGTCAAAAGTGTATGTATATGTAGCTATAGATACATTGTACAAAGTGTCAATGGTGGCTCTTCTACTCCTCTATCAAACACTAGTGATGACTCTGATGAGTCTGTACACATCATGAATTCTGCATGGGTTTTCTCAAAAACACCTCCGAGTCCGTTGCGAATTTGGCCATCTTGGCTATATGATAATGACATTCTAGGCTCAGAAAATGGAGATAGCTCATCATTGCCACGGCTGGGGTAGTATAAATCTCTATAGATTGTCATTGCCTTTGTGACCTTCATCGGCATGGCTGATCTACCACACTTATAAGTTTCAAATCTTAAGTTGTGCAGAACCTTCTAAACAGAGCTGAATTAGGTACAATGAATCTGAAACCTCAGATGGTGGAAATGCTGGTCGGTTGAACAAGAAGGTCTTATAAGGTTACCTAACAGGAAGAACTCATTAGCACCAAGAAAACCACCAAGAATAGTCGGTGACACATTCAGAAATTACTATTGATGATTTGCAAGTTGAAAATGTTGATGTTTTGCCGCAGGTTGACGAAGATCGATAAAAATAACTTGTTTCGATATAGATTTATGGGTATAGCTAGTCGTTGACTCTAGTATGCACTGAAATGTGTGTGTGTGTGTGTGTGTGTGTGTGTGTGTGTGTGTGTGTGTGTGTGTGTGTGTGTGTGTGTGTGTGTGTGTGTGTGTATGTGTGTATTTATACTCATGTTTGTATTTGTACCTGGCTTATTATAAATGCTTTTGAGGGCTAATTTTGTATTGATAGATTTTTACGATCATAAACATTTTGTATTGTGTCTATGGGACATTCGGCCCATTCCTACAGAGAGATAAACACAAAACCAAGGCTAGTTTACGGAATTTTTAATTATATGCGGGAGTACAATTACTAAACCACAGAGGGTATTACTAATTAAAAATCATGTTAGATTACACGACTAGATATCACAGTGCAATTACTGCTAACTCTTATAAGAGCTAATGTTAAAGTCTTATTATACAATCTCAGCAGAAGAATTTCAATGGCATACAGCAATATAATATTTGAAATGGAATACATACATATATACTCATGAAAAAAGATAAATTTAATTACAGCAACAATTAATACAGCACCTATTGTAACCATAACCATAATTATTGACTGACTATAAAAACAAACGATTTGAAACACATTGCAATTTAATTGACAAAATTCATGACATTTATTTAGTTTTGATAACATTTATAGTGAGGATGACCACAATTATTGGTATGCTAAAGGATTAGTGTCTCTCTTTCTGTGTGTGTGTGTGTGTGTACAAAATATCGATATCATTGGTCAGCTACCTCAATAAAGTCATTGATTTCAGTTTGTCTCTCCATCCCCAACTCGTCATTGTCATGGATGTATGGATCAAGACGAATATCTGAGAAGATTGCAGGTCTCTGTTTAAGTTCATTGTTAGTTCCTTTTGGATCTCCAACCTTGTCCTTTCCAGCTTCAACAACAAAAATCTTCACTGATTCATTTTGTTGGTTTGCAAAATTGCTTTTACCATTAGATTCTATGGTTTGTTGTGGTATCAAAAGTGCTGAAGATGCCAGATTGTTGCTAGTGGTTGACTCATTTTCATGTTTTGCAAAAGTTACTGCTTCTTTCTCAGATTTACCAGTTGCTCCCTTCTTCATATTTTGCAATAGTTGTTCTTCAGATGTCACAGGGTCCACCACACTGTATGTGACTGTGGGGCCATGAACTGGGATAATTTCAGGATTACTGAGTTTTTGTTTGGTGAGTCGTAGCTTCAATTTTAAGATGAAGGAATTGAGTTTGGTTTGTATTTTCTTTGGAAGTACAAAGGCATACGTGTGATAGGTCAAGATGGCTAGGAAGGTGATGAAAGCAATGCTAGTTGAAGTGTAGGCAAGAGCCTCTTGATTTCCAGTACCAGCTTCTAGGATGTAGAGAGAACCAGCAGAGAAGAAAATGAGGTTGAAAATATATGTTGTTTCGACTGCATCCAGTGGCCATGATTTGTAGATTCTTCCTGGCAATAAGATCCTTAGTAGCAAGAGAGAAGCTAAAGTGAAGTTGATAGTTATGAGGTTATTTCCAGGATCCCCACTAACATTGAGGGCAGCAATGATGTACAAGAAGGCACGGATCAAAAGTAATAATCCAGTCCAGTAGCGATGTTTGAGATTGTAAGGAGCAAGATAAGCATCCATGAAGGGATAAAACTTTGCATTTTTTTTTTTTTTTACCATCTTATTTGGACAACGCAGAAGCCACTGATAAGAGAAGAGGAAAGAGGTGTATACAATGCCCACCAGGAGAATAAATAAAGCTGCTAGAAACAGAGGAATGTGTTTCCTTTTTAAGAAATGTATGTTTGCATCAATCAGCCACACTGTCTCTTTTGAGCGATCAGGATACTCCAGTGTTGCTGAAGAAAATGCAGCTATGATAACACGAAGGCTTTTGGCATAAGAAAGTAGAATCAGAGTAGCTAGTGTTGCAACTGGATTGAACTTGGCTCTAGCAAAGAGTCTGGCAATTCTTGTGGAATATTCACAACTGATAATTACCACGGTAACCAAGAAGATGATGTAAATTGGGAAAGCAAGCTGTAGCCATTCTTTGACATAGCCGTCCATTCCTTTAAAGAAGCAGGTCACAAAACCAAAGTCTAGGTTGAGCCCAGTTGCGGATCCAGAAAATTAGAATGGGGGGTTCAGAAATATTTGCGCGCGAAGCGCGCCGCAAATTTTTGAAAACCACGCCCATTTTGCGTAAACCACACCCATTCCACGTGATTTAGCTCCACCCATTTTTTAATCTGAGCAGAACTGAGCTCGCGCTACGTAGCTGCTGAGCTCTCTCAAGTGTCTTCTTAGCTGTTTTTGTGCAAGAAATTCTCTTTTTAGGCTTATTTGGCTGTGATAAAGCGTCATTCAAGATTCTAAAGTAAGTCACTTTGCGTATAAAAGCACAATGAATAATTGAATTTCTAGGCAAAAGGGGGGTGCAGCTGACCCCCCCCCTTCCCCCCCCTGGATCCGCCACTGGAGCCATGCAATGAAAATGGTGAAGAAATTAGGAGACTGAAATGGAAAGAAAGTAGCACGATTTGTTGTGAGGATGTTGGCATAGAATATGAGTCCATTGATTGTTCCAACAGCTACTGTCAAATTATAAACCAGGAGAAAAGCAACTAGTGCTACACCAGCTATGGCAAAGACAATGAGTAGAGCTAGCCAGTTGTTTGAGCAAGATAGGCAATATGAACTACCAAGAGTGAGACTGAGACCATCCTTACAAGATCCACAAAGCTTGCCACTACGATTGAAAGCACACTGTGCATCAGAACCATCTGGTACATTGAGGTTTATCCAGACTGAAGAGGTAGATGGATGGCAGTAGTCAAATGGACAGTGAGGATATGTTAAATAGTTACATTGAGTCCCATTCTGATATCCATTGTTAATGTAGCTTATCCAGACGTTGTTTCTTCTTTTGACCAATGAGTTACTAACAGAACAGTCAGTTATATAGTCAGAGAGACAAGGGTCACATTCACAATTACAAGTAGACTGCTGTGCAATGAAACCAGTTGGACACGTACAGGGAGGAAACAGCATATTGATGATGATTTGAGATTTAGCAATTCCAAAATCAAATCGCTGATCCTCAAGGTTCAACACCAACTGTTCTGAGCCATGTGGTATTGATATGGTGTAGCTTAAGTCAGTGCAGTTTGAAGTTGTGTTTTGAATGTCCTCTCCTTCAGCTAGTCCACCAGGGTTTGAAGACAATGCTCTCACAGAAGATTCAACTGGATTTTTAACTTGGTCCACAGCAACTACTGATATATTGAAATGTAATTGAATTGTTTTCTTAAATGTGTGTGTTGTTGGAGGTTTATCACAATCTGGTTGGTTGTTAGTACATAAGCACACACTAACTGGTTCTGATGATATCTGTGATTGCAGATCTTTTGTCGTGAGGTTTGTAATTTGTGTCAGGTATGATGTAGAATTTATATAGGTGTTCTGATACTTTTTGAATACCTGTGCATTAGGACTGACTGCACACCTGTCTAACTGACCTCCAAACATTGCTGCACCTGATAAACTAGCTGTGTTGTTAGCAAAGAATGTATCTTGAACAATTAGGTCAGAATAGTTAACAGAATATGAGGCTATGTCTTGAATGAAGCATTCAGTTGACTCTAATACTGCAGCACAAGCATTCAGTGTATTGTCAGTCTGAGAAATATACAATGCTCCGCCATATTCAGCCGAGTTATTTGTAAAGTACAGTCTAAGACTTGGCATTGATCTTTCTGTACAATGAGGATTATAGTGAACACTAGAACACTCTGGTACAGACTTTATTAAATGAAATTCAGCATATGATTCCAAATAAATTCCACCTCCCTTCTTAGCTTTGTTCTCAACAAACTCAAGCTGACCTCCAGTCAGTTTTATTGTTGACCAAATAGCATAGATTCCTCCTCCACTAATCGCAACATTCTCTGATATTATCATGGTACTACCTTCAAAATTCAACTCACTCTCTTTAGCATGTAACCCCCCACCAGATACAGCTGTGTTGTTAGTGATTTGGAGGATACCACCTAAACCGATGGTTCTAGAATGGACATAAATTGCACCACCTTGACCAACAGCATAATTGTGAATAAAGATACTGTTGTTGATTTCATTTTGACTATCAGTAGCACTACGAAGAAACAGTACACCGCCATTATTTAGGGCTGTGTTTCTGATAAATACGCTGTCGTTTATGCAAATAATGTGACTTCTTACAATGCTTGCTAATACACCACCCCATTTTGCTGTGTTGCTACTGAATTCACTACCATATACTTGCACTACCACGCCATAACACTATTGCACCACCATTATCACCTGCTGTGTTGCTGCTGAAATCACTGCCATGTATGTTAGTGCTACCACTGTATGTTGATATTGCACCACCACTTTCACCTGCTGTGTTGCTGCTAAAATCACTACCATGTATGCTGATAATGCCGCTCCATGTCACAATTGCACCACCACCTTGCATTGCTGTGTTGCTACTGAAATTGCTACCATGTACATCAATACTACCCTTCGATGTCCTTATTGCACCACCGTAACCATCACTAGCTTTATTTCTAATAAAGTTGCAATTGTACGTGCTAATACTACCACTGTTTGTGTCTATTCCACCACCACTTAATCTTGCTGTGTTGTTACTGAAATCACTCTCATGTATGCTAATACTACCACTGTCTGTCGTTATTGCACCACCATACCGCCAAGATGTATTGTTAAAGAAATCACTGCCATGTATGCTAATACTGCCACTGTCTGTCCATATTGCACCACCCTCACTATGGGATGCTGTGTTGCTTCTAAATCACTGCAATCTACACTAATACTATCACTGTCTGTCCCTATTGCTCCACCATTATAAGCTGTATTCCTACTGAAATCACTTTCATGTATGTTAACACTACCACTGTCTGTCCATATAGCACCACCATCACCGTAATCCCCAGAAGCAGTGTTTCCCTCAAATAGACATTTAGTGACATTAACATGACTACTAAAGGCAGCAATGGCTCCTCCTGACAGTACATATTGCCGTCCAAAACGTCGCATCCTAATCCCTCTAAATGCAGTTAGAGAGATAAAAGAGCTCCTATTAAAAGTTGCATTCATGACATTCCTCAATTCCACTCCATGTCCATCTTGAAATCTACAGTTTTCCATTCTCAGTTGGTCTACTGATCTCACAGAGTTCTCCTGACAGCCACTAAACTCTAGACCATTTACATTGACCTTAGATATTGTCTCAAAATCAAAGCCAGTGAAATTTGTGCATGAGACTATAGCAAATGAAATAGGAGAGGAATTTGTAGGTGCGACTCGTAAGACCAGATTGCTGATGTTTTCTATCTGAAGACGATCATCAAGAGTGTGATGACCAGGGTCAAAGATCAGGGTGATGTTAGAGTTGACGGCGGGGAAAGATTCTGACCAAAGCAGAACATATTGAGTAAGATTCAAGCATGCTGTGTCATTATCCAATGGGGTGTGGTCAGTGTGGAATGTAGCTGGAAGTGATCCACTACTAGTGGGTGTGGTCTAAGTTGGACAAGGGGTGTGATCTGGTACAATACGGTATGTTTGTGCTGATACTAATATAAGGAAGCCTATGGTGGCTAGTAAGATAGTGAGATGGGCCTGTGCCATTTCTGAGTTTAGTAGAAGCCAGTCAACTTTGATGCCTTGTTACTGTACATAACACAATGTCATGACATTGTAGTAGGTGTGTGTATGTATTAGTGTACTAAGTCAACAAGAATTATAATCAAATTCATGGAAATTATTTATTCTTGCATAATAATCATACGTACGGTAGTACGTATAGTAGGAATGGGCCGACTGTCCCATAGACACAATACAAAATGTTGGCCACCATAAAAATCTAGTCAAACAAAATTAAACATTCAAAGTTGCCCAGAAGCTCTCACTGACAGATTACCAACTGCATGCAAGACCTAACACTCACAAAAACTTTCTGCAGCACTCGTAGAGAGCGCTAGTGGGAAGCCACCATAGTGCCATTTTTGTTCTTCTAACTTACGTACTTCCTTACGTACAGGCTTCCTAACTGACTTACTTGAAAAGCATTTCCAGAGACCCAGAATGTGTTGAGCCAACTTTGACAGCACAAAGTAAGTTCTTTTCATGGGTACTACATTCCTTGACACTCGCTTTCATCATAAATAGGCCTAAACAAAAACTAGAAAGCTTTGAAACTTAGTGTATCAAGGGGTGGTCACTCCAATACTTGCTGTACTTCCACCCGCGACCGCGGTCAAGGTGTGGTCAAGGGGTCAAGGTCTGATTTTTGGTGCGGTAAAGAGGTCAAGATCGAATTATAGGTGCGGTCAAGAGGTCAAGCTAACCGCTCAGTCTGGATGACGTCATACTATTCTTACATGCCAATTACTATGCGCTCCAGTTGTTTGACATCATTATTTGCACTGTTCTACGCATAAACGCTTATTTTTCACTGCTAGGAGCTAGCTAAAACGCTGGGAGGAGGTATAATAGCCACTGATAGCTCAGCTAGCGCGCGCTGCAGCACAAATGAGTGGGTGGAGCTTGCTTCACGAAATGATCACGTGATTTAAGCCGTTTGCGGAATTCGAGGTGTACGTGCGTGCATGGCTGCATGAATCATATGGCGTGCGTTACCAGAGCTAGAGCTAAAGTATAAGACTCTTGGTTAGTGGACTTTACTAAATTTTTAGCATTGAACAGTAACATTGGCCATAAATGAACAGTAGTAGGTGTCTGAGTAGCATCCATCCTTGCACTCCATACTGAAGTCGATCGTATTTAAAATTACTGTGAACTGGCGCGAGTCATTCGCACGTGGGGCATATACCGGAACGCGCGGTACCGCAGTACCGGGGTCATAGGGTCAAAGGAAGGTCAAAGTTCATAATCAAGCGTTAGTGTTGACTGCGATCAAAGGATCAAGGACCATTTTTACCCACGATCAAGGGATCAAGACGATTTTTAGCGGATCAAGACTCTTGATCCCGGTCGCAAACGGAACCATACGCGGAGTGGGAGTGACTACCCCTTGTTGAAGGTGTGGTTTGGTTTAATCTATGCCACGCCTCTCACTGATACACACAGTACATATTTTGAACTCAAGCGGTCAAGCAGTCCTGAGAGTTGGGTCAAGCGGTCAAGATGTAGTTTTAGGCACGGTCAAGCAGTCAAGGCCCATTTTCTAGGGTCAAGATTCTTGACCCGCGGTCGCGGGTGGAAGTACAGCAAGTATTGGAGTGACCACCCCTTGTGTATAAATTCATGTACTACAATCAGCCATCTTTGTAGGTAGAGTTCAAAGGTCATCTATCCACGTGGCATTACTATGCGCATGCGCATTAGCCTCTTCCAGCATAGTGTAGTGCATGTATAGCTGCTACTCAAGCTTTTTGTACTGACTAACCAGTCTCTAATAGTCTCCACACTGTAGTGTTGAAAAAAGTGAATGAACAAGTAGTAAAAATTTCAAAAAAAATAAGCAGTGTAGGAATGGGCAGTGCATTAAAAAGTATTGGAACAAGGCAGGGTCTCAATTTCGGCACATGACTACTTCATTTTTATGCCCAACTCTTGGCCGGCAGTCTAGTTTAAGCTATATACCTGTCTCTTATACTTTACTCTATTGCTTTAGTAGCCAAGTGATTAGCTACAGTACTGAGAAATTTGAACCAATACAATGAATAAGCTACGGTACTATTGTACAGATCATTGCAACACAACACTAAAAATCCATATGAAGGATCAAGAATAAAAATGAAGTAGTCATGTGCCGAAATTGAGACCCTGCCTTGTTCCAATACTTTTTAATGCACTGCCCATTCCTACACTGCTTATTTTTTTTGAAATTTTTACTACTTGTAATTATTATGATCAGTATATTTTGGCGAAACAAACAGTCAGTGGAATTTGTACATGACCATTGTGACTATAGCAAATGGAATAGTGGTTTCGATATACACTGAAAACTTTTACTGAGTTCTCTTATTATCACTACTGCCATAAGATATCTCAATCGTGTCTTAATAATGTCTCGATAGCTTGTTTGAATTATGTATGAATTTAGTCTTACTAGTTTGTCTTACGGTTGAATGAATTATGCTGAAACATGTCTTACATTGGTTGAATAATGCAGAAAATGTTCTTAATNTTACCAATCGCATGCAAGGCCTAAAACTCACAGAAACTTTCCTCAGCATTCGTAGAGAGAGCTAGTGGGAAGCCACAACAATGCCATTTTTGTTCTCCTAACGTACGTACGTACGTACGTAAAGTTTCTAACTGACTTACTTGAAAAGCATTTCCAGAGAACCAGAAAGTGTTGAGCCAACTTTGATAGCACAAAGTAACTCCTTTTCATAGGTAGTACATTCCTTGATACTCGTTTTCATCACAAATAAGCCTAAACAAAAACTAGAAAGCTTTGAAACTGAGAGTATAAATTCATGTACTTCAATGTAGCCATTTGTAGGTAGGTTCAAAGGTCATTATCCACGTGGCATTATTAATATGCGCATGCGCATTAGCCTGCTCCAATATATAAATGTAGTGCATGTAGCTGCTACTCAAGCTTTTTCTAGGGACTAATCAGTCTCTGATAGTCTCCACACTGTAGTGTTGAAAAAAGTGAATGAACAAGTAGCAAAAATTTCAAAAAAATAAGTAATGTAGGAATGGGCAGTGCGGTAAAAAGTATTGGAACAAGGAATGTCTCAATTTCGGCACATGACTACTTCATTTTTATAACCAACTCTTGGCTGGCAGTCCAGTTTAAGTTACCTGTCTGTTATAGTTTACTCCACTGCTTAGTTAACTGATTAGTAGGAATTTAAACCAATGCAATAATAAGCTATGGTATACTATGTACATAATAATTTATTATCATTGCGTTTATGATACTGAGGATCCATATGAGGGATCAAGCATAAAAATGAAGTAGTCATGTGCCGAAATTGAGACATTCCTTGTTTCAATACTTTTTACCGCACTGCCCATTCCTACATTACTTATTTTTTTGAAATTTTTGCTACTTGTTAAATTTTTATTGTACAACTGACCTTTCAAGTGAAAGTGAAATTTGAATGTAGGAGTTATAACTCAATGACATGCAATTCAACCAAGACTTGATTATTATAACTTTTTACTTTAGTCAAACTTTTCTGCTTTCAAATTTCTTCTGTTTGCAAGCTGCTATAAAAGTTATTGAATCACTACTTTATAATAATAATTATTAACTTCATTATACAATAACATTATTTCTCTCCGAACATGGTAATCTTATAAACCCTGTGAATCAATCTGATTGGTTGACTCCAGTGTATCTAATTCTCATCATGTCCCCAGATTGTGTTATAGAAGTCCTGGTTTCCTTCCCTACTAAATTGTTGTTCTTTCAAATTGTCAGCTGAATGGTTGATTTAACACTTTCATCACCTACAGTTGCAATAACTGTTGTCAACTTCCATGTTTGTCAAAAGAGTATGTATATGTAGCTATAGATACATTGTACAAAGTGTCAATGGTGGCTCTTCTACTCCTCTATCAAAACACTAGTGATGAGTCTGTACACATCATGAATTCTGCATGACATTTCTCAAAAACACCTCCATTGCCAATTTGGCCATCTTGGCAATATGGAGATAGCTCATCATTGCTGGGGTAGTATAAATCTCTATTGTCATTGCTTTTGCAATCTTTATTGGCATGGCTGATCCATGATCTACCACACTTACAAGTTTCATTTCCATGGTGATAACATACTCCATTAAAGTTAAAGCTATTTCAATTTTGCATAAATTTTCCCCTTAATTAGTTATCTTAACCTGACCTAGGCCTTAATGGCACTGAGATGTACATGCGTGTATGTAATCATGCAGGAATGTATGACACACACAAAAATATTATAATATTATAATTCCACATGCATGACAACAATTTGATTATTCAAAACCCAGCTCTAAAGATTTTGATATTTCATGCTATACATGCACATGGTCTTATATAGTTTTATTAAACAATATTTTGTTATGAAGAATGGGAAACTGCATGATTCTCCCAATTATATGGAAGACAATGTGTATATTAGTGTAAGAGTATACTTAATAATTGTATCACTGAAATTAAATACTTTGCCACCTAGTAACATTGCAAACCTAACTCAAATCAGAATCAGTCTCTCAGTTTGTTTTCATCATCTTGTTGATCTCCTTCATTTGTCAAACTCTTACCATCTCTTTTCAATCCCCCATCACCATATCCAGCCTCACCATTCTCCAATGATCGGCTGCGATCTTCTGAATCATTGTTTGTGAGTCGATTTTCGGTTCTTTTTTCCATTTTATCGGTTGGACCAAGCTCTTCAGACTGACTTGAACCAGTTTTACCTGTTTGACTGCTTTCTATAGATGGGCTAGATTGAGTAGAATCTTTTTCTAGGTTTGATTTTCCAGCTAAACCTGTTTCTTCCATTGAATTTTGTAAAGTTTCATCATCTTTCTTCTTGTCTTCGATAGAACCATCCTCCTTTTCGATATTTTTTGTGTCGGATAAGGTATCGTCCAATGAAATGAGACCATTCTCGTCAGCATTAGTAATGAATGGGCAGAGGAAACCACTCTCTAATGTGAGGACGTAGTTGCATGTGGTGGGCTCCTCCAAGAACAAGGAGATATGAGTTGAGGATGGATGCTTGCCACATCTAAAGAAACAACAACAAAACAAATAATTTAAAATTATATACTTGCATGTGAAGAAAAGTGCTCCTAGTACTTGGTGCTGCTATAGCAATAATTGTAGTCTGCATGGGCTGTTAGAAATCATACCATACCTGCAAACAATCTTATTTAGATCAAGTGATCAAATTAAATCTCATTAACATCGTAGGTAATGAAGGTATGTACCACCATTAGTGAATTATTACCCAAAGGTCAACACTGTTGTCTCACCTCCTCAGGTCAACTATGTGTATGGCCATTTATCTAATTACTTGAAATTTCTGAAATTATTTCCTGCAATACTATGAATCAACTTACTTTAATTTGACTTGGCATTGCCTAGGTTGACGAGTCATGTCACAGATATCTCCTCCTTGGTACAAGTGAAGCACATGACTGTACATGTGAGAGAAATAAAGAA
This sequence comes from Tethya wilhelma, assembly GCA_964030475.1. Lineage (NCBI taxonomy): Eukaryota > Metazoa > Porifera > Demospongiae > Tethyida > Tethyidae > Tethya > Tethya wilhelma. Next base: position 1,629,085 of record CAXIPT010000006.1, on the reverse strand, counting down.
ATTGAGACTGAGTGTGTGTAGCACACACTATAGCCTCACACCCATGCAAGCTCCCGATCCCCTTTGACCTTTCACTCAGTATAAGGTCAAAGGGGAGAGTCTGCATGGGTACGAGGGTAATATACTACATGCATAGCTATTTTAAAGTGAAGTTTCGATTACAAGAAGTATGAACACATTATGAAATTACCCTTCCGTTTATGAAATAGGGCTTGGTAAATTTTGTAGACTTTTTGGTAAATTTCGACATTTTTAAAATTAAAACTGAAAAAAAATTGCTAAAAAATAACATGCTGCTTTTGCCAGAAAAAAATTATCATCTTTAGAATGTAAGAATTTTTCGAAAATTTTAGCTAAACAAAGTGAAATGTTGCATATCTATGAGGTGTACAAATTTGTACACTTCCAAAATTACGAAGAGCATACAAATTTGTACACTTTCAAATTTTGAAGGGTGTACAAATTCATACACCCACTCAAGATGTAAAAAATTTGTACAAATTTATATACCATTGGTCAGGTCAAGGGTGTACAAATTTGTATACCCATGTCAGAATTCACACACCTTTGTTCAACTTTGGACACTTTATGTAAGATTTTGTCAAGATTAGAAATAATTAAGACTTGTATGCTGAAATTTTAAAAAACCTAGTGAATTTTAGCACCCTCTCATATAAACGGAAAACCAATTCCATAATGTGTTAAGTGCGATTTTGACAAAAATTACCATTTTCCAATTTCACAAGTAAACCATATCTTTTGAAAGCTCATATCACTCTGACCACAGTGGTGCCAGTCCCATTTCAATACAACCTTCCTAGGCTGAGATAAGCCTGGTAATGTGTTGCTGGGTTCTTGGTTTCTCATCACGTATGACGGTTTTAGGTTCTTGGTTTCTCATCACTGTATGATGGTATAGGTTCTCAACACATTATCAATAATATCTCAGCCAAGGACGATCGTATTGAGCTGGGATTGGTACCATTGTGATCAGCACAAAGAGAACTTTCAAATGATATGGTTTACTTCTAGATTTAAATTTTGATGAAAATCATCAAAAACCATGGATTATAGCCTTTGGTCAAATGCGATTTTGACAAAAATTACCATCTTCCAATTTTACATGTAAACCATATCATTTGAAAGCTCTCATCACTCTGACCACAGTGGTGCCAGTCCCATCTCAATATGACCTTCCTAGGCTGAGATAGGCCTGGTAATGTGTTGCTGGGTTCTTGGTTTCTCATNAGCCTATAGTTTCTGAAATCTGAGGCTTTTCAGCCTATCTGAGCTAAGCTTCGAGGCCACACCCATTCATCCTGTTAAAATTTTGGGGCAAGCATGAGGGGCGAGCCTGAGCGAGTCCCATAGCATAGCTAGCTGCAGACCTGCTTATTGATACACACTCATCCAACTACATTATACAGACAATATAATATTAACCAAGGGTTATGCACCTTGGTGCCTTCATGAAATTGGAAAATGGTAATTTTTGTCAAAATCGCACTTGACCAAAGGCCATGCATGTTTTTTGATGATTTTCATCAAAATTTAAATCTGGCATCAAAACATATCATTTGAAAGATCTCTTTGTGCCAGTCCCATTTCAATACGACCTTCTTAGGCTGAGATAGGCCTGGTAATGTGTTGCTGGGTTCTTGGTTTCTCATCACGTATGATGGTTTTAGGTTCTTGGTTTCTCATCACTGTATGATGGTATAGGTTCTCAACACATTATCAAGAATATCTCAGCATAGGAAGGTCGTATTGAACTGGGATTGGTACCATTGTGATCAGCACTATTGTGGTCAGAGTGATGAGAGCTTTCAAATGATATAGTTTACTTGTGAAATTGGAAAATGGTAATTTTTGTCAAAATCGTACTTAACACATTATGGAATTGGTCTTCCGTTTATATGAGAGGGTGCTAAAATTCACTAAGTTTTTGTAAAATTTCAGCATACAAGTCTTAATTATTTCTAATCTTGACAAAATCTTATATAGTGTCCAAAGTTGAACAAAGATGTGTGAATTCTGACATGGGTATACAAATTTGTACACCCTTGACCTGACCAATGGTATATAAATTTGTACAAATTTTTTACATCTTGAGTGGGTGTACAAATTTGTACACCTCATAGATATGCAACATTTCACTTTGTTTAGCTAAAATTTTCGAAAAATTCTTACACTCTAAAGATGATAATTTTTTCTGGCAAAAGCAGCATGTTATTTTTTAGCAATTTTTTTTCAGTTTTAATTTTAAAAATGTCGAAATTTACNTTTCTTACACTCTAAAGATGACAATTTTTTCTGGCAAAAGCAGCATGTTATTTTTTAGCAATTTTTTTTCAGTTTTAATTTTAAAAATGTCGAAATTTACCAAAAAGTCTACAAAATTTAGCAAGCCCTATTTCATAAACGGAAGGGTAATTTCATAATGTGTTTATGTTGTAACTGGTTCTGAACAGTTTGCGATGTGTATAGATGCAGTCAAATCAGGTGACATTACCCTTTGCTTCTCTTTCTCTTGCTGCTCTTCTTAAACCATGTCTTGTGAGCCTCCTCATCCCAGTAGCCAAGGTACACCTCCTGTCTATAACCACCAGGATCCTAATGTAGAGCACAACAGACAGACAGGCAGACAGACAGACAGACAGACAGACAGACAGACAGACAGACAGGCAAGCAGGCAGTCTCATATACAGTAAATATTGAATTGTATTGATCCATACACAGATTAACATATGCACCACACACATGCCTATACACTTCCTTACATACACACAAAAACACCAGGATAGTAGACAGGCAGTTTCACCTACACACATACCTACATACATACACTGAGGTCAACTCAATCAACCAATNCTACATACATACACTGAGGTCAACTCAATCAACCAATTTGCAATGAACATGGGGTCATGTGCTAGGCTCTCCACTTCCTTTGATCATGCTATTGAGTGAAAGTTCAAACAAACCATGCATAGACTGGAGGGAGAGGATACAAACTAGTAGCTATTCTCTATGGGACCAGCTCAGCCGCTGTCTTAGCTCATGATGTGCATTATATAGAGACTGCCAAGTATATACATCAGTCCTGTACATGCAGGTACACATAGCAGCCTAAGTTATTGCACTTACTTCGTGGATTTGTCGTACAAACTTGCCATAACAGACTTCGTGTTGCCACCAACCAGAGCTTCCCTACACACACACACACACACACACACACATATTAAAGAATGGAGTAAATGCTACAGCGTACATGTACTGTATAGCAGGAAATTTTCGTATGGTGGAAATTTCTGTATTATTTGTACACCCTTCGAATATACGAAAATTAAAACTGCGAAACTTGGTAATATTCAGGGAGAGAGCCTGGGAATGAGGCTAGTGTGTATAGCACAAAAATAATGGCAGGAATAAAATTTGGCAGATTGTCAAAAATTCATGATTGGCGGATTTTACTTTGGCAGTTGCATGTATAAACGCAAGTACATGTATTCAAATCGTCACATAAAATGTAGCTTACTCCTCTAAGACAAGTCTCTCCGCTCAAAAAGTTTCTCGCAAACTGCTCGTCGTTTTGTACTCCTTTTCGAAACTGATCCAAGTCTCGTTGGCTGTCCCTGAACCCTCCCTCTTCACCTCTCCCCATGTCCTTCATGGACCCCTGAGTCTTCTTCGAAGATGTTCCCCCAAGAGGGTGGAACTTGGCCGATGCTAGCTCATGCTCAGAAAGGATGGTAGGCCGTCTGTGCATGAGATGAAAGGTACATGTAACTGATGGTGCATAAGCACTTTAAATTTTTTGACTAGACACAAGGATCAGCTTAGCAAGGAAGCATGATGTATGTATAAAGCTTGGAGGTACAACAGAGATAATGAACTTGTATGCCAGGTCTTTGGATCAAATTTGAAGCCTTATGTATGGTTACTGCAAGGTTATCACAAAACTCCCTTGTGTTCAACATTGATACGGTTCTTAGACTGAAACAAATTAAGATAGTACTTTGGTGAATCATCCTCAGCATAGCACTGTATAGTGTGAGCTGGAGTCTCCTTCAGCCTGCATTAATATAAAAACAAAACTTTGTTCATTTCAGTATCACAATTTTATCTGGTAAAGGGTCTTCATACTACAAAGTGCAGATGGTTGAAAAATTGACTGTGCAGAACTGACTAACCTGTATGCAGGGTTGTGACAGAGCTGAGTGGTCGATATGACAGCTTCATACCTGCAAGTCTGAACCTCTTCAATGTGGAGGAACTAGGAGAGAACAAGAAGATACTAAGTTATGCCATAACCACACATACACACACTGATAAAAACACACGTTAGTTCACCGATCTACTTTTATCTTGAATCTATCCGAGTATGGCTATGATAGACTACATGACATTTCATGTATTCAAGTTTATGAGCATTTTACAGAGAAATGTTTATTTCTCATTATCACTGAAAAAAACTAGCCTTGCTTAACTTACAGTGTTCTACACATTGACATTTTATTGCTATACACTCACAGAGCCAGTGTGGTGAGCCTCCATGTCACAAATGAACTTGATCTTGATGCTCCTAGACTCTCCGTTCATGAGTTCACAAGGCGTACCTCCCTCCATCTCTGTACTGTAATAGGGATAGTCCTTGCCGTTGTACTGCCACACGGGGATCTTGGCATTGGAGGCTGTCTTTGAAGAGGAGTCTGGTTGTGAAGGTTTTGAAGATGACTTTTTGTTTTTGCCGTCAGTGAAGTCTTCTCTACCGAGGAAGTATTCATCTAGCTTTGACTGTAAAAATGAAACAGAGCCATGAGATTACAACCTCACATTAAAGTACCTAAACCATTACATAGGAATTTTTGAAAGTCATCAAGTGCTGTGCATCGTGTATGCATGCTATTATGTAATTGGCAGAGATAAACATTGCTGAAAATTACTCCTTATTTTTTATTATGAACAATACAATGTCATGCACGTCACTTTCATGTGCACGTATTGTTAAAAAAAAAAGATGCTGAAAAAAGAATGACAACAAAAGCATTAAGAGATCAAGATGAAAGATAAATAAGGAAAAGATATAGAAAAAGGGGGTCTAATTTGATGAAAGATGTACAAACCAGGAACACACATTCAATATCAGAGTATAGAGGAGTTTATTTTTTAGTTCTCTGAGCCTTCTGGAATTCCTTCACAAGACTACTAAGCTCGTGCATAGCTTCATAAACTCCTTCTCCAGAAATGGCACAAGTTCCCTGCACATGCCACTTCCTGTCTCTCACATCACTCAGTCCCAGCTTCGTAGCTACATCGGACGGAGACTGGGCCTTGGGCATGTCCTGTTTGTTGGCCAGTACCACCAACGGCACTCCCTTCATTTGTTCAGTATTGAGAATCCATTCTAACTCCTCTTGGGCAGTCTCAACGCTCAAAGTCTCACCCGTTGAATCCACGACAAAGACAAGTCCGTCAGATCCGATGAAATAGCTCTTCGGCCACAACCGCTTGAGCTTATCCTGTCCACTGATGTCCCAGAAAGTAAGAGTCAGTGAATTCTTGGCAGGCTTTATTGTCTCCACATTGAAACCAACAGAAGGAAAGATGGTGACGGTGTCAAGATTGCCAAGTACGAGTTTGTAGAGCATTGTGGTCTTTCCAGCTCCACTAAGACCAAGGATGAGAATTTTGTTTTTTCTACCAGAAGAACTCAGGACACTCCCCATAACTCCTTGCTATTAATATTTTTGTTTTTCAGCTTTATAAGTTCAAGTTCTATTCTTGAAAGTCATGAAAGTTACTTCAAGAGTTTATCTGTTAGGTCAAGTTCTGGTTTGACTAGCTACCCAGTCTTACGATTGTCTGAGCATCCCTACTCCAGTACACCACATATCTTGGCTCTTAAGATCTCTCTCTACACGATGATTGAAGAGTGCCACTACTTTCATAAAACGTGGCAATGTTTACATTGCAGTCATCATCGAGGTCAAGGTCATGTTACTAAAAATACTGAAGGGAAATTCCCACACATGTGACACCTAAAGTGGATTCATAGCCTTTATAATATTATAAAGTTCTACCTAGCTTAGAATATGCTGATAACAAGAATATCAAAACTCAATATTTTGTTAACTTGAAATGGACACAATAGAAACATGCTGCATTAACAAACAATTTCGAAAATAAACATGTACAAAACGATCGAGAATTTGTGAAAGTTTATCTCTGTGTCTTCTGGAATTTCTTCACAAGTCCACTAAGCTTGTCTATAGCCTCATAAACACCTTCTCCAGAAATGGCACAAGTTCCCTGCACATGCCACTTCCTGTCTCTCACATCACTCAGTCCCAGCTTCGTAGCTACATCAGACGGAGACTGGGCCTTGGGCATGTCCTGTTTGTTGGCCAGTAGCACCAATGGTACTCCCTTCATTTCGTCAGAATCGAAAATCCACTTCAGCTCATCCTGTGCCTCACTAAAGCGGGTCTCATCGGCAGAATCCACAACGTAAACAAGACCTCCACACTCTATTAAGTGGTGCCCCAGGAGAGGATTGCTCATGTCTAGTCCACCCACCTCCCATATAGTGAAAGATTCATACTTGGCACACTCTTTATTCTCCATGCTGAAGCCAATGGTAGGGACAGTGGGGGTGACTACTTCATTGAGCTTGAGTTTGTAGTGAACTGTGGTCTTTCCAGCTCCACTGAGACCAAGGATGAGAATTTTGGCTTTTTTACTATTTGAAGAACTTAGAACACTCCCCATAATGAGAACTTACAGCAAATAGATTCAGCTTTTGAGTGATGATAATTGGTTATTATAAGTTCAAGTTCTATCCTTGAAGGTTGTCTCAGAGTTTTATCTGTTCAGTAGATAATTTTTCTGATTGATTTAGAAGTTAATCAGCTTTTAAAATTTCTAGCATCTTTGCTCCTGGACCATTGCAGCACATATCTTGGCTCTTAGTACAGATATCAATATAGAAATTATGCTCTCAGTAAGATATCTACACGCTGGAGAGTGACACTACTTTCTTGAAACGTGGCAGTGTGTGTTTACAACTTGCCAGTCACCACAGAGGTCAAATCCTTGCAACTTGCAAGGTCATCTTACTCAAGGGAAATTCCCACACATGTGACTCTAATTGGCATCTCATCACACCCACAGTTAACCAGCTATAGCTCATACAGAAGAACCATCATTTTGCATCAACTAAAAACAGTAGTATTCGAGTTGGTTAATGGAATCCCCCATAGATTACACAAATAATAATAATAATAATAGAGATCAAACTTTAATGATTTCAACATTATAATGATGTGCAAATTAACAATTATTAATAATTTTTAATCACAAAAAATAATGAGCATGATGGACTACCAAATAATCCACACAAACAGATAGAACATACAAAACGGATAGAGAATTTGAAAATGAAAGTTATTTATCTCTGTGCTTTCTGGAATTCTTTCACAAGTCCACTAAGCTCGTACATAGCTTCATAAACACCTTCTCCAGAAATGGCACAAGTTCCCTGTACATGCCACTTCCTGTCTCTCACATCACTCAGTCCCAGCTTCGTAGCTACATCGGACGGAGACTGGGCCTTGGGCATGTCCTGTTTGTTGGCCAGTACCACCAACGGTACTCCCTTCATTTCGTCAGAATCGAGAATCCATTTCAGCTCATCCTGTGCCTCACTGAAGCGAGTCTTATCAGCAGAATCCACGACGTAAATGAGACCCTCACATCCTGTGAAGTAGTGCCTCCAGAGAGGTCTGATCTTGTCCTGTCCACCCACGTCCCACACTGTGAAAGAAACGTGCTTTACCGGCTGTACGGTCTCTACGTTGAAGCCGATAGTTGGGATGGTGGTGACTGTTTCGTTGAGCTTGAGTTTGTAGAGGACCGTTGTCTTTCCGGCTGCATCGAGACCAAGCATCAGGATTTTGGCTTGTCTGTCAGCAAAGGAGCTCATGAGTTCTTTGAGAGCACCATTTAAAGCTGTTAGAAGGTTACCCATTTTTCAGTGTAAATAAGAGTAGTTAGATTTGGTTGATGTCTTCTTGTTTTGCGGTTTCTTTCTATCTCAAAGTTTGTTTCTGGTTGACTGCACCCAACTGAGTGATTTATATAGCATCTTTGGCCCATTGCACCACGCATCTCAGCTCTCTGCAAGTTCCACATACGTTGAGGAGCGCCTCACAAAAACTGTACTCGTCCTTTCTTGAAACGTGGCAGTTTACATGCAAACGTCATGCAGTGTTTATTATGATGTCACGATATCACGATACTAAAAATAGCGCTAGGAAGGCCAACGTGACGACCCTTACCAACATCTTTAGCTAAACTTTTTTTCCAAGCTAACTTGAAAGCTTTGGCATGTAAGAACTGATTTAACCCAAAGAATACAACATCTACCTGTTTTGAGTTTTGTTTGTCTTCATGGAATTGTCTCACAAACTCTCCATGGCATAACTCATACACCCATGTTCGCAATCGGGAGGCACTGAGGCTAACCATCATGCCGTGACCATGATACCAGCTCGTTCCATGCTACCAGCTTTATCAGCTTCAATATGACGACTTTACCAACAACTACACTAAACCTTTCTTCTAAGCGAACTTTAAAGCTTTGGCATGCATGTAACAAATGATTTGAACCAAAGTGTATACCTGTTCTGAGCTTTGCTTCTCTTCATGAAATTGTCTCACAAACTCTCCGTGGCATAACTCATATGTCCAATAACCCATAAGCTGCAGAAATTGAGCACTGATCAGCACATGGATACTGTAACACATCGAACTACTGAAGTTAAAGTTTCTAGTTTCTTTTCACTTACCAATCTTGTACACTTTCCACTGAGCATGCCCAGTAGAATCTCCGGTCTCTGATCTTCATCATCATTAGCACTACCTTGATTCTAAAGAGGAATTCAAGATCAATGCTGATCAATATCAATATCTTGAGACAATAGCCATTGCTGTGGTGACATAGGTATGAACCTAGGACATAGTATATCAGAGGAGGCCAATATGACGTAGGGTGGTCCCAAGTGATTATATTTCCTGGTCTCGATTTGAGGCGCTCTCTTGATTTATCACAGCCTTTAGCAGCTATTCAGACAAAGTAACTGGAAAAAGAAGGATTCCTAGCCTTTTCAAGGCATAAAAGTCAGAGAAAAAGTGAGCTATACGTGACCAGGAAACGATATCACATGATCTCATTAATATTGCAACTAGCCTGCAATGGCCCGCAGATTTCGGACCTCCTCTGATAGTTTACAATGTCAAATAAATGGCCTTACTAATCACCCAGAGTTATCTATCTCAGTTGGACTTTTGACTCTAATATACAGCCTTGTAGTAGCCAAAATGGTCTAGGTATAAAGATTGGATAGAGAAAAATCTAGCAAGCATTGTTGCCAGGCTCAAATTTGCAAGGAGGAACCTAGAAATGGGGATATGAATTGAGATGAAATGTCTACATTTATTTGGAGTCTCTCACCTTCATTTGTTCTCCCAGTTTAGCTGCCTCTGGAAGAACACACCTATACTTCTCATTGTCACTAGTGGTGAACACTACGGGGTCACTATCATAGGACTCTGGCAGTAGACCATCAGGTAGCAGCTGGATAGAAGGGTCAGCCTCTTGTAGTTGGTCTTTGGATGACTTAAGATCACTCTGGTGGTGTGTGTGTTTGTGACAATGTGAACTTAGTAACATCATAGATAATATTATCTATGGTAACATGTACATTTTCAAGCAGAAGTTGCATGTGTGCATGGATCGAAAATCCAACTGTCACACACTGTATATAAAACTGTTCATGATACAGTGACTTGTACGGTCTTAAAAGCTGAAAAATAATGTTATGTGTATACACATAAATAATAATGTTGTACATAAGAAGCTTACATAGTCTCTATACCACTGGTAAAACTCAGACTATACCATATAAATCAGACTGACCTGCTGTTGTGTGTCCGCCTCTGGTGACAGTGAGTGTGAGTGTGTCTGAGTTTGATCTGTCATCTTTCCAGGCCAAGTGATGTCAAAAATCAGCTCTCCCACACCTCCCCCTCCACTCAGCTCCTCTATAGTGCTACTGGCTACTTCATCATGGCACACAACTAGCAAGAAACAAACCAGAAGACGTAAGCAAATCCTCATCCTCGAGCTATCCAGAGTTCTAAGTATAATAGGTAAAGGGACGATTCATCGATAACCCAGTAGGCAATAATAGGTAGAACTAAACCACAGGAATGTAGTTAACTCATCATGACATCGATCATAACCAAATCATCACTAACATGGCATTCATTCTAAAGATCTTATGAGTTTCTTGCATTCATTCTTGGTCAGTGCATCACACTACCTGTAATCAGAGAGAGAGAGAGAGAGAGAGAGAGAGAGAGAGAGAGCGAGAGAGAGAGAGAGAGAGAGAGAGAGAGAGAGAGAGAGAGATTAATGCACATTATTATTAATGCTTAATCAATCTGTAACAATTATTAATTAAAACAATGAGTCTCAGACAGAGAGCAGAGCCTGGATAGCTACAAATAATAATATCATATTCTAAGTACATCTAAGAATATGATGCATGCATGTTATTCATGCCTTTGGGCATTACAAGTTACCATGGTGATTCTATGCTCTGGCTGAGAATCTACTCAGTTGAGTATATCACATGATGTTAATTGGTCACTATATAGAATATAGCCAAGATTTGAAGGTGATTCTCAGTATATATGGAGTTAGGGTTAGTGAACAGTGGCTAATTTGAAAGTTTTGTTACAGATATTTCAACATTGACAACTACACTTAAAGACAACACTAAAGTTGGAACATAAAATACATAATTATAGATTGATAGTCATACGCAAAACTGTATTAATACACACTTGTCAGGTTGATATCCTAGTATAACACTAAAATTGAGCAATATTGGATTCTTTCTGCTACAAATCAAGTTTATACTTTGGCGAGTGAGTTACAGTAGTTTCTGACTCAAGTTGACCGAATAATTATGATGTCTGAAGTGAAACCCAAGCCTTTGAAACCTAAACCCAAGCCTAAACCTAAGCTGAAGCCTATCTCTGCTAGCTCTGGTGTTGAGATCAATCTTCACTCCTCTTGCTATAGTGACTTCTTTCTCCTGAGGACTTCTATNTAGCTGGATGTGTCATATTATATGCTCAGTCAGTTAGTTAAATGATTGTCTATATTTACTTTTAGGAACCCATTGACAACAATCACACAGCAAGCTCAAATTTTAAAGATCAAAGTTCAAAAGGAACAGCACAACATGGAAAGATACCTAGCAAACAGACAGAAGTGAAGAAGACAAAGTTAACATTGAAATGGAGGAAAGGACCAAAATCACCTGTTCCAGTTACAAAAGGATCTTCTGCTATCATAGAAGACACTGTTTATGCCAATAGTTCTTACTCTAAAAATGTTTATTCTTTCAACTATAGCACCTCCACATGGTCAACTCTACCAGAGTGTGCTTACTGTTGTTCTACTCTTACAAATACCAACAACATGCTCACAGCAGTAGGAGGTACATATACAAACAAGCTGTTTACCTATCGTGACCACAAGTGGGTGGTGCTATATCCTCCAATGCCTACAGCAAGGGGAACTGCTACAGTTTTCTCCACCACTACCCATATGGTTGCCATAGGAGGTTATCTGGATAGTTTTGTGTACCTAAAATGTGTAGAAGTTATGGATATAGCAGCCTGTCGATGGAGTATAGCATCTCAACTTCCCTTCAAAATTTGTAGGGCATCTGCAACACTCAGTAGAGATACTCTCTATCTCTTTGGAGGTGATACGGCTCACTTTAATACTGACTACTCAGCATTGTCTTGTCGGTTTAGTGAACTAATTCAATCATCAAGATGTAGCACACATACACAACCATCATCAGCTACGATTTCAATTCCTTCTAATGAAATATGGCACCAACTTCCTGACCTACCAGTGTGGTTTCCTGCCTGTGTAACTGTTTATGGCAAAGTACTCGCAATTGGAGGAAAGGACAAACAATACAAGACAACAACTTCCATATTCGAACTCAATACAGACACAAATAAATGGTGTCATAAAAGTGACACGACCATTGGAAGATCACATTGCTTAGCTACAACTCTCCCTAACAACAACATCCTTGTTGTAGGAGGATGTATTGATTATGGTGGTTGGAAATCAACAGATGAAACTGAAATTGCTACATCTGTTTAATAACAAGTTGTAAAATTTTATAAAAAAGAGAAGTGTAAGTATGGGCAGTGCTATAAAAGCAATGAAACAAGGCAAGTCTAAAATTTGGCTCATGACTTCCAGCAAAATTCTCAAACCAGATCAACTTTAACTGAGTTGATTGTTAAATTAATTTTGGGACAGTATGTTATAGTACTCACACAATAATTATAGTGAGACTTGCTTATAATTTATGTTTCAAGTGATCTATATGCTATACAATGTTTTATCCATCATAAAAAATTTAGAAATGTCTTACGTTATTCACATGAGGATGTCTGAGTTGGTGTTCATTAGGAGCATTCATGGTGCACACCATCAATTGTACAGTCTGGGTGGCCACATCTTGACAAACACACAGGTCACCAACTATATGTGTGTGTGTGTGTGTGTGTGTGTGTGTGTGTGTGTGTGTGTGTGTGT
>CAXIPT010000006.1:1583946-1616350 GCA_964030475.1 Tethya wilhelma | reverse complement strand
AAAATGAAGTAGTCATGTGCCGAAATTGAGACCATTCCTTGTTCCAATACTTTTTATAGCACTGCCCATTCCTACACTGCTTATTTTTTTGAAATTTTTACTACTTGTAATTATAAGTGATACAATATAATTATATATAGCTACACAGGATATAGCCACCACAAAAACTAGAGTTATAACTTTTTTAGTGAGATCAACTAGTCAAAGAGAGATTGACTGTAAAATGAGTGAGTTTTATGACAATTGCAAGCTATTATAACAGAGAAACGAAACAGTATATAGCTCGAGTTATTTGGAAATAATTTAAAAGTTAAAATTGAAAATTATAGCTAAAAGGTATAAAGCATATTTATTGAATTTTGTGCGATGAAGGTTGTGATCAAAACTACGATTTATTTGCCGGATATAAAATGAAAAGTACCCAAGGTGCTCAACGAGTTCGTGAAAGAGTTGACCTCTCTGTGTGGACTGATCTTGGGCTGACACAAATAATTATACAAAGCACAAGCATGCCTACCGAATACCTAAAACTACAACCCCTAGTGATGACCCTGCAAATTATAGACCGATATCTTTGTTATCTGTAGTGAGTAAGCTGCTGGAGAGGCACATCCATAACTTAATCTATGATCATTTGCAATACTGTGATCTGTTACCACTGGACCAGTGGGGGTTCACCCCTGGAAAGTCAACAGTTACGGCGTTACTCTCTACAATAAATGACATCTTGACAGAAATGGATAATGGGCGGGATGTGGTACTAATATTCTTTGACTTACGCAAAGCCTTCGACAGTGTACCACATCTACTTCTCTTGCAGAAACTCAAAGACATCGGTCTTGAAGGTCACTTGATACAATGGGTCTCCTCATACCTTTGTAATAGACATCAATACGTTGTTGTGGATGGAGCATCCTCAGAGACCACAGCTGTCCTATCGGGTGTGCCACAAGGCTCAATTCTTGGACCGCTCCTGTTTTTAATATACCTTAATCATATATCTGCTCTGCCTCTATCAAGTGGTTGCAAACTAACAATGTATGCAGACGACATATTGCTGTACAAGATAGTAGAGAAATCAGAACATTACTTTGAACTGCAAGATGATATCAATGAAATACACCAAGCCATTCTCGCATGTTACCTAAATCTGAACTCTGCAAAATGTAAATATGTTATCGCATCACGAAAACGACAGCCATGTAAACCTCCTTTTGGTCTCTTTGTTAACATATGAAGAAATTTACCCTCAAAACGGCCATATCCTCCTTGAACTGCAAATTAGTATACCTTTTGATCCAGCAGGTGCCAATTAGTGAGAACTGAGGACCAAGGTGCGACTATCACTGCTCAATGTACATGAGTAATGCTACCAAGAACCTTCAAACTGAACTTTCATCCAATTTTGACGCACTATAAACTCACTTTTTCTTAACACAACTATTGGCAAAAAGTAAGCTAAAGCTCTAAACAACATCACCACGTGTTGGAATTTTTCATTAAATTCTTATAATTGGAGAAATCTAGAAAAAGGTAAAGGGTTGTTGGATCTGCCAGCTCAGTTGCAATACATTGAATAGGTAGAGTTGTCTCTTTCAAGTGAAATTTGCCGCGGGAAAATAAGACAAATACCAAACATATTAAACATCATCAGATAGAAGGAGGACTGAACAACCTTAGAATGAGTTGGAAAATTTGAAATATCAATCATAGAAAAGAATATTCAAGAAAAACATGCAAATAATAGACAATTTTGGCCATTTTCCAATGTCAAAAGGTGTGACAAGCTGTGAATTGTCAAAAATGATCACAAATTTCTTCATATGTATGGAAAAACTCCAACAGGTTGACAGTTACAAATATCTTGGTATAAACATCTCATCTAATATTTCCTGGAATGCTCATATTGAATGCATCTGTAATAAAACTAGGAAATTGGTTGGTTTGCTGTACAGACGCTTTTCCTCTTGGGCAGACACTAACACTTTACGATGTATATATCTTACCTGTATCCGACCTCACCTCGAGTATGCATGTCAACTTTGGGATCCACATACCAACAACTTGATACACAAGATTGAGTCAGTACAAAAGTTTGCGTGCAAAGTCTGTCTAAAACGATGGGATATCAGTTATGAGGACATGCTTAGACTTCTCAACATTCCTTCTCTCTCCAACCGCAGGCAATACCTTAAACTCACAACCATGTACAACATCGTACACAATGCAATGTACTTCCCTTCTGGTGTTTTTNAAAAAAAAAAAAAAAAAAAAAAAAAAAAAAAAAAAAAAAAAAAAAAAAAAAAAAAAAAAAAAAAAAAAAAAAAAAAAAAAAAAAAAAAAAAAAAAAAAAAAAAAAAAAAAAAAAAAAAAAAAAAAAAAAAAAAAAAAAAAAAAAAAAAAAAAAAAAAAAAAAAAAAAAAAAAAAAAAAAAAAAAAAAAAAAAAAAAAAAAAAAAAAAAAAAAAAAAAAAAAAAAAAAGAAAACTGTCTGGGTGAAGCTATAAATGTGTTTAATGTTGTAATGTAATAAATCCTTATGACAAACTACATAATTATGTAGCTCAAATTTTTGACACTATGTAGACAAAACCAGAAACTCATGTAGCTATGCTGAAATGTTACCTAATGTGTAGATTATCAAAAGCAGTGAAAATGAAGCTCTAATGCCTAGCAACTTTGAATGTCAAAGAGAGTTTATATTTTAACATTATCTGAACATCGTTACTGAGTTTGTCAACATGAAGTTTTGGTCTTAATTGTTCTATGATGAGGAATATATACTCATCGAGATTTTGTGTGTAGTTTTAAAGTGGTTGTAAGTTTTGTTGAATAGAGTGAGAGAAAATGAAAGAAAGTTTTGCCACATTGTATTGTGTAGCTGCAGTTGCTACACTCTCAGGGATCTATATTGTCTCAGCTAGCTCTGTGGAAGATATGACCTGTCCCTTGTGGACTGTACCAACAGAAACAGGTGGAAATAAGAGTTGTGAGTGTGGAAAGTCCATACATAGTTTAGTCAACTGCAGTCCAGATCTGTATATTTCAGTTACATTATTTCACTGTATGACATACAGTAAAGTGTTGAACATGACAGTTGTTGGACCATGTTACCATCATGCTATTGGCAACACTCCACTCACTCCATTGCCTCAACTCTACAACAGAAATGACAGCTTGTTGTGTCATTTTGAGGATTATTGTCTGAGTAGAAATTGTATTTACTACAAGCATCAGACTGGTCTAATGTGCACCAGCTGTGAAGAAGGATATACCTATCCTGTCTACTCTTACAGCATTGGGTGTGTTGAGTGCTCAGACTACAAGTACAACTGGTTGAAATACCTTGCTATGGCATTCCTTCCTCTCACTGCCTTCTACATTCTAGTGGTCCTCTTCAGGATAAGTACCTCGTCTGGAAAAATGAATGGCTATGTGCTCATATGCCAGCTTATATCAGTGCCTTCAAGTACAATAAGTCTAAGTAGACTTGGTCGACCTATGTATGGTGGAACTTTTCTAATGTTTCTTGGAGTGTGGAATCTTGATTTTTTTCGAGGATTGTATCCTCCATTTTGCTTGCATCCTAACCTAACGGCACTCCAGACTCTAATGCTAGACTATGTGATAGCTGTTTACCCACTGCTATTAGTTGTCATGACTTACATCTTTGTTGAGCTACACAGACGCTATACCTTTATTGTTCAGTTGTGGAGACCTTTCTACAAATGTTTTGTTCGATTTCGTAACAACTGGGACATCAAAGGATCACTAGTGGGAGCATTTGCCACATTTATCGTACTTTCTTATGTAAAGATCCTCAATATTTCTTTTCTTGTACTCACACCAAACACACTTCATGACATCAATGGAAACCAAGTTCAAAAACGTTTTGTAATGTATGATTCTTCATATGAGTATCTTGGGCACAATCATCTTCCCTATGCCTTCATAGCACTGTTCATGTTCTTTGTATTCAACATCATCCCACTGGTTCTTCTCAGTCTCTATCCTTGTCGCTGTTTCCAAAAGGTTTTGAACTACTTTAACTTTCGCTGTTTGACACTACACATCTTCATGGATACTTTCCATGGCTGTTACAAGCTACAGCCTCAAGACTGTAGGTATTTTGCTGCTGTTTATGTCTTCTTACGAGTTTTGAACCTTACCCTCGCAGCTATATACCTAGGATATAGATACTACTTTTTCATTGGTACTACTTTCATTATCACATCTGGGCTTGTTGCTACAATCAGGCCTTACAAGTCAATAACACACACTGTCTTGGACACAGTTTTCTTCTTACTTTTGAGCTTGCTAGCCTATGCCTTATGTAATTTTCCAATACTCAGATATGATGAGACAGCTATACAAGCCATACTGTATATTTTAATGCTTCCATTGACCCTACTGCTGCCCCTGTATGGTGTTGGGTTAGTGGTCTATTCTATTATTCCAAAGACTCTGCTACAAAAAATCCAGACTCTATTTCAATGTTGTAAGAACTACATTAAAACAAAGAGAGCTGAATCAGCAGAAGAAGAAGCACTTGTACTGCCCTACAGGTTTGACCATGGTGAGGAGTACCCTCCTCTCTTACCAGCAACATCTCCAGCATCATACAATAAAATTAACTAGTAAGAGACAAACACTTTGTATTTTCAGTGGCTGCGTGTATAGTACAATTGTTTATTTGCATGTGAGGTTATGAAACATACTTTTAAGAGACCAATAACTATCACAACAATATTTGTTGTATGTATCAGGAATAGTTATACTGTATATAGCATTTTGCTGTCACTGCTAAATAAAACCTTTTCTTCCTCTCAATAGCTACTGTACAAAGGAGAATGTTTCCATGACTTAATTGCAATGTTTATGTTACCTAATAAAGTTATAATTGTGCTTTAGCATGAATATTAATTTTACAAGTAGTAAAAATTTCGTAAAAATAATAGGTGTAGGAATAGGCAGTGCTTCAAAAAGTGATGAAACAAGAGATGTCTCAATTTCTGCACATGACTACTTCATTTGTGATCTTGTTATTTCCCTTATCCTGTTCTTATCGTTCAAATTAATAATTTTGTGATTGCCCGGCTGTAATCCGAATGGTTCAAATTCATGCCTGGCCAAATCAGTTGGCTGATTGATGTAATTTGTATCAGCACAAAGGTAATTATGAAACTTTGGAGTAAAAAAATGTGACCTGGAAAGCCAAAAGGGCCCTTATGCACTTTACAACTATGTGGTAAATCAGTTGTAAAGTTTACATATCAGCAAAACCCACATGCTGGTGCATTTCCCATAGCAACCAGCCTGGGATTTCCCTTTACATCACTCAGTTTAAGCGCACACGTGGCTTCAGTGAAGACTGAGCTTCAATTAGAATTTTGAATGAAGTTCATATATAGCTTGTTCTAAGCCAAAGTTGTGCGAAGTCATAGAAGTTAGTTGTTTTCAATGGATTTGGAAGGCATCCCAGGGCTTTTAGAAGGCCTAAACACAGAAATAAGAGCTCTAAACTTGTCATTTTCAGGCAATGATGATACAGAAAGTTGTTCTACTGATCAGCCTGCATTGTCTGAATCTGTTGATCTTGAATTAAGCATGGAAGACTGTAACAGACTACCACCCTAGTAGCTGTTAACTTGCAAGCAAGTATTACAAATTGACAGAGAGAGAGAGAGAGAGAGAGAGAGAGTAAATAAGTTTCTTTTTCAATAATACCAAAAATCACACCGGACTTATTAAAGTTCACAAGTTAAAAGAGAAAAACAACTCAAGGTGTGAGAGTATTCAGTTAACACATAAAACTAAAGAAAAACAAGTATTACCTAATCATTACATCACTAAAGTAAAGTATTAAAGTTGAAAGTTAAACATCTAAATAGAATACTACTAACACAATAATAACTACAACAAACAAACTATAACAGTCATAGTTAGTTAAGCAATTATCCATACATTACCAGTCTATCACAAAGACAAGACAGAAGAAGCAGAAATTGATGCTTTCTTTGGTGGTGAACCTTGCTGTGCTGTTGCATGGTCCTGAGAAGAGTGCTTGCTGGAAGCAGTTTGGACAAGAGAAGTTTTTGGAAGCTAGGAGAGAGACTATGGATTTGGAAAAGAAAGAAGTTGACCTTGCGATCTTAGCTGAATTGAGAGTGATGTGAAGTGAGGGACGTGCAGGTCGTTCAGTGATTAGCTACCAGTTCATGGGAAAGCCTATTTGCAAATCTGCGTTTCTTTTCATGCACAATGTTGGGGCTAAAAGGATGAAAAATCTCATTAGTCATTATTCAAATGCTGGTTTATCCTCAAGAATCCACCAAAACAGTAGGAAGCGTCCCCATAACCGTATGGAAGCGGATGTCGTTGAAGAAATTAAGGCCTTCATAGAGAAGTTTGCAGATAACCATGCTTTGCCATTACCTGGTAGACTCCCAGCATACAAAGACTATCGAATTATGCTATTGCCCTCTGACATGTCTAAAAGCGCTGTGTATCGCTTTTACGCAAGATCTTGTGAAAACGACCCGGGGAGTTTGGTGACACTTCGTACATTCACAAGCATGTGGAATCAGCTTTATCCTTATGTACGTGTAATGAAACCTGCCACTGATTTGTGTTTTCTTGTCAGCAGAATGCAAACCTCCTAATGAAAGCTGCAAACATGCCTGAATCAGTGAAATCAAACAGGCTCACAGATGCTCAGAAACATCTTCAGGATGCTCGATCACAACGACAGTACTATAACGATCAATGCGATAGTGCCAAAGAGGCTCTGAAAAACAACCCTCCAAACGAGATGCACTATAGTTTTGACTATGCGCAACAGGTGCATTACTCCTTTGACTCACAACAACCAGGCCTAATACTTTGTGGGGTCTTTGGAGTTGCTTGTAAAGCCACCTCAATGCAAGTCAATTATCTGATCGATGAGGCTGACATGGTAGGAAAAGGAGCCAATGCCACTATAAGCTTGCTTCATCACTACCTGCAGACCCATGGCCACAAAGTCAAACATCTCAAACAACATGCTGACAATTGTGTTGGTCAGAACAAAAACAATTATGTAGTGCAGTATCTCATGTGGCGAATGTTAGCTGGTGGTAACGAAATGATTGAACTCTCTTTCATGCTTGTCAGGCACACTAAGTTTGCCCTGGATAGATTTTTTGGATTGTTCAAGAATCTCTTTCGAAAATCTAAGGTTGATTCAATGGTAGACATTGAGAGAGTTGTCAATGAATCTTCAGTTGCTGGTAATAACAAGGCACAACTGACAGTTTCTAGCACAGGAACTTATCTGATTCACTGGTACAATTGGTCAGAATTCCTTACTGAATATTTCAAGGCAATTCCTAATATCACAAAATACCACCACTTCAAGGTAAAGAAGGCAAGTCCAGGAAAGGTGTTTGTGAAGGAATACTTACACTCTACTGAGGAGGAAGTTGCCATTTACAAAAAAGGTGTAACTGCTGTATCACTTCAAGGGAAGAAACCTCAAGAGATAATTCCAACAGGCCTCGATGCTGCGAGACAGTGGTATTTATATGATGAAATCCGCCCTTTCTGCTCTAACAACCTAGCTAAAGACATGTCATGCCCATTGCTACTGGTTCCTCGTCCCAACAGTGATAAAAGACAGAGCAAACGGAAGAAGTAACTATTCTGACGCCCACGCATTTTTTTGTTAATTAGTGTTGCTATGGTGTTTTCACAAGAACGGAGAGACATTTACGAAAAAAAAAAAAAAATCTGGACTAATTTCATTGTATGATACTATTATGTGGTGTTGTTAACCTAAAATATCAAATTTGGCCATAAGGGCCCTTTTAGCTTTCCAGGTCACAAATGAAGTAGTCATGTGCCGAAATTGAGACATCTCTTGTTTCATCACTTTTGAAGCACTGCCCATTCCTACACCTATTATTTTTATGAAATTTTTACTACTTGTTCATTCACTTTTTTCAACACTACATAGTGCCAAACTAAACTAGATATATCATTATGCACAGTCTGAGCAAGAACTGGTTAGTCCCTACAAAAATAGCAGCAAGAGTATAATTGCGCACGTGCATTAAATGCCACAAACCACGTGGATGTATATATATATAACAAGTAGTAAAAATTTTATAAAAATGAGAAGTGTAGGAATGGGCAGTGCTGAAAAAAGCAATGAAACAAGGCAAGTCTCTGAATTTCGGCACATGACTACTTCATTTTCATGGGTTAATTACGAGTTTGAATTCCACTATAAATCTCAGACATTTGGCTCATGAGTGCTTTCAAGCAATCACTTGGCCAATTTGGGTGAAGTGACAAGCATGGAGCATGTAGATACACAGTAACTTATGAGAGTTGGGCACAAAAAAATGAAGTAGTCATGTGCCAAAATTCAGAGACTTGCCTTGTTTCATTGCTTTTTTCAGCACTGCCCATTCCTACACTTCTCATTTTATAAAATTTTACTACTTGTTCATTCACTTTTTTTAACACCAAGGTGCTCAATTGCATGTAGACAATCACACAGCAGAGATTGGTCAGTCTGTGACAAAAAGCAGAAGTGTACATTTGATGCGCATGCGCATCATATGCATGCAACCACGTGGTCTATTGACGACCTTTACCTACAACAAAATGGCTAAATAAAAAGTACAGCATTTTATATGAGTGAAGAATTTCAAAGCTACCTAGATTTTGTTGCAGCCTTTTCGCCAGCAGACTACTCGAAAAGGACGTACTACAGATGAAGTGAAGTCTTACTATATAGTCAAACTTGGCTCAATACCTTTTGTTTGTCTGGAAGTCAGTTAGGAAGGAAGTAAGGAAGGAAGGGGAGAACAAAATTGCACTGTTGTGGCTTCTTGCCAGCGCTCTCTCCAGAGGGCTCTAGACACTTTCTACCAGTTTTCTTGGTTATTATAGTAAGCAAACTGTCTGGGGGAGGCTATTGAATTCATTTGAAGACTTAGCTTTCTTTCCCTGAAAGTTTATAAGCATGAACATTATGTATTGTGCCAATGGGACAGTCGGCCCATTCCTACTGGATTGAAAGAACTATACTTTTTAAACAAAATGACCCCTAATATTATGGGTCTTTCTTATGTAAACTGACCCCTAATATTATGGGTCTTTCTTTTGTACATTTGATCCATAACATTATGGGTCTTTCTTATGTACGATGCTCCCTAATATTATGGGTCTTTCTTATGTTAAGAGTCCCCTTGTATTATGGGTCTTTCTTATGTACAATTAATAAATTTAAGTGGAGGATTGTCCCCTTACTCTGCCCATGTACATAAGATGGACCCATAATAAGAAGACCATCTTACAATGGGCCTGTCTTATGTATATCACATTGTAATCAGTCTTAATACATAGGTCTCTCTATTAGGGCTAAGTGCGATTGATTCTGGCTGACTGCCAAGGCTAGGGCTAGGGCAAGGACTAGGCCTATATAAGTGACTCAGATTAGGGCTAGGGCTAGGGCTAGGGCAAGGATTAGGCCTATATAAGTGACTCAGATTAGGGCTAAGGCCGAGTGGTTGATTTTGGCTGAGGCTAGGACTAGGGCTAGGGCTAGGGCAAGGACTAGGCCTATAGGTGACTGAGACTAAATGCTAGTCACAGTGCTAGGAATAAGTTAGTTTTAAGTAAGCGAGTACATAAGAAAGACCCATTAAAAGAGAGTTTCCATTATATGGGTCCATCTTATGTACAGTGAGTGGAGCATGGTTGAGTCAACCCTTTAAATTACAATGTGACATACATAAGACAGGCCCATTATAACATAGTCTTCTTATATGGGTCCATCTTATGTACATGGGCGGAGTAAGGACAATCCTCCACTTAAATTTATTAATTGTACATAAGAAAGACCCATAATACAAAGGGACTCTTTACATAAGAAAGACCCATAATATTAGGGATCATCATACATAAGAAAGACCCATAATGTTATGGATCAAATGTACACAAGTAGCAAAAATTTCAAAAAAATAAGTAGTGTAGGAATGGGCAGTGCGGTAAAAAGTATTGGAACAAGAAATGTCTCAATTTCGGCACATGACTACTTCATTTTTATGCTTGATCCCTCATATNGCACACGGATAATAATTCGCGTGCAGAAAAAAATTAGCGGGAGAGAGCCTGGTCCGAGGCTAAGCAGAGACTATGTACGTACTATTATATCATATATGGTCTAACGACCCTTTCCATATGCATGTGGCATGAGAATGACGTAATGCTGTAATGATTCACGTAACGACTGTTCAAATCCGGGGGGATATCCGGATATCCCGAAGTGTTGTGAAAATTTTCATTTTCTCAAATTATGGTGAGTTATTTAGATATCAATCCTATCGTACCTTTATACAAACGTTTATGCTTGTTTTCATGACGATTTATTTAAGGAGGACCTTCAGAAGGAAATTCAAGCAACTGTCGTGAAGATTGAGGCAGTTGAGAAAGAGATAAAAGCAGTTGAGAAAGAGATAGAAGCAGTTGACAAGGAGACAAAAACAGTTGAGAAGAAGATTGAAAGTATATTGGAAGCCAAGGAGAGTGAAAGGTACAGACTGTACAATAGTTTTTTTTTTCTAAAATATAATTTGGTATTAAATACACAGGAGCCCCAATTCAAGTTCAGAAGCTAGTGATACAACTAGCAACTACAACTAACAACCAGCCACATTTAGTATGAACCATACAAACCCGAAAATGTTCGATAAATAGTATGTACTTCTGGGGGTCTTAAGGCTGGTTCACAATATTTTAGTTGCATTGCATTGCATCACGAAAAAAAATTTTCACACTAAATGCAACAACACAAAATATTCCCAGTACGGTAGTACTGGGTACATAGGAATGGCACGGATGGCCCATTAACGCAATACAAATATTCACGCAAATAACTCTGCAAAAACTGAGCGCCTGGCACTAAAAAGCTTCTTAAGCTACTATTTAACCTTTTCTCTTTCTATTGAGCCTAAAAACATAGCCTAAAACCATCGCTAAAGTAACAAACTAAAGTATGCCAAACCTCCAATTTTCTCCATCTTCTTCTTCTTCTTCTTCTTCTTCTTCTTCTTCTTCTTCTTCTATCTTGGAACGACTTTTCTCAAAGACCGTTCGCTTTCAGAAGCTAATTCTTGAACGAAAAACTTGGTTTCTTTGTCTTCACGTGCTTTTTGTATCGGTTATTCGTCTTTCTAGCTGAGTCGCTAGATACAAGACGAAAAGCGCCTTCTCCGTATGGCAGCCATTCATTTCTATACTCATTAATAATTCATAAGCTACCCTGGAACTCATGTTGACGACCCTTTTCCAGTTAGACAAGTGTGCGTTATTTGGAATCCGAATACGCTGCCCTACCTGAAGATTTCTGGTTGTGCTGAAGTTTCTGTAACCAGGGTCAGTCTTAAATATTTAGGAGGTGAATAGACTACTTTGTTACACAGTTTTCATTATAAGAGGAGCAAAGCAAGTAAATTTTGTAAGATACAGCTCAGAGTCCAGCCTCCTCCTGAGATGCTTCACCTAGCTGACTTTTATACTGAGAGCATAGATCATAACATAAGCTATAATATCCATGCTGATAATGTACAAGTAACTACCATATACATACAAACTCAACTGTGATATAGAATTATGAAAAAATGAGAACAAACAAGTGAAAAAAACATTGGAAATGTAATGAGACATAGGAATGGCCAAATCGTAAAAAGCGAGCAANAAACAAGATGGAATGGCTGTTTGAGTGTGTAAAGAATTATTCCTATGGGCAACATGAGGGACTCAACATGGGAAGAGAGTACTACATGCAGCCCACACAGGAATGATTCTGCACATACTCAAACACTCAGGTGTGTTAATACATGTATCACTAATATTAACTTTAATGAGATTCATATTATGCAAAAGTTTAATAACTTTGCTTAAAAAGTAGATATCACCATGGAACCCCCTCCATATATAGACCAATATATTCTGGTTATGTTGAAACTGATAATTAAGTCATGTGACATTTTTGCTCATTAATATATGCAAAAAACAAACAATTAAAAAAGCGGTAGGTGTGGCCTGTTTCCATGGCAACCAAACTTTCAGAGCAGATTTGTGACATTCATGGCCACATGGATCTGACTGGTCTGTTCGGATATCATTTATTGTAAAGGAGAAATCGCTAGGTATTGTGCCGACGAATTAGTTAATTAGCGTGCATTAAATAGAAAATTGGAGTTATCTCTAAATCAGAAAGTTGTATCGCAACCTACCAACCAGATCCATGTGGCCATGAATGTCGCAAATTTGCTCTGAAAGTATGGTTGCCATGGAAACAGGCCACACCTACCGCTTTTTGCATTTTGTGCATTTTTGCATATATTAATAAGCTGGGTAGTCATGTGACCCAAACGAAAGTTTCAACATGTGATCAACTATCTACTGAACATGTGTGCAAGTTTCCATGACAATTTATTATTGTCTAATGAAGTTATTGCATTTTTTGTAGCTCAAAAAGTTAATACTAGTTAAAACATGTATTAACACACCTGAGCAGTCATTCCATTGCTTTCTTTTTTACGATTTGGCCATTTCTATGTCCCATTACATTTCCAATGTTTTTTTCACTTGTATTATATAAAAAGGGACAAGTTACAGATATACCTGAGTAAATGCAGGAAATCACAAATAATTTAATAATGTGGATCACAAGCTAAATAGTACAACTCAATTAAACCTGGTTCCAAAATGCCATGATTGTCAAGTTACTGAAATCAGCAGAACATGTATCAGCATACCCTTAATCAGAAGGTGCTGCACAGAAGCGTACTTCCTCAAGCATTTCAGTAAAACCCTTCACTTCCATCCAAGCATTAGAAATGGTGGAAATGCCACAATGAGGACAAATGCTACTTTGAGCAAACCAGCCGGTAATGCAATCTTCACAAGCAAGGATCATTTGGCAGCAAGGAGAGAACATAGGCTTCTCTACGAGTCCTTTGCAAACTATACACTCGAGTGTTGACAAAACCTTTTTGGAGACCTTTTTGGCAGCATCTTCTCTTGTACGCTGTTGAACTTCTAACAGAACTTCATAAATCTCCTCAAGCTTGTTTTTGAAGTCTACATCAGAACTCTTGGTACGTTTAGAAGGACCTGGTTGGCTGTCTTCATCTTCAGTGAGGTCAATTGCAGCAGTGAAAGCCTTTACTTTTCCAAACAATTAGTCATACTTTTCAGCATAATCTTACGAGAAGATTTCCAAAAATAGGTACCTTGAGTTGCATTAGAATCAACAATTTGATTGCATTTGGAATTCAGTAAAATCACTTCAAACCCAACCTCATCCTTAATTCTACTAGCAGCACTGGGAACATTGCATTCTTCCTCACCATTGAGCTTGATGATTATGTCCGTAATGACATAATGTTTGATTTTTCGATCACGACCTCTTTCCTCTTTCCAGGCGAATCAGGCTTACAGTCTTTCTAATCACATTCCTCTTTTTCTTTAGTGACAAAGACAGTGGTGGCCTAGTGAAAGAAAATCCACTTGGGGCAGCGAGATATGAGCTGCTTGATCCAGATGGGCCNAAGCATCATAAAAAGCTTTTGTAGCTATCTAAAACTTTCCTTCATAGTTCATTTTATCTCCAGACTGTACATAAGCCTGTAATATGGCACATTTGTGCCTACTGTACCATAGCCTCTATTTCTGGGGTCTCTAAAGTGTTTGTGTTCGAACTAATATGAAAACTGGTGTTTGTACAATAATGTGAAAGAAGTGGAATGATTTCTTTTTTTTTCCCATCACATATTCAGGATAATACAGGGATGGCAGATTGACGTACAACGTGCTGTATGGAAGGCGGTCTAGCAAGAGACACCTTGAGTTTGGTCAAGCATCATATGAACTACCAATTGAGTTTACAGGAACACAGATTTCTTCACAATCCTTTCAGTGTGCAGGATAATCATACCTATATTGTTCGGCTTGCATCATGCAGGTGGTGCCATCTGTCCCATCGTGACTCACTGGTTCTTAATGCTAACTCTCTGTTAACCAGTGCTGATATGGTACTATAGCCCAGATTTTTGGGCTAATTTGTGTCATGTAAACACAGAAGTGTCTATGTTTAGCCAATCTATGGTTGCTAAGGTCTCTATAGATGTATAGTTTATCTGTAATAATCACTAAAATACACATTTTGTACGTGCTTATGTTTTAATGAAAAATTATACTTCTATATATTGGACACAAAAACTAATGGCTTTTATGTAATCTATAGACCTTGTTTGAGTGGTCTATGTTGCTTTTGGGTGCTGCTAACTTGCCAAATGGAAATGTTCCACAGTTGAAGATAACCATGTTTATTGTCTATTGTAGACACTGTAAGAGGTTCTAGCTCATATAACTTATACTACAAGTAAATGACCATCTAAATCAACTGGGGAACTAGGTTAGAAGTCTATGGAAAGGATCATTAGAGAGATATTTAAAAAGTGCGTTTTTTCATATAAAAGGTGCGCTTGCTCATGAATAAATTAATGAGAAATTATATCTCTACGTAGAAGCGTTGCCGCTGACATGTGCGTTCCGGCTGAAAAGGATTTCCAGAGAACCAGAATGTGTTGAGCCAACTTTGATAGCACAAAGTAAGTTCTTTTCATGGGCACTATATTCCTTGATACTCGTTTTGATCATAAATATGCCTAAACAAAAACCAGAAAGCTTTGAAACTTAGTATATAAATTCATGTACCACAATGCAGCCATCTTGTAGGTAGAGTTCAAAGGTCATCTATCCACGTGGCATTATTATGCGCATGCGCATTAGCCTCTCAGGGTCCAGCATAATAACACAAGTGTATGACTGTTGAAGCTACTAGTCAAGCTTTTTGTAGGGACTAACCAGTCTCATGATTGTCTCCACACTGTAGTGTTAAAAAAGTAAAGGAACAAGTAGTAAAAATTTCAAAAAAATAAGTAGTGTAGGAATGGGCAGTGCGGTAAAAAGTATTGGAACAAGGCATGTCTCAATTTCGGCACATGACTACTTCATTTTTATTACTAATCAGTTGGCTGAGCAGTGGAATAAACTAAAACAGACTGGTAACTCAAACTGGACTGCCAGGCAAGAGTTGGGTATAAGAATTTGCAATTATAAACTATATGAGGTATACTATTGTACAGGGTCATTGCATTCAGTATGACACTGAGGGTTCATATGAAGGATCAAGAATAAAAATGAAGTAGTCATGTGCCGAAATTGAGACATGCCTTGTTCCAATACTTTTTACCGCACTGCCCATTCCTACACTACTTATTTTTTTGAAATTTTTACTACTTGTTATAAATAAAGTATAGTTCATGGTTATCAACTGCTTGGCCTTGCAGTAAATCAAGTTAGTCCATGTATGGCACACTATTTATCAGGAGTGAAGCGTAAAATGGCATGCTTTAATATGGAAAAGTACTAGTACTATACTATAATATGTATTAGTCCAACAGGGCTGGCTGATTTCACAGATAGCTAATAGGTGCATGTAAAGGAAAGAAAACTACAATAACTGCAAACTATAGCAAACAAGCAATAGAAAATAACACTCTGAATAATCATATAGCCACTGATAGTATGTATACTGCATGCATGAGAACCAGTCTGAGAGTGGTGCTCAAAATCAGTTCTGAATCAGAGAATCTCTGGCTCATGCATGCATACTCTCAGCCCTGCAGTTGCAGATGGTTGCAGATGCCACTGATGCATGTTGCAGCAAGTTGGCCTGATTCCTATACAGTACTATTAATATAATTGAAGGCCAGATACTAATAAACTGTTGCTGGTAATTTTCTCATTATGGCTGGATCTGTGTTGATCTTAGTGTATATAAGTGCATGTTTTTGCTAGCTTTTGCTCCAACCATTAGCTTCCTGAAGATCCCTTTTCAATGTATTATAACTATAATAATTATAGTGCTCAAGTATATTTGTTGTGTGTGTAATGAGGGGGTGGACAGCTAATTATAATTATAAGAAAAATTCGGCGCCAGAGAAAGGGAGGGTATAAATTTCTGGCTAGTCAGTCCAGACTCAAGCATCAAATATGTAATCTCTCTAAGCTCGAGCTTCATAACTCAGCAAGTGTCAAGGTCTAAGTTCAATCGTGCATAAAATAAGACTATATTTTTTGCGATGCAATATTACACCGAAACGATGTAATATTGCACCGTTGTGGACACGGTGGCAATTTACATTGTTTCGGCGTAATATTGCTTCGCCATCGATCACGATGTAATATTACGTCGATTCAATGCAATATTACATGTACATCGTTATTATTATTATTATTATTATTATCTCAAATATACACACCAATAATAGGTGCAAAAGAAAAGAGAAAGTATGATATATAGAACAGAAAACGGCTAGTCACAGCACACAGAATTAATGATTAAGTTTGTAGTGTCAATTGAGTCAAAAACCAATACGTTCAGACGAATGTCTCGTATAAATTCAGCGCACATCACATCATCAATGGTATAGCTTTTTGAGTAATCTTGGCTGTACCGATAATTGAAACCAATGGAGGTATATACACAACTTGAAGAGGAGAGAAAACAATATCTGATCAAATCACAGTCAGATGTACAACCTCTTGTGAAACATGACAGAAAAAGATGAATGAGGGTGTTATAAATACTATGTACACCAGCAACACAGTGCAAAATTCTCGTATGACACCGCCTCGGAAGATGCCAGATCTTTTACAGTCGTTGTCGATGTCATATTGCGACGTTGAATTTTGTTACGATGCGCGTGCCATACGGACGCGTGCGGGACGAAGAGACAGCAAGCGTGGTTGTTTTGTCGCGGGATGATTCTGTCTCACGGCGTTCTTGTTGTAAAGCTAGTCTTTTACCATAGGACTGATTCAGAATTGGACAGTGCCTGTACCAGCCCCGGTGACGATGACTCCTGAAGCTAAAACCCGGCACTTGAATAAGATTTTCAGCATCAAGCCACTTCCTATAGTGTCTGTTACTGCTGAAAATCTGTCGGCACAATCATGTAACAAGCACAGTTGAAGACGAAGCCCACTGCAAGTGTGACTCCTAAGCTTAGTGTATTAGCTGGGACCAATCCAACATAGTGACCATATCAGAAGGTACACTAGTAAACATGTGGAAAAAGGCAGAGGCACTACTCAACAGTACACAGAAACAAGTCATAAGCATTCCATGGAATTCAAACCCTAAGTCTCGTTTGGTCAAGAGCTCTTCATCTCCTCAGCCACATACCATAACCACTGACCCCAAGAAAGACAAAGTGTATAGATGTGATGACAAGTGCCCAATGCGGTACAAGGGATCATGTTAGTAATTGCTACAGTGACTAGCAGACCTTGTGCTTTCTGTTTGCAATGTGATGGGCTACTGCTGGCACTCAAATTTAGTGTTGCTGAGTGAGTTTGAACTGCATAATAATTGAATAATAATTTATAATTTATATATCAAATCTGTTATGCAGCCTAAAGGAGTGCATGGAAGGTAAGTGTCAAGGGTCAAAAGATCAGGAGAAGTCCGACATATCATACAATATGTCATATGGCATGGGTGTACTCTTGATGGCATATCCAAAATGTAACTTAAGACTTAGTCTTTGTTTGACCCAGGACACTGTCAGGTGTCAAACCCAAGTTTTTCTAACATATGAAGAACTATGAGGACATTCTATGCATGCTGATTAACACTAGTTCTCACTGAATATTGGAAAACTTTTGGAGAAAATGTATCAATATGGGCTTTTTTGGGAGCCTTTCTAATCAAAATTTGCAACCTCCAAGTTTTTTTTATATATATAGATTGAGTACAGTCCATTGATGTGTTGCAGAGAATTTATGCACAGCAGTTTATCAGAGCTTAAAGCTAGTAGTGAGATTAACGATAGTTTAGTACTGCAGACAATATTAAGACTTTCAGCAAAGCAAGAGATCACAATGGATTACTCAGAACACAAGTCACACAAAATGAACAAGCATGCACAGCTTAAATACTCAGCACAAAGGAAGCTTCTAGAACAACAAGAAAAAACCAGTATTACCAGTAAATTGTTATTGGCTACACACCTAAACACAAACACAAAGTTCCCAAAACAATTTACAACAAAACACACACAATTAGTTCTAACACATAGCAGCTGGATACATTACATAACAATTGTTCTAGAACATTCTGCAAAAGTGCACATTCAACACTCCTTCTCACTTTACAGGATGTTCGGTTAAGCCAAGCATTCTTCTCAGCTTTTCAAAATGTTCACCATTCAGTCCTTTGGTCATGATATCTGCGACCATATCACTTGTTTTACAATATTTCAGTTCAACACTCCCATTGCCAACATGTTCTCTGATGAAGTGGTACTTAATAGCAATGTGCTTTGATCTGCCATGGAATTGCGGGTTTTTAGCCATACTGATTGTAAACTGATTGTCTTCATACACGAGCATAGATTTTGCTGACTCTCTTTTCAGCCCTGCAAGTAGTTGTTGTAACCAAAGACTTTCTTGAACAGTACTGGCAAGAGCAATATACTCTGCCTCAGCAGTTGAAAGTGCCACACAGGCTTGCTTCTTGCTTTTCCAACTTATGGCTGTTCCTCCAATTTGAAAAACATAGCCAGAGGTAGACTTGCGATCGCCACCCCAATCAGCATCTGAGAAACCAACACAGTTAGAGTTGTTTTGAGTGTAGAGGAGCCCATGTGTTAGAGTTCCTTTCAGGTAGCGAAAGATGCGTTTGACTGCTACCCAATGCTGTTTAGATGGATTTGCACAGAACTTAGCCACGTTGCTGACAGCATAAGTAATATCAGGTCTTGTGGCAATTGACAGATAAAGGAGACTTCCCACAGCCGACTGGTATAGTTGCTGATCGATGGGTGCATCGTCATCTCCTTTTTGTACTAGCTTGGTACTTGTGTCCACAGGAGTCCGAATGGGTTTACAGTCTTCCATACCATATCGTCGTAAAATATCTTCAGTGTACAACTGTTGCCCAATCCACACATTTCCTGTCTTGTGGTCTTGAATGACTTTAACACCAAGAAAATGATGTAATTCTCCCATGTCTTTCACTTGAAATTGTTGAGCTAGAGCTTGTTTGACTTCAGTTAGCCTTTCCTTGCTTTTTCCAGCCAGGAGGATGTCATCTACATATACAGCTATCAAGAATGTCTCTCCTTCTTCAGCCATATACAAACAGGGGTCTCCATCTACTTGTTTGAAGCCCATTTTCTTCAAATGGCTATCCAAAGCAGAATTCCAACATCTTGGACTTTGTTTTAATCCATAAAGGCTCTTCTTCAATTTACACACTAGATTTTCTTTGCCTTTCACTGCATATCCTTCAGGCTGTTGCATGTATACATCTTCTTTCAATTCTCCGTTCAAAAATGCGGTAGTCACATCCATTTGGTGCAAACTCAAACCATTTTGCACTGCTAGTGCTACAACAGTTCTTAGAGATTCAAACCTTACAACTGGAGAGAAGGTTTCGTCATAGTCTTGACCATAACGTTGTGAATATCCTTGTGCTACAAGGCGAGCCTTGTGTCTCTCAACAGTTCCGTTAGCACTTCGTTTGGTCCTGAATACCCATTTGCATCCGACAACTTTCTTGTCTTCGGGCAATTCAACCAGATCCCAGACATCATTCGAGTATAGAGATTCCATTTCGCTCTCCATTGCATTCACCCACTCTTTATTGTCTGAACTGGCCATCGCATCCTTTACAGTTGTTGGATCACTAGAAGTATCTGCAACTGATACTCTAAAACCAAAATAGTCAGGTCTTCGTCTTTCTCGTGATGAACGTCGTACTACATCCGATTCATCTTGTGGTGGTGTTTCTTGTTCCTCATCTTCTGAGTCATCTTCCTGAGAACTCTCAGCTTCATTTGAACATTGCATCTGGACATGTCTTGTCTCTGTGGTAGACTCCTTCTCAATTCCATTTTCCAACTCATGGAATGCCACGTCCCGACTCAGAATAACTCTCTCTCTTTCAATGTCATAAAGACGATAAGCTTTCGACTTGGTACCATAACCTAGCATTATGCACTTTCTTGCTTTAGCATCAAACTTCTGTTGTTCATCTTTAGCAATATGTGCATAGCAGAGACAACCAAAAGCTCTGAGGTGACGAACATCTGGCTTTTGTCCACTCCAGGCTTCAATCGGTGTCATCTCTTGAATAGCTCTTGTGGGACTACGATTGCGAAGGTATACAGCAGTTGAGAGTGCTTCAGCCCAAAACTTCTTGGGCAACTTAGCATCAGAAAGTATAGAACGTACAGCCTCAACAAGTGTTCTGTTCATTCTTTCAGCTGTGCCGTTCTGTTGAGGAGTCTTCGGCACTGTGAGCTCATGGTGCACTCCTTCTTTCTTCAGGTACGAGGTAAA
Source organism: Tethya wilhelma (assembly GCA_964030475.1). Lineage (NCBI taxonomy): Eukaryota > Metazoa > Porifera > Demospongiae > Tethyida > Tethyidae > Tethya > Tethya wilhelma. The sequence goes on along the minus strand of CAXIPT010000006.1, from coordinate 1,595,879 downwards.
CTTTGTTGAGGTATACTCTCCTCCATTATCAGTACGTAGAATCTTCAATTTTCGACCACTGGAGGTTTCTGCTAGTGCCTTCCACTCTAAAAATTTCTCAAAGACTTGATCCTTGGTTTTCAAGATGTAAGCCCACACATAGTGAGTTGCATCATCAATAAAAGTGACGAAGTAGAGACCTCCACCCAATGATGGTGTTGAGATCTTGCCACACACATCACTGTGAACCAGATCAAGAGGTTCAACAGCTCTCTTTCCATCAGAGTTAGGAAATTTACTCCTGTGAAGTTTCCCTTCAACACATGCTTGACAAAAACTGACTTCTTTTGAAGAATCATAGTCGAAACCATCAATGAGTCTCTCTCTAGCTAGTTTTTGCAAGTTTTTCGAACCTAAATGTCCATATCTCCGATGCCATTGGTACTCCTTTGACTTGTGATCTTGTACCTCAGCAGAGTTCAAGCACTCATCACTTTGACAACAATTGAGATAGTAGAGATCTCCGACTTTGTTGGCGACAGCAATCAATCGTTTGCTATCCAGAATTTGACAGTTCGCCATTCCAAATCTTACTGTCTTTTCGTGTTCCGTAGCCTTGGACACACTGAACAAATTGTACGATAACAATGGAACATACAATACACTCTGTAGCTTGCATTTCCTGATCCTACCACTAGGTAGCTTGCAGCTTAGCACGACAACTCCACAACCGATTGCATCAACTTCGTAACCATCACCCAACTTGACTTTCACGGGTGTTTCTAGGCTCTCATATTCCACGAAGATTGATCTGTCGTTGCACATATGTTTTGAAGCACCAGAGTCTATTAACCAAGCAGCTTTCTTCGAGTTACTAGACATTGCAATTGCATGCTGTGCCATTAGACCCACACTCTCTGTCTCACTCTCAGACTCTTGTTCAGCAACACTGGCTTTCTCGGTCTGCTTGACAGTTTCACTCTTCTCTCGTGCGGGAGGATTCTTGCAATTTCTCTTAATGTGGCCATACCTTCCACAATTGAAACATTTCAGACCTTTCCTTCGTTTGTGCTGTGGCTTGCCAGCAAACAAGGCTTTCTCCTTATCACTGAAATCTTCCTTCTCTTTCAGCTTGCGCTCCTCATAAAGCAACCTTTCAGTTACTCTTTGGGACTTTAGCGTTCGCTTCTAGAGCTGTCACTAACATACTGTAAGATTCAGGAAGACTTGCGAGGAGATACACAACTTGATCCTCTTCAGAGACGGGATCATCAATCACTGCAAGGCTAGCGAACACTTCAGTCATTGTCTTGATGTGAGCGTGGATTGATTCCCCTTCCTTTAATCTGAGTGAATAGAGTTTGCGGCGAAGTTCAAGTTTGTTAGTCCACGATTTCTTCTGGAACTGATCTTGTATCTTTGTCCATACAGCAACTGGATCTGTCGGAGTTCCAAGTAAATAAAGTAGAGACTGGTCAACAGCCAATACAATTGTTGCCAGAGCACGATCTCTTCTTGCCATAAACTTGCTACGTCTGTCTGCCGATGCCTCTCCTGAAGGAGCAGTTTCCGAACCATTAACAATGTTCCACAGTCCCTCCTTCATTAATGCCATCTGGCACTGAACTTTCCAAGTGGGATAGTTCGACCCATTGAGAGGAGAAATAACTGACTTCAACTCAGTTGCCATTGTCTGACTAAAACACTCACTGTATACTGAAACTATTTTCTCACTAGTCCACTAACTTCACTGAATGAGCTCTGGGCCCATAACCTGTTGCAGAGAATTTATGCACAGCAGTTTATCAGAGCTTAAAGCTAGTAGTGAGATTAACAATAGTTTAGTACTGCAGACAATATTAAGACTTTCAGCAAAGCAAGAGATCACAATGGATTACTCAGAACACAAGTTACACAAAATGAACAAGAATGCACAGCTTAAATACTCAGCACAAAGGAAGCTTCTAGAACAACAAGAAAAAACCAGTATTACCAGTAAATTGTTATTGGCTACACACCTAAACACATACACAAAGTTCCCAAAACAATTTACAAAAAACACACACATTGTCAATTAGTTCTAACACATAGCAGCTGGATACATTACATAACAATTGTTCTAGAACATTCTGCAAAAGTGCACATTCAACAGCTAGCTTCCCACTAGCTCTCTCTACGAATGCTGAGGAAAGTTTCTGTGAGTTTTAGGCCTTGCATGCGATTGGTAATCTGTCGGTTAGAGCCTCTGAGCAAGTTTGAAGGCTTAATTTTGTTTTGCTAGATTTTTATGATCATAAACATTTTGTATTGTGTCTATGGGACATTCGGCCCATTCCTACTATACGTACTACCGTACGTATAATAAGAAAGACTCATAATATTAGGGGTCACCCATAATATTAGGGGTCTTTTTGTTTAAAAAGTATTGTTCTACCGACCCATTCCTACTATACGTACTACCATACGTATGATAACTTTTGAACCCTACTTACAACAAAGATGGCTATACTGTGACAGTACAGCTAGGTCAGTTGTTAGGCTAGTTTTTGTTTGTTGACATTTAGGCACAAAGCGAGTGTAAAAGGCACTACTCCAGATGAAAAGAAGTTACTTTGCCAAGTCAGAACTAACTCAATCCTTTTTGTTTCCCTGGAAATCGCGTTCAACTTGAGTTTAATGAAGAAAGAACAAAAATTGCACTTTTGTGGCTTCCAGCTAGTGCTCTCTATGAGAGCTCAGAGAAGTTTCGGTGAGTTTTAGGACTTGCATGCAGTTGGTAATCAGCCTGAGAGAGCCTATGAGTAGGTTTGAAGGCTTAACTTTGTTTTGCTAGATTTTTATGGTGGTAAACATTTTGTATTGTGTCTATGGCCATGGGATAGTGGGCCCATTCCTACTATATAAAAATTTATAAAATTAATGAGTGTAGGAATGGGCAGTGCCATAAATAGTAATGAAACAAGGAATGTCACAATTTCGGCACTATCGGCACATGACTACTTCATTTTTTTCTTTTAAATTTTTTTCTTTTTGCCAAGTGTTGCAATTGCCTTGGATTTGGACCATTCTTATTTACGATTACATATACAGTGGCTTAGAGTCAGTCATTGAGCTGCAACTGATACTATTATTATTGAGTATACAATGGACACTGAAACTGAAGTTGTCAATGGATCTGATTCATACTTCAAATCATAATGCATATTGTAATGCATAATATTTTGACATTCCTTACAACTTGGCCCAGCCAACTTCATTGGAAGACTAAAATTGGGCATAAAAAAATGAAGTAGTCATGTGCCGATAGTGTCGAAATTGTGACATTCCTTGTTTCATTACTTTTTATGGCACTGCCCATTCCTACACTCATTAATTTTTATAAATTTTTATTATACTTGTTCATTCACTTTTTTGAACACTTACAGTTTAGGAATGAGATACTATTTTACTTTCGACAAAATGGTTGAGTATAATGGCAACAAAAAGCATTTGAAGGAAAAGTTATACATCCACAGTATAATTTTACTACATTACATCATACACATGTATCTAATGCATATACAACCAATAATAGAGCAGTTGCACAACTGGTTGTAAACAGAAACCTTACAGTTTTAAGTGCGCATAACGCGCGAGCTACTTAGGCTTGTAATAACAGCTGACCACGCAGTACTATTACGCAAGTAAATGCAAAATGCACAATACACGGGGTAGTATGCAAACGTTCCCAAACGTGGAACCTGATTCACGCCACGTGGATAGAGAGCGACCTTTGAACTCTACCTACAAGAAAATGGCTACATTGAAGTATGTGGATTTATACTATTAACAGTTTCAAAGCTTTCTAGTTTTTGTTCAGGCCTGTTTACGATCAAAACGAGTATAAAGGAACGTACTACCCAAGAAAAGAACTTACTTTGTGGCATCAAAGTTGGCTCAACACTTTCTGGTTCTCTGGAAATCGTTTTCAAGTAAGTCAGTTAGAAGGAAGTAAGTAAGTAAGTTAGGAGAACAAAATTGCACTAGTGTGGCTTCCCGCAAGCGCTCTCTCTACGAGTTATCAGAAAAGTTTTGGCAAAGTTTAAGCCTTCCATGCAGTTGGTTTTCTGTCAAGGAGAGCCTCTGAGCAAGTTTGAAGCCTCTACTTTGTGTTGTTAGATTTTTATGGCGATAAATATTTTGTATTGTGTCTATGGGACAGTCGGCCCATTCCTACTATACGTACTACCGTACGTATGATACGTACTACCGTACGTATGATACGTACTACCATACGTATGATAAAAGATTTATAGCTCATGTGTCTTTATGTGGAGAATATTGTCAAGTGTACACCATCCAATAGAAGTCGGTATAATGTGTAGAGCCTTTGATCATCAATTTCCATGTTGTATATGTGGAACAAACTAGACGGTCTATGTTGATATGTTAATACCGTATAGCGGGTAAATTTGGCGAATTATTTTTCAAATCACCAAATTAAAAATTGCCAAACAGTTTTATACGCACACGCGTGCATATAAACAATGCAGCGTGCGGAGCTAAATCGCCAAATGCGAATTCACCAAATTTACCCGCTATACGGTAATACTACCTGATATGCATAGATTGTCAAAGTCAAAAGTAGTGAAATGGAAACTCAGTCTAATGTACAGAGGTATTATATATGTCATGCATCACGTATAATTATAAGTAGCAAAAATTAAAGGAAGCTAAAGAGCTGCAAACTGTCACAAGTCAGAAATTGAAGAAGGAGGTTTCAGAGGAAGTACCACTGCTATAGCTCGGAGTCAGGGCACTTGAGGATGAAAGAAATTTCTGAGGATGCAACTTGCACCTAGACAGTGAGAGTTCAAAATGTTTGAGAAGATGAAGCTATCAGCCGAAGAAGATAAGATTTAACTGCTGAAGAAACTACTGAAAGAGAAGAATAAACAGATTAAATCTCTTGAACAGCAACTCACTCAGAAAGAGATGGAACTTGATTCCATGAAGAAAAAGCTCAAGGATAAAGAAGCAGAGCTAGCCAGGATGATGAAGGAGTTGAATACTAAGTCTGATCGAGTGATTGAGTTGAAAACAGAAGTGAAGAAAATTAATTAAGAGTCTCAGAGTCCTTTGAAGAACAACAAGATAAGACGGACAGGAAATTGATGGAACGAAGTGCTGCATCTGTGTCACATGAAAAGTACCTGAAAGAAGTTTAGGTATAAGCTTAATTTTAATTAATTTCACTTGATAGTGTTGATATGTATGCTGGTTTAATTGTTACTCTTAGATTATTGCCATAGAGAAGGCAAGCAAGAGAAAAGAAGAGATCCAGGTGTACACTCAATAACTGGCTGACAAGGAGAAAGAGATCAGTCGACTTTCAGAGATGATTGCTGCACAACAAGAGATGGCAAACTACAACAGGAATTGAACTCCAGTCATCGTAGATCAGAACAACTCTCATCTGAAGAAATGAAAAAAGATGACGCAAAAAAAGAGGCAGATATTCACCCTAACAATGAGAGTCATGGAATTACATGTGCAACTGCAACTAATAGAAACAACAGACAAGAAAAACCGAGATAAGATGAATTTAGAGAGAGCAGTAGAGAAATATGAGAAATTTCTTGTTAGATGATATGTTAGATTGAGTTTCATTGTCTTATATTTTCTCTTCTCAAGGAACTCACCAATCAATCTGTAGCCGGGGTACAAGGAGAGAGCCTGGGTATGAGGCTAATCAATCTGCACCATCAAAAGTTCAAAGGTTGAAGGGATCTGCAAAACATGGACTTCTATAGAACACACGCTCAAGACATTCAGCCTCAGCTACAGCAACTTGCACTATCAGGTGAAGCCCAGTAGAAACCAGGTTTGAAAGAGTTAATATTGGAATGGAAAAAAGGGACCAAAAGCACCTGCTGGGGTGTCAAGAGGTTCATCTACCATTATCAGAGACACTGTTGTTGTCAATAATATTGATGGTCAAAAATTAATGTCTATTCTTTCAACTATAGTACCTTCACATGGTCTACCAAAGTGTCCTCACTCCCATTCTATACAACCATCAACAATACAATCACAACAGTTGTATGGAGAGTTACAAACAAGCTATTCACCTACCATGACTATAAGTGGGTAGACATACCTCCTCAAATGCCTACAGAGGTACTAAAGTCCATCTGGTTTGAGAATGCCGCCAGAAGTGAACTAATGATATTCATAACCATACTTTTTCTATGGGACAGACTGATAGCTAACTTTTGATTGGTAAGGCATAGGAAGCAGAAAAAGCAACCAAAAGGACGGGGAGATCAAGCGCTTTCCAATGGTGCTTGAAATTTTGAAATCGGTTGGATATTTAGAAAGTTATTCAAGTTTTTCTACCAGCATTCTCAAACCAGATGGACTTTAGTACTACAGTTCTCTCTACCACCACCAATGTGGCTGTTATGGGAGGTGGTGGTCATGGTGCTCGTTACCTGGATTGTGTATAGAAGTCATGCATATAGCAGCCAGACAATGGAGTACAGCAGCTGGACTTCCTTTAACACTAATAAGGCTTCAGCAACTCTCTATGGAGATACTCTGAACTTATAGTAACCACTCATGATCAGTAGTAGTGTCTTGTCTGTTTAGTGAACTAATTCAATCATCAAAATGCAACATACAGACACAGCCATCATCACCTACCATTTCAAGTCCCTCAAGAGTATGGCACCATTTTCCTGACCTACCAGTGAAGGGCTCTTTCTGTTTAACTGTTCATGGCAAATTATTCACTATTGGAGGAGCTAACAAACAAGGCAAGATAACAACTTCCATATACCAACTCAATACGGACACTAATGCATGAATGGTGCAATTGAGTGAAATGAAGATGAGAAGATCATTTTGCCTGGCTACAACTCTCCCTAGCAACAATATCTTTGTTGTAGGAGGAGAAACTAACAGTAGTGAAACAGATGAAACTGAAATTGCTATAACTTACTACACTCAGGCTGGTCAAACTAGTAGCTAAAAATTACCACGTACACCTGTTATTATTTTTTGTTGTTGTTTTTTTGAAGCAGAAAAATTTGAAAAAAGCAAAACACTCTATTAATAGTAGTAATGTTGTAGATAGGATTTTTAAGTGGCGATAATTTCAACAATGATAGACTAACTACATTAAACTCAAGTTTCACAGTTTTAGGTAGTAATTCACACGATGTGATACCAATGCACACATCATTTAATGCATGCAGGCAAACTAGTGAGTCAAGCTATACTTGACTGGAGTCTCTCTGACAATTCCTAGATTATTTACTAATCAAGTTTGTGATAGAGTCAGAAAGACTCCAGTCAAGTATTCTATAGGAACACGTATTAAATATACATTTGGACAATTTTCTTAATAATCTGCATCGGCGTACTGCATTGCATCGTTTTGCCAAATATTAAGTACTATTAAATATGTTATTATTACACGACACAATTAACACTGGATATTACAGTAAGCATAATTTATGCTTCTCTTGGCAACTTGTATTTTAATTTAGAACTAGGGTATACTTCGAGTCCCATTAATTTTGGGAAATTATGTATAAGAGAGGAAATAATTATTGAACAAAGGACTGGCCAATAATGAAGAGAGCTAGGGAGACTATTGTTTTGATTATAGAAGATATTAACACTATCAACTACCATATCCTGCCTACGCTGAGGTAGCCCACCCTTCCCTTACCATATCTGATGTTGTATTTGATAACATCATTGAACAGCAATAAGTCCTGAGGTATCACTCCAATATTCTCCCTCAGTAAGGCCTGGGTCACATGACATATGTTCTGACTGTCCAATAGATAGTCCCATCTTGTACCTTGTAGAATCAAAGCAGCAATCAGGCTGATGCATGATGGTTGACTTGCTGTGTGGCTCCACTATCTCTCATTAATGCCAGGATCTCCCCTTTGTTAACTGAAAATGAAGTAAGACCACGCTTACTTGACACAATATTCTGAATCAATTAAATACTAGACTGAATTAATCATGAATAATCATTTCCTTTTAAATAGTTATAGATCAGGATTCAGGAAATAAGATGAAATTCTTTTAAATATATAGAGAGTACATTGACATACCTATGGATGATGTTAAATTGCTTCACCAACCTGACCATTTTGTTGACACGTTGGTAAGAAGACTTGTAACACTTGTTACTATGATGGCTAGTGACACGTCACTGCATGGTTGCCTCAAAAACAAGCAGATCAAGGCACTCCCTATACAGAGTGTGTGTCAAAGCATTCAGACATTGGAACAGGAGAGTTGCCAGTGGCTGGAGAGACTGAGCAGTAAACACGTACACTGAACTGTGACTTATGGGCACTGTCAGCTGGGAGGCCTACATAAGTTGTGTGAATAGGATAAGTGGGTGCATGTGGGTGTGGGTGTGTGTCACTGTTGAGTTGGCACAAAAGTATGTAACAAATTACTTCAAATCATGCCAGGCTCTCAATGAGGATATCAATTCACGTATGGAAAAAAAAATTAACAGGAGAGAGCCTGGTTTGAGGCTGAAAAAATTGCTCTTGTAATATTTAGAAGAGAATAGTCTACTTTTAAGGCCTAGGTTACATGATGACCTGCATGACTATGATGAACTGCACAAGAAAAAATGTACCATAATAACAGGCTAGTCACGAGGGCCATACTTTTTCCTTGCTGATATTAATTTGTAATTCAGAACAGGCTAATGACCGGTTGGATATAAATGATTATAATTATTATACAATGTAAAACTATTGGAGGGGAAATATAACATTATTATTATNGCCAAGCGCCCGGTTTTTGCAGAGTTATTCGCGTGAATATTTGTATTGTGCTAATGGGCCATCCGTGCCATTCCTATGTACCCAGTACTACCGTACTGGGAATAATTAGCTATTATACAATGTAGACTATAATATACTGGTAAGAACTATCACTCACTGTCAACAGAGCTCAAGGTTGCCAAACTACAGCAGGTATTCCACTGTATTCCATGAATATTGTCACAAGGAGGTTCACTGAGTGTGTCTGAGTTGTATCTGCGGACAACTTTACTGGCAAGTATATGTTCCGTACCAAGCCTTAATCCTGTCTTTTGAACAGTTTGAGCTTTGCTAGCTTGCTGTGTAGGTAAAGGGTCGACAAAATAAGCATGTGACCAATATAGTGTCTGGTTGCTGAATGAACAATAATTCTAGAATGGTAAAAATTTTATAAAAATGAGAAGTGTAGGAATGGGCAGTGCGGTAAAAAGCAATGAAACAAGGCAAGTCTCTGAATTTCGGCACATGACTACTTCATTTTCATGAGTGAATTGCAAATTTGAATTCCATCATTATAAATGTCGGTCATTTGGCTCATGAGTCAATGCAACGGCAATCATGCACTTGACTAATTTGGATGAAGTAACAAGCATTTAGAATGTAGATACACAAAGAATAGGGCACAAAAAATGAAGTAGTCATGTGCCGAAATTCAGAGACTTGCCTTGTTTCATTGCTTTTTACCGCACTGCCCATTCCTACACTTCTCATTTTTATAAAATTTTTACCACTTGTTCATTCACTTTTTTAAACACCAAGGTGCTCAATTGCATGGAGACAATCACACAGAAGAGACTTGTCAGTCTCTAAAGGGTGTACATTTGATACGCATGCGCATTATATACATGCAAACCACGTGGTCTATTGACGACCTTTACCAACATCAAAATGGCTAAATAAAAAGTACAGTATTTTATATCGAGAGTTTCAAAGCTGCCTAGATTTTGTTTGCTGCCTTTTCGCCAGCAAAGGAGTCGAAAAGGACGTACTACAGATGAAATGAAGTCCCACTATATGGTTAAAGTTGGCTCAATGCCTTTTGTTTGTCTGGAAATCGCGTTCAAGTAAGTCAGTTAGGAAGGAAGGAAGGAAGGAAGGAAGGAAGGAGAACAAAATTGCACTCTTGTGGCTTCTCGCGAGCGCTTTCTCCTGGAGTCCAGAGTGCTCTAGAAACTTTCTACCAGTCTTCATGGTTAATACAGTAAGCTAACTGTCTGTGGGAGGCTATTAAATGCATTTGAAGGCTTAGCTTTCTTTCCCTGAAAGTTTATAAGCATGAACATTTTGTATTGTGTCAATGGGACAGTCGGCCCATTCCTACTATACGTACTACCGTACGTATGATAAACCTCCTAGGACCTTTATACATGACAAATTGGTATAGTATGCAAATATAATAATATTATACAGACTGATAACTACATGACAAAATGATACATATGATAAACCATGAGAGCAGCACTTAAATTTTGTGATTGTTAAGCACACACACACAAAAAAAACAGGATGAAGATAAACTGCATGTAATACAATAACATAAATAATAAATTATTATAAACCAAAGATTAAGTTATACATACATGTAGTGCAGACTATTGTATTAAAGTCAGTCTGTGGGATTGTGAACTTTAACTCCTTATTTTAACTTCATCCTAAGCATTTTTAAATGCAAAAGGTTTTGTTAATCTTGATATGGCTAGCCCCTTTGGCTGACATAATGTAATACCTACAGTATACTAGTACTACTGGCAGTCTCCTTCTTACTTTGACGCTGTGCACTGACAGCATGTCAATCCTTTTCCACTTTGCTTTCTGAAACAATGTCTGAATTCAATTACCAGCTTCCTTATGTTCAAACTGTCTACTATGTACATAAGGGAAATCACTGGAAACAAACCTAGTAGCACAGTTATAAGAATTTGCAGTATGACGATAGGTAGTCTCAATGTTTCAAACGGTGCTCTGTCACATGTTGCATCAATATTTAGTGCAGGATCATTAAATCCTCCAGTTGATTCACAGGCCCGTAGCCAGGATTCTTGAAAGGGGGGTGCAAATATTGTCGGCCGAAAGTGTTTCATAAAAAAAGTAAAAACCTAGGGGGGTCTGGGGGCATGCATGCTCCCCCCGAAAATTTTGGAAATTTAGGCTAATTTTGATGAATTCTGGTGCATTCTGGAACATATTTCATGTTTTGAAGCTATAATTTAATGTTTTATGATTATACCTGAGACTTGGTTCTTCTTTTTGCTTCAAAAGGGGGGTGCACTTGCACCCCCTTGCACCCCCCTCCCTACGGGCCTGATTCACACTGAACTGAGTTCCATCGAATATGCTTCTCCTCTATTTATTGCCAGTGATGTACCATATACACCCAAAATGGCCAAAATGACATAGTAAGTAAACAGGAGAAGCAGCTTCTTGTCCGATTTTTCCAAGTTAAATTTTTGCATTAGTTTTTAGTCGGTTCCCTTTGTTCAGACATTCTCTGCCTCTGCACAGATCTGTGATGCTACAGCAATGGATGGCACAAAATTTAAAAATATAAGTTAATTTCTATTGCTACAAATATTTGGTAATTTCATTGGCACAATTTGCATGTGATACCTTGTGAATTATCCAGAATGTCGTCAGCAAAAAGGGTATGCCGCTTCCCAGAACAATAGCTATTGGAATGACATGCATGAAAATGATTGCATTCGGTTGAGCTCCTAGACACAGGTTTGGCGGTGGAGTTGTGGCAACGAATCCATACTGTTGTGTGTTTGCTTTCTTGTCATCTCTTATGCCAACTGCTAGTGTCACAATTGGCTGTAGCAATGGTACTATTATTCCAATTAAAACACATCCAATGTGTATGTATTTGTGATATGCTTGGTATTTTCTGCAATGAAATGGAAACTTGACCTTCCACCAGCATAAAATGACGTGAAATAGCCACCACAGTGTTATTTGTATCCATCCATAAGTCAAAACTATCCCTGTAATATAATATAAGCTATATAATTATAATGCCTAACACACATCATACCAATCACACACACACAAGCACACACATGCACACACACACACACACACGCGCACACACGCACGCACACACGCACACAC
>CAXIPT010000006.1:1544816-1583725 GCA_964030475.1 Tethya wilhelma | reverse complement strand
CACACACACACACGCATACACACACACATTAATAATTACCCATCACAATGCAGAAGGGAGTTGACTTTAAAGAGCTCTCCAGAAGGCTTCTTGAACTGCAAAGAAGTCTTTCACGGTCCAAATTGGCAACCAGGGAAAAGAATTCTATAATTGTGGTAAAAAATCTGCTGTAGCAATAGTTTTGAAAACACTCTCATAAGTTAATTGTTGTACACTCTCTGTATGATTACAATGGTGATTAATAGTACTAAAAACTCTCAGTATGCAATAACTTATATAGTGTAACTTCATAATTATAAACCTAGCTCGAGCTCATAATTATTAGCAGATCAAACATCATTCATTATAATATTATTGATTCCATGCATTTTTGAGTTTATTATCAAGATTCAGCTTACGTAAAATAAGAATTGTGATGTTTTGGTAGAGAACAAATATTGCTGGAAAGCTAAATCTACATGATTGATGATAATAATGATAATAAACAAGAAAAATAATAAATTATTATGCAGAATGAATATACTATTAATAATTAATTAATTATATATAATAATTGATCCATATAATGACAATTGTGTGGTTGTGCATGCATTTAACGTACGCTGTCTTCCTCTTGATAATTGAAATGACCAGCAGTGATGTACCACCAACTATCCCACCTACACTGCCCAGTGTATATAAAATATCAAATAAACTTGAAAGAAATGGTGGTAATGATTTGAATGTGACACAACTGGGAACACACAGGTCTGTGTAGTCATCAAAGAAGAAATCTTCTGAGCAGTTGAAGGTACAATTGTGACATAATGTTGTGTTGATGGCTGTGAGTGGTATCTAAGCAATAATAAAACAAGATATTAAGGGTTCAATTATTTTTTGTCACATAATACAGATAAGAGCCCACTAAGAGTATAATTAATAATGCAATGTATAGCATGCATGTTAATTCTTGAAAAAATGCCCCAATGCAGTAATTAGCACTGCACATGATTAAAATTCTGTCATAAGCATGCATACTATCAGGAGCTAAATAACGAGTATTTGGGTGAATTACTTCCCAACAGTGGTCCCTGACAGTCACCATTATATAGCTGTTTCACATAATGCTATATCTGACTATATTTGGAGCTGATGTGGGATGTAGCATCATGTAGGCCCAAATTAAAGGAGCACATAACATCATGATTTGGATCTTGTAAAAAAAGTTGTAAATCTATTATTATCAGCTAGTATTCAGTTTAGCGACAACTGCCATGCAACTAGACTAAGTGTTCACAAAAATTATGGAGGCTCCATGTGAAGAAAGAGACCAGCTACTACTTCAGAATCTATGGCATATTGTGCAAGTTTGCTCTATTTTTAGATCTTTTAGCAATAATTCCATTCGTCTAGCTGCCCCTTTATTGCCATGGAGCTTCATACATACAAGTTGTGCAGAAGGACAACAGGCTTATTTAGAACAATTCTCCTATATTATTGATGGGCTTTGCCTTCACCATTAAAGGCCTACAGCCCTCATGACAAAGCAGTGGTCTAAAACCAACTACAACCATGGGTGGCATACGTACTTAACTTAAGTATATACTAGGAACTTATAGCAATGTGTCATTATTGTAATAGTACAATAGTACAATTGCATTACCAACATCATAATTGGCTTGTAGCAAAAAGCTCTTCCTTATGCAACTTATCCATAAAAGCCTTGTTGGGAATATTGGCGAGCATTCAATGTAACCAATTCATTATTTTATCAATAAAAATTTAATAATAATAATAATAATAATGTACACAGTAATTTAATCATACTATTGTATATAGCTATTACCGGTATATTCACTGCTGAAGTTTCCCTGTCAATTGGTACAAAGCCAAAGATGATGGGCAGAGAAAGGACACCCCATATGCACAGAACCAAGAGGTAGAATGCCATCATATGAGGACGGAGGTAGGAAGAACAGCTGTGTGTCTTTTTGTTAGCAGCACTTGAAGACTGAAGCTCTGAGCCTGATGACATGACCAGTTCTTGAGTTAACATTCATTTATCAGTAATGGCTGATTCAAATCAGGTGAGCTTTAACAGAACTTGCGTTGGCCATCGTTGGAGAGTAGAGTTGTTAGAAACTAATTAATTTAGTAAAGCAAGAATGATCTAAGGGCATACAACCGCAAGCTTAATTAAAATCTTTTGACTATTATAGGCTCTAATGCGCATGCCCAGTGCAAATACGTTACTTGGTAAAGATCATCAAAACTCTTTGCACTAACTTAACCACAAGAATGCAATTATTATGAACAATAAAAATTTACAAATGAGTGATTAATTTTGATAATATTACTATTGTTGATGTATTGATCAGATTTTATGGCGAGTTTGTGTTGCACACAGGTATAAAGCTGATATTAAAATATATAATAACTTACAACAACATCGTACAACACTAAGTTAGCTAGAATGGCGATTGAACTTACAACAAAGTATACTTCGTTGTAGGTTCAATCGCCATGTTTTTGCTCACAACCATGTTAGAGGCTAGTTGCTTGGGTAATGGCAATTCTGTCAGCTCCTGCTCTATGGGACACTCGCTTTGTTTAAATTGTTTCTGACTGAGATCACTAATCGGAACTGTGCTACGACAAGTTCTCCTTCTCTTCTACTTGCCTGATTAACTCTTCACGCTCTTGTTGAAGTGGATTTGTATATGCTGACTACTCTCGATATATACACTTGGTTTTCCTTCAAAGCAGCTAGCCTCTGACAGAGCTCTTGAGCCAAAGGTCTGTCCTTTTCTCTGTACTTTATGCAATCCAAAGTAACAGGAAGCCTTGACGGATGGGTTGGATCAATCATATTAATTTATGCTCCTTTCTACGTTCTGGCTCGAGAACTGGGACTTGTTTTGTTCCCATTGGAGAATCTGAATCATCTTTTGTCTTCATCGCTGGCAGTCTAGGATCTGGAAACTGTCTAGGATCTGGAAACTGTCGTGTACACCCTTGGATCATTATCACACCATAATTATGAGAATCCAATTTCTCTGTGTATTGTGGTGGCTCAATGAGGGATTCTGGAGACATGTAACCAAGTGTACCTGGACACATTTTCAATGGTGTGAAGTTGTGTTCTAATCTATTTACTAGTATTTAGCTTGGACATTCCAATTTCCAAAATCAGTCACTTTGCATGGCTTTCTTCCAGCGATGACCAGCACATTAGTTCCTGACATTCAAGTCATCCACACACATGATGAACAAATGAATGAAGACAAGTCACTGCAAATGAAACATCGTCGCAAAGGTCCACTTGGATGTGGTAGGGAATTGGGTGTGGGAAGCTTTCAAGCATTTTGGTCAACTTTAAATGCTGTCCAGTAGTTCCATCAAGAGGACTGGTAGCTTAGATACAGGGTCCTGGCACACACCTAGGTATTGTAATGTAAGGATGGCGTATAGATTTAGAAAGTCACACTCTTGCTGAAAGTGCTAAAGAATCTTCCGTGCTCCAGGTTAATTCTGCATATTGAGTGGGAGGGGCTGCATGCTCACGCTCGGCCGGCATGCCGCGCACAACAAACCCGTAGGAATGTTTTAGATTATGTTACGTGACTGCGTGTTTATTATAATTATGGAATTTTCCGCGCACAACCCAATGCAATTGCGCAACCTGGCACTGTCCTGGCAACGCCCCCCGAAAAATTCTTTCTTTTTGGACTGTGATAGTGTTGTACTTCAAAACCAAAAGCTCAGCTAGTGAGTTCGACAAAAATGTCTAGTACTGATCCTGAATTAGTGTTTCCTTCTAAAAAAATTTCACAGAAACCAGAAATAGTAAGTCAAACATATCTTTTGCATGTTGCAATTAATAAACTTGAAATTGAATTTTGCCTTTTCTTCACTGGCATGCAGTATTGTTTGAGTCCCATTTGCTAAGGAGCGTACCTAATATACTCAAAACAATGCCAGCATGTATTGTGGCAGGGCCATGTGATAGCTAGCTACAGTCAAACCGGTACCTCTGAACAAAGGACACTTTGGGGACAATATAAATTCAGCTTGTACCTTGTACCATTGTTGTACATGTAGAAAGGTTGTCCTCTTCTCGGAGGTTCTGTTTTTATTGCTACAATAGGGAATTGGGAATCAAGAATCGTCCTTTGTTGAGAGGTTTATAATATATTGTCCCTCTCTTGGAAGATGCTCTACTGTACTGGTCATATTATTATCATACCGACGTTACTTGAATGTATTTTCGTACTCTAATATTCAGTTAAGGCTAGCAATAGAAGCTGATGAGCCCATAGAATTGATCGCTAAACTTGACAGTGTTGGTCAGTCTGGAGAAATCGCTAACTGCTTCTTGGATACAAGCACTAATTTCGTTCTTTATGCCCCTCCCATATTCATTAGTTCAGATCCTCGATCTAATATGTCTGGTAAGTGAAATGACTGTCTTGTAACCATGTATATACCTAATAGTATGATATACTGTACTGACAATGCATGCAGCTATAGCTGATAGTCTATTAATACAAATTATACTATAATAATTTTATAATATAATTTTTAATCTCATGCAGCACTTTGGAAATTCACCTTAGCTGATAATGAACCCCCTGGAAATGACATAGTGGGCATTCCACTTACTATCACAAATGCTGTTACCAACCAAGTTAGTCCAGTGGATATCCCTCATTTGAATACAGGATCAACAATGGCAGTGTTCATGGGTAACACTCTACTTGAAACAATAGTTGTGGTAAGTAGAACCGTAACTATTGTGTAATATACCTCATATGACAATGCACAAGAAGTATCTAAACGATTATAGAAACATGTTGACTACTATACTGATACTGTGGGTCCTTTTCGTATGAATAATTATAGACACTGACCCTCAATATCTCCAAATCATCACTAGTCTGATTTGTGATTGCCATACACTATAATACTGTTAGGGTTAACTACGGTTGTGCAAAGTTTGTTTATGTAAAAATTAATGGTCTATATACTTGCAGGGACCTGAAAAGCCTTTCTACTTGGAGAGAATGGTTGATCCTCATGATCCACTCAACTACGTCTATTCCATTCATACTGAGACCAATTCTGGTGATCTTGCATTTTTAATGCCATTTTATGATACCAGTCAGTCACCTGTAGGATCTAGACGAAAAAGGATAGGAGCTTGTATTGATTCTAGTAAACCACCCGATGACCCACATTGGTACGTATTTATAATCCGTGATCTTCCTTCAGCTAGCTAGTGAACTTCGACCATTTAACTACTACAGTGACTGTTTCAGTACGTGTATATATAGCTGCATGATAATCTATAGAATCTGCATTATATAATTATAGTATAATTATGTATTATATAGATATTTTGACAATGTGCATGTCAGTATGTATAATAATACCTATTACTAATAATACTACCAATTATCATGATAAAATTGTTATTATACATTATTGATCTATGAAAAAAACAACAAACAATGAATAATGATAGCCCAAGAAGCTACCTAGACTTACAATTATTAACTTAGAGAATCTGGAGTGTGCAACCCACATGTACACAATCTATGAATATTGTTAGACCAAATTAAATTTTAATTTTGCACACACACACACACACACACACACACACACACACACACACACACACACACACACACACACACACACACACACACACACACANCAAAACCAAAAGCTCAGTGAGTTCGACAAAAATGTCTAGTACTGATCCAGAATTAGTGTTTCCATCTAAAAAAATTTCACAGAAACCAGAAATAGTAAGTCAAACATATCTTTTGCATGTTGCAATTAATAAAAATTGAATCTTGCCTATTCTTCACTGGCATGCAGTATTGTTTGAGTCCCATTTGCTAAGGAGCGTACCTAATATACTCAAAACAATGCCAGCATGTATTGTGGCAGGGCCATGTGATAGCTAGCTACAGTCAAACCTCTGAACAAAGGACACTTTGGGAACAATATAAATTCAGCTTGTCCTTTGTACATGTAGAAAGGTTGACAACTTGTCCTCTTCTCGGAGGTTCTGTTTTTATTGCTACAATAGGGAATTGGGAATCAAGAATCGTCCTTTGTTGAGAGGTTTATTATATAGTGTCCCTTTCTTGGAAGATCCACTATCGGAGGCTCTATTGTACTGGTCATATTATTATCATACCGACGTTATACTTGAATGTATTTTTGTACTCTAATTATTCAGTTAAGGCTAGCAATAGAAGCTGATGAGCCCATAGAATTGATCGCTAAACTTGACAGTGTTGGTCAGTCTGGAGAAATCGCTAACTGCTTCTTGGATACAAGCACTAATTTCGTTCTTTATGCCCCTCCCATATTCATTAGTTCAGATCCTCGATCTAATATGTCTGGTAAGTGAAATGACTGTCTTGTAACCATGCATGTATACCTAATAGTATGAAATACTGTACTGACAATGCAGCTAGCTGATAGTCTATTAATACAAATTATACTATAATATTTATATAATTTTTAATCTCATGCAGCACTTTGGAAATTTAGCTTAGCTGATAATGAACCCCCTGGAAATGACATAGTGGGCATTCCACTTACTATCACAAATGCTGTTACCAACCAAGTTAGTCCAGTGGATATCCCTCATCTGAATACAGGATCAACGATGGCAGTGTTCATGGGTAACACTCTACTTGAGACAATAGTTGTAGTAAGTAGAACCATAACTATTGTGTAATATACCTCATAATTATGACAATACACAAAAAGTATCTAAACGATTATAGAAACAGGTTGACTACTATACTGATACTGTGGGTCCTTTTCGTATGAATAATTATAGACACTGACCCTCAATATCTTCAAATCATCACTAGTATGACTTGTGATTGCCATACACTATAATACTGTTAGGGTTAACTACAGTTGTGCAAAGTTTGATTATTTAAAAATTAATGGTCTATATGTACTTGCAGGGACCTGAAAAGCCTTTCTACTTGGAGAGAATGGTTGATCCTCATGATCCATTCAACTATGTCTATTCCATTCATACTGAGACCTCTTCGGGTGATCTTGCATTTTTAATGCCATTTTATGATACCAGTCAGTCACCTGTAGGATCTAGACGAAAAAGGATAGGAGCTTGTATTGATTCTAGTAAACCACCCGATGACCCACATTGGTACGTATTTATAATCCGTGATCTTCCTTCAGCTAGCTAGTGAACTTCAACCATTCTACTACTACAGTGACTGTTTCAGTACGTGTATATATAGCTGCATGATAATCTATAGAATCTGCATTATATAATTATAGTATAATTATGTATTATATAGATATTTTGACAATGTGCATGTCAGTATGTATAATAATACTACCAATTATCATGATAAAATTGTTATTATACATTATTGATCTATGAAAAAAAACAACAAACAACGAATAATGATAGCCCAAGAAGCTACCTAGACTTACAATTAACTTAGAGAATCTGGAGTGTGCAACCCACATGTACACAATCTATGAATATTGTTAGACCAAATTAAATTTTAATTTTGCACACACACACGCACACACACACACACACACACACACACACCCACACACACACACACACACACCCACACACACACACACACACACACACACACACACACACACACACAAGCTTTAGTTGAAATAGAAGAATAGGTAAACATCATTATAATACAGTTTCTCCAAACAATAGTTTTCATTGTTCTTTAGTATTCTCTTTCTTATCGTATCTGTTATTCAAAGCACTGTTAGAGAGCAGCAGATAGAGTAGACTAGGAGCATAGTGAGCCACATATGGCATAGTCAGATATGGTTGCCCTGCTATCCAGACCTGTAGAGGAGAAAAAAAGATCGAGAGTATTACTAGAAAAAAAAACACACAAGATTAATGAAGGTAAAGATACTCCCGTCCACCCCCTAGCTTTACCCATGCACCCAATAATATATAATAATAATATTTAAAAATAAAAATAAAAAGTGGAAATTTAAATTATAGACAAACACTCCACAATGTTAGAAAGAGGAGGATGAGGGAGGGGGGGGGAAGGACAATAGCACTCATGGTCATGGATTATTGACAAAAACTACTATGCTTGAAATTCTCTGAAAAGTAATATGTGTGTTCATATGCATGGGCATTGCTAATGCAGCTCATCCATAAAAGTATTCAAGAATTAAGTTGTAAATGTCCGATAATAGACATCTGCAAAGCTTTCCTGCTAGATAATATTTTAAGATCAAGAGTTAGGAAAAAAGTTATAGGCCCAGATTGCGTGCAGACATTAGAGCTTGAAATATTTGTGAAGGAGAAGCCTAGGAATGAGGCTAAAACAACTGTAGAATTTAATTTTCAATCCTTTGTCTGACACACCTTTTTTTTCACTAATAACTGGGAATGTTAATTGGAATTTCCCCTTCCTTTACAGTGAAAAACACACACATTTTGTGGTTAAAAACATACCCTCACACACACACACACACACACACACACACACACTGGCACACACCTACCTCATTTTGTTGGTTAGACACAGCCACAAGTGTCAACTCAGCACACCTAGCGGAGAAAAAACAAATCAAGGCAAGGATTTACTAGTCATGAGAATTCATTGGTAAAATCTTAAAATCTAGCTGAGATTTGAATCCAGGTCTTTGAATTCTAGTCAAATGCTCTTATAATTATTATACGCTGTGTCTAGAGAGCCGCAGACCGTATATCTATTGCTTTTGTATTGCAGAGTTACGTAATACATAGTATCTGGATTTTGCCAGCACTGTATTAAAGAGCTGACACATTGACTACAATATATTTAGCTTTAGTTTACGGTGCCGGCTCTCTAGCCACAGCCTATATTATACCACTGAGCTATTCATAGTGAAACTCATGGGCATTAACTGGAACAGAATAGTAGTATAGTATTGTGACTATACTATTCTGATATACTATTCATAGACACTACTAAGTCAACTTACAAACCAAATCTCAAAGGGATAAATATCATATTAACGGCATGACCCACATAACATACGAATCAGTGCTATTATTGTACATTATTCTTTGTCTACCTTTTTGCTGGCATTCCATTGGCTATGAGGTGATCAGTGAAGCCTCGTTTTGAGCCATCGCTGAGGAGAGCATTTTCAGAAACAGCTGTCTTGACCGGTCCAGGACAGACATTAGTGACATGCACATTGCTACCAGTCATCTGCATGTGAACACACAGACATACACACACACACACACACACACACACACACACACACACAATCATATGCATGAAGTTTTTTTAGAAAAAAAACTGAAAAACTGATCTAAGTTGAGATCTAGCTCCATGGGATTTGAACCCACGCAGGTCTTTCAAATTCTAGTTGAATGCTCTTACTACTGAACTACTAGAACTTAAGCTTGGGCAAGGGTGGTACATGTGTTGTACAAACACACTTATAGCCTATCTGAGAGAAGCACGCATATATAGCTATACCCAATGTGGATACAGTCATGTGTTGTGAACACACATCATTACACACCTCGAGACGAAGGGAATCCATCATTCCATTGATACCGAATTTGGTAGCCGAGTAAATGGATCTATTGGTAGCTGCAAGTTTGCCCGCGATAGATGAAACATTGACAATATGACCAAATCCTTGGGAGATCATGTCTGTACAGTATGTGGACAGAAAGATAATAGTATCATGAGAGGTTATGAGAAGATGTACCATTGTACACTTCATCATAATGTAGTCTGTCAAAATTTCAGCTCAAAAACTCTTGGGAAGAATTGAACCCAGGGAACGAGGCCTAGGAACAAGACTAAAATCTTTAGCTGGAGATGGATTTCTATCCATGCACTTGAACCAGCAAACAGTATCTATAGATGCTCAATAAAATTTAAGGTATGTACTACATGGTTGTACTATACTCCTAATAGTAGCTATCAACTCTCAATCTGTATGACAATATGCCATCAATTGAGCAACATATTAGGTTTACTATATACATATTATGTTGTGTGTACCCCATGTGGCTTGCTTAACAATGATTCTGACTACCAACCCACGAGTAAGCAGTTCGAGTCCCTCCAGTGCAACAGACAAAGCAAGTTTTGATTTCATTTTCAAAGCTAGCACAATAATCCTAAGAGGGAAGGGATGTAATTAGCCATTAGTGTGAAGAGGAACTTTACATGCTACGTATGTAGCCTTATTCTCAGGCTCCCACCCAGGAAGGTTATGTGTAAGGTAGGCAGGAGCAAGGATAAAATTTTTAGGTAAGAGGTTACCATGTATGTACTTGTAATGGTTAAAGGAGAGAGCCTGGGCACAAGGCTACTTTCTTAATACAAAATATAGTCCACTGGGTTGCAAATCCACCATTTGATATGACAAACTTAGGGAAGTGTGTGTGTGTGTGTGTGTGTGTGTGTGTGTGTGTGTGTCACGGCATGTGTATAGGCTTTACCTGGAAGGACATCATGTGTCAGTATCCATGGTGCAAAGAGGTTCACCTCCATAACATGACGAAGGACCTTCTCTTGAGCACGCACAAACTCAGTTCGAGTGGACACACCTGCATGAAATAAATCGAGAGACTATACGCCAAATTCACCCGCTATTAAGTGTCCCTTCAGCTAGAGGGGTAGAGCTGAGTTAACTCCTAGGCAGAGCTCGAAAGAGAAAATGGGAAACAAACATCTGTGGCACTGGAGGGACTCGAACCGCCTACCCATGGGTTGGGAGTCTGAGTCAATGGTGAAAAAGCCACCAGGCCAACCCCGCTATATGGTATACAGAATGAGGATTTTAGACGTGTAACACTGTCTATCTTCAAAATTAAACTTTAAAAAGAAGGCTTTATACCTATGTCTGAAATCACAGTAAATGATTTGTGAAGACACACTGGACCATATATACATATTATTTCAATCCTTGTCTTAAGTTATGTGAGAATACATACAGGATGAGCTCAAAACATTGTGACCCCAGCCTCCTATAGACTCCTATATATGTACACATGTGCAGGCATGATTGTGTTTTTTTATTTTAATGATCTTTACCAGACTGAGCAATTATTACTGAAGGCCTCACAAAAGATAAGTCCTACTCTTGACTCCACGACAAGCTATATACGACATTGCCTAACCAGCTAGCCTTGTTCCCAATACCTACCCTCCCTTTGTGTATATGAAAATATCCACAAGGAACAAGCTTGGGAATATGGCTAAGTAACTCTAAATGTACTCTGAATTTGCTGGCTCCAGTGTTTACTATCTATATTCTCACTGACCAGCATTATTGACTAAAATGTCGACCCGTCCAAAGAGCTCCTTGGCTTCCTTCCCAATGGCTCTTGTGGCTTCAGGATCGCACAAATCAACTGGGAGAACCCTGTAATAAAACAAGAAAATTTAACTTTTTAATGCAAATTGTCAATTTACAGTAGTCAGCTGTCTGGTATTACTTTTTAGCTATGCATGGTCTGGAAAAAGAACAATATCTTAAAGATAAATACCTAGCATTTTCAGGAGACGCTAGAGATTCCTTAATGTCGATAAGTTTGTTTAGAGAACGAGCTGAAAGAATCACTTTAGCTCCTAGCTCAGAGAGGAGGTAGCACAACTCCTTACCAACTAAAGGATGGAAGATATTATAATGCATGTGTATTGCATGGTTAATATTTCATCAAAATAAAGATACGCCGTTCAGCAACTGTATTAAACTTGTTGGTATGATAATAGAACCATGCAGAACCAAAAAATTAAGTAATCATAGCCTCATATCCATACAAGCTCATCCCCTTGAGTGAAAGGTCACAAGGGAGAGTCTTGCTGGGTGTGAGGTCAGTAATCATGGTCTAGCTATAAAAGGGCAACGGATACACCCACTTTCAAAGGCCACACAAACTATACAGTCCCAGTGATGTGATCAAAGAAAGCATGCTGCAATCAAAAAAACAAGGCATTATCTGCCACTCCACATACATACAATTTATACTGAAGATCAGTAAAATTGCACATGAGCAACTCACTTCCAGAAGATGCTCCAGTCACCCATACCACCTTTCCTTTGAAGTACTCCTTCTTCAACTGACTCCCAGTGACAGTAAAGTCACCATCAGCTCTGATGAACTGGAGTAGCTTGTACAACAGGTAGGCCAAGGTGCACAGAAGTATCCAAAGCCAAAACTCCATTTTTTTTCCAAGTTTGTTTTTCTAGCTGCTTGCACGCACCCTACCTTTTTTAAGGATGCTGTAGTGACGACCTTCACCAAAAATTGGGACGTGGACCCCTCCTTTTGTGGTAAAGTAAAAACACCCACAGGTAATCAATCTTCTGGAATTTGCATTCTAACTTCGCTGAAAAGCCTTAGTATAATGATGATTATTATTATGATCATCTCTATGCATGTTCTATCTTCATGAATCATGGATAAACCAGTAAGAACTGTGTATTTTATTCTTCTGGTGATCATATTTTTAGCTAGTTTTTCAGAGTTGAGAGATGATGTCAGACATTCACAGACAGATAGCAGACTGGTACCTGTGTCCACCAAGTGTAGCAACTTGTCTCTTGTTCATTTCTTGAGCTACTTTCCTTGTGTGAATGTCTCCAGTGAAGAGGAGCTCAAAGGATGCGATGTCTTTGCATATGTGGCTGCAGAGATGGCAGTAGAAAGAATCAACAGAGATCAGGAGATCCTCTCCAATGCTGAGCTGAAGTTGGCACCCATTTACAACTTGGAAAGAGACAACTCTAACAGTTCGGTAGGCCTATTTAATATTGTGATAGTCAAATCAAATGCTTAGCTATAATGCCTTGCTCACTTGTACTTCATTGTGGTTACTATTGCTGAAACTGAATTGGAACTCCATGAACTTGCAGTAATTAATATGTGATCATCAATGCTATAGCTTTCATGAGATTTTCTCAGCGCCTGATGTGGTAGCTATTGTTATATAATGTCATGCAGTTATTCATTTTTTATCACAGCTTGATTTCAAAGCTCTTGTCCAAATCGTGAGAGCATTGTCAGAGGATGAAACAAGGACATCTCTTTGGGGAGTGGTGGGTCCACTCACGACACTACAGGCTCAAACAGTGCCAATATTCTCCATTGAAAGAGCCAGCAAAATGGTGGTATGTTTGTAGCACTTTGCAAATAGTGGCTAAACATAAGATAAACCTTATTGGTACAATATTTTTTTTACGATCTCTTTCAAGGTATCTTATGGTGCTCGAGATCCTGGCTTGAATAATCTGTCAAATAATCATTCCACATTTTATCGCAGTCTTCCCTCAGACAGTGTTATCAGTGAAGGGATATTGTTACTGTTGAGGGAGTTTAGGTGGACCAGAATTGGAGTGATCAACTCACAGAAGGCATCTTACCTTCAGGTTTTACATTATCACACACACACACACACACACACATACACACACACACACACACACACACACACATATGTTCATTTTAGTTAGCTGAAAACTTTAAAATAAAGCAGAACACGATCGCTAATGATGAGATTATGACCATTATTGAAAGAAGATTTGACTATCAGAACTCTACCTATCTGATAGATCTGAGAAAAAGGGACATTCGAATAATTCTTGCATTTATTGGACCTGAAGAAGCTCAGCATGTGCTCTGTATGGTGTGTTGTTATTAAACTTCCAATTATGCAAAATAGCAATTAAGTAAGAATTAATTCTCTCTTCTATAGGCTAGAATGCATAACCTCACTAGTGGCAATCATGTATGGATCCTACCAGCCTATTACAACCCTCACTGGTGGAGGTCATCTCAACAAGTGAATGCACTCAAAGCAAGTTGTTCAGATGAAGAGATGATAGAGATTCTTAACAATCTGGTCATATTTTTTGATGGTGTCAAGTACCCTCCTATGGTATGTATGAGATTTAATTCTCCAATAATAATATTATTAATGGTTTACCGTATAGCGGGTAAATTTGGCGGAATTAAATTGGTGAATTATTTTTCAAATTGCCAAATTTAAACTCGTCAAAGAGTTAATTTATACGCACTTTCGCACATAAAAACAATGAAATGTGTGGAGCTAAAATGCCAATCATGCTAAAATGCGAATTCGCCAAATTTACCTGCTATACGGTATTAAAAATCCTTGTTTTAGTTTGTTACATATTAATTTTAACCTCATGTAATAAACTAGCATGCATAATAATGCATTATACACCTATACACAGGATCTTTCAATGGTGGAGTTCAACTCTCAGCTCCTCACCAAGACCAAGCAGCTATTTCCCTCTCTAAGTGAAGTTGATTTGTCTCTCTATCTTCCCCACTCGAGGGCCACTAGTGCCTACGATGCAGTCATGTTGCTAGCTAGGAGTCTGGATCTTGTGGCAGACAGAGGTGATGATCTGTGTCACGATCCTCTCAGAATACAGACAGCCTTGGAAAGATGCCTCATTGTAAGAAAGAAAAATAGCTGTCTAAAACTACTTACAGTTTCATTAATTAAAACTATATTCTTTTATCACACACACACACACACACACACACACACACACACACACGCACACACACACACACACACACACACACACAGGGCTGTGAATTGTGTAGACTATTCTGTGCTACAGGCAATGATACACTCTCAACCTGTGAGGCTTGTTCAGAAATCCATGGAACCTGCAATCTAGACCACTCACTTGGTTCCTTGAGACAACCAATTCACCTTAACTATTACGGCCAAGTTTTGATATCTCAGTTCATTGGTATACATAAAAATAAACTAATCATACATGTCACTATAGTTAGTATCAGCTTCAACTTATAATCCCTCTCTCATGGTAACATAATATTATAGATGGATTTGAGTGTCCAGTGTCCATTTATTGGCCCAATGGTTCTGATTATATAAACCTTTCCAACCTTGGCAACAATTCATGCGCTGGAGAAAGACTCGGTCTAACTAGAAATGGAATCTTTCCAGGAATTGAGCAACGCTGCCCATCAATGGACTTCCAATGGAATAGTACGTATACCATAACAATTAATTATTATATAAGCCTACATCAATGTTGTTTTTGTATTGATACAAGGTCCATATAGTCGCTATTTAACCATGACCCCCTTTTTAATGCATGGGTACCTTGACAATGTCCATGGTTGCTGACTATAATATACAAAACTAATACAGCTTTAGTTACTGTAGGTCGTTTATGTAAGATCACAAAAAAAAACATGGCATTGTACACATCCATATGGCAGCAGTATTATAAAGTTTATGTAAAGGCTATTTATTTGTAATAATGAGAATTAACATATGCACTAAATGTCCTATTATATGCATGCAGTTATTGTTGTTAATGATCACTTTAATTTGTTTTCTTACATTTCTAGCAGATGGAGGCGCTCCACCTGAGAGTATACCTGCTAGGTACACATTCATCCCATTGGCTGAATTCATATTCATCACTCTTTTGATAATCTCTGGAGAGATCCTTGCCGTGTGTTTGATGGTGTGGATCATTGCCTTCAGAACGAACAGGTACATGCATGTGTAATGCACAAAACTTTCGTAAGGTTAATTTCTATTGATCAGCTCAATTTAAGGTCTATGAAGACAGATTAAAATTAAAGAAAAACAGTGCAATAGTTTTGATTAAACTAGTAGAGTAGAGTTGATAATTTTAGTCTTTGTGTATGGGCTTAAATTCAGACATTCTGTAATATTATATTACACATCCATTCTATTATTATTTTCATTATTGATTCAACACGCCACCAAAAGGCGCAGGAGGGGTGGGGGAACACATGTAACACACACACTAAAATTAAGAAATGAAAATTAAACTAGACATCAGCTAACTAAATATTAAATCACTATACACTCCACCTATGAAATTTTTTGCTGTAATATGTACTGAATACTATAATTACTATAGACACGTGAAGATCTCCAGTCCTCGACTGAACATCGTCTTTTTATTTGGATTCATTCTCTTGCTCCCTTCAAGTGGAGTATTCTACGGTCTCTCTGTATCAGCAGTTCCATACAACATTCCAACATGGCTTCGCACACCCATTTGTCAAGTAAGAAGAACAAATTTACGATCGCCTTAATAAATATTATTTCTCATGGAATTTTGAAGTAAAATTTATTTCAGTACATTATTAATTTAATCTTTACAACTCTTGTCTCTCATAACAGCATCATGTTTTTGTCAGATGCAGGTATGGACTGAAAATATTGGAAGTGCAATAATTTTTGCTACTTTGATTGTGAAAAACTGGAGGATCTATCGGATCTTTCGCAAGAATCAATTACAAAAGAATTTCCAAGTTAGTAACTAACAACTTGCATGCTCACTTTTTTTACATGGTGCACAACTTATGTAGCAAAGTAGCAGCTTATAACTTTAAGAATGTCCACTTTAATTTCCTGTATCCTTATTGGCAATTTACTCAGGGGTATCCCCATATGTACAACTTATTTCAGTATAATATATTTTTTTTCTTCTTTTCTTTTTCTTTCCAGAGCAATAATCTATCTGACGGTATATTATTGGTAGGAATTCTCGGTCTTGTTGTACCAACATTGTTGCTGTTGATTGGTTGGTTGGCTCACTCTGCATGGATATTTCAGGAAAATTCAGCGAATTATGTAATTGCTAATATTACTTTAATTTTTATCAGGAAATCACAGGAAAATAAATGCATACTCCTATAATTGCACATGCACACACACACACCCGACACATGTACAAATGCACAAACACACACACGCACACCACATAATATATACACATAAACACGCACACACACGCACACACATACACACACACACACACATACACACGCACGCACGCACGCACGCACACACACGCACACACACACACACACACATATACACACACACACACACATGCACACAATACAGAAAACTGACATTGTCATTGCCACAAGCTGTGGCAGCCGAACTAAGTCACTTGCTTTAATCTGGGAGAACAGCATTTATCTGTACAGATTAGTCCTTCTGCTAATTCTATTCGTACTCAGCACTGCAACCATTCAGGTTCCATCACAGTTCTCGTATGAAGGGCGAACAGCTCAAAGGGTTGTATTGGTACACGTTGTGTTCATACCCATTTTTAGTTTTGTAACTAGTGTCCTTTGGCTGAACCCACTTCTGTGGTACATCGGTTGGTGGCTGGGGATTATTTGGACTATAGTGTTCCCTGTTGGATTTCTTTTAAACATCTTTTTACCCCAGGTATATATAATATGGTATTATAATGTGTGTGTGTGTTATTTATTTTACTGTTAAGACATTATTGTTAGTATTAATTTTTAGCGTGTGTGTGTGTGTGTGTGTGTTAAAACTTTCCCGATAGTCTAAGAATGAAAATTTTAATTGTTGGTAAAATTAAGTTTGTCTCTTGCCAACAATGTAAGATTTGAAACTAAATAGTTACTAGTTTATAATAAGTTTAATATGTGTCAAATCCCATACTGCCTTTGTAACCATGGACATCAAGTATATAATGTCCAGGATCGATCTGTTTAGATCTCAATCGTTTTTGATTTGAGAAGTCAAGTTACAAGGCTAATAATTCTGAAATCAAATTAATATCCAACTCTACCATACATATATACATACATACATAATTATACAGATTTATTCAGTAATTTTAGACTATTATCACAAAAAGAAGAAGAAAGTCACTGCAAAACGTTCAAAGAGTTTGTCCGAAAAATATGAGAGTCTTTTAGAAGAATCACAGGAGTTAAGAAATCAGTTAAGTGAGGTAATAAGTGCTTCATCATTATAGTTATGTTTATGTATGCACCTCATGATCATGTGTATATTATGATTATAATGCCACTAATTTTTTTAATGCACAGATGGATCAAGAGTTGAACATACTTAAACTGTCCACAACTTCAAATTCAGAATCTGCATGAGAATTGATCAACTGTAACACCAACAAATTTCAAAATACTGATTAGCATTAATTCATGAACTGTATACTCGTCCTGTCAAATCAGTTTGTTTTTAGTTTCTGTCTTTCATTATAATTATTTTAATATAGCTGTTTTTATGGAGCTTTTGTATGTATCCAATTCTGGTTGTGTTCTCCAGAACGTGTGTGTCTAAATAATTTGCCCTTCCCCAAATGCTAGCCATGCAATAATATTGTGGTAAAATGCAATTCCGCGCTCATTAATTATAAATTTAATGAGCTTTGTGGTAAAGTATAAGCCCATGAATATTCAACCACCTGGATTTCCTTGGTAAGTTGCATGTTTGCATAATTATGCTGTTTACTGTTTTTATCGTCGATCCCTTTCATGCATGGATAGTCTTATAGAATAATGTGTGTTTGCAAAGTTATTTTTCTCATTCTAGTTTTAGCTAGTAGTGTCTCAGAGCTGTCTTTAGCAAGAAATGATGTTAGACACTCACAGTCACAGACTGGAGGCAGACTGGTACCTGTGTCCACCAAGTGTAGCAACTTGTCTCTTGTTCATTTCTTGAGCTACTTTCCTTGTGTGAATGTCTCCAGTGAAGAGGAGCTCAAAGGATGTGATGTCTTTGCATATGTGGCTGCAGAGATGGCAGTAGAAAGGATCAACAGAGATCAGGAGATCCTCTCCAATGCTGAGCTGAAGTTGGCACCCATTTACAACTTGGACAGAGTCTCTGAGAGCTCGAGCAATTCGGTAGGCCTACATATGTAAACAATTTGTGACTCAATCAAGTCAGAAACTTGAATTGAATCTTATATTCATATAAATGTATCAATAACTATGATAGCAATTAAGTAGTTTATTATTTGGTATGGTTTGTTACTGATATCTTCTTAAAAATTCATTTTGATTTCTTTTATGCATGTATATCACAGCTGGATTTCAATCTTCTTCTTCAAACCATGGAGATTTTGTCACAAGATGAAGTCAGGACGTCTCTTTGGGGAGTAGTGGGTCCACTCACAGCAGCACAGGCTAGGCTGATTGCTCCAACATTCTCCATTGAGAATACTGGGATAATGATAGTATGTCTTGATCGATGTTTACATAAGCACAATATTTTCTGATTGAAAGTAACACAGTGTTAATCATGAAGCTCAACTTNAAATAAATTCGAACAAAAACAACTCAAGGCTAAATGGTGGTAGCCTGGTGGCTTGTTCAACAATGACTCTGACTTCCAATCAATGTGTAGGTGGTTCGATTCCCTCCAATGCCGTTGGTATTCATTTCTTTATGATTTGCTGTTTTTTTGAATTGAGTTAGCTTATTATAATGATAATCGTTGCCAGTGTTTTTCCACTTCATAAAAGTGAATTAAGAAGTACCTAAAAATGATTTAAATCGTTTGATATAAGCAGAAATAAGAGGAGCCACTCTTTACCTATAGCTACATGATTATAATTATGAACTTACATGCCTGCAAGTTATTATGTATGTTAAAATCTATTGGTCAATAGGTGTATAATGTATTTTCCGATCATCGACGTCAAAAGAAGATGGAGCGTCATCAAAATGCTTCAAGAAGAATGTCTGACAGGTATGACTCTCTCGTCCAACAATCTCTAACACTGAAGAAAAACTTGAAAGAGGTATGCATAACATAATCATTGATTCAGCTTGAATGTTGGCTAATAATGTTATTGAACATTAATTTACTTTTTACTAGATGGACAAGGAGTTGGAAGCACTGAAGTCGAATCCACACTCTGAAAGTAAAACACAACTGGGCTTTGTCAACCCAATAAGACTTAACAGTACATGACAAAGGCAATTACCCGAAAAAAATCATTGTATATTATTATGATTATCATGTATTCTATCAGGGAAAAAATAAATATCGCTGCATGTAGTGCATAGCACATCATGCATGTTTTATTTGACTCTTTTCCCATCCTTGATCACGTAGCCCTATTAGAAGTACCATTTGGGCTGAAACTATAGGATTTAATATCATGTTTCTGGCTATATACATTGATTATGAGGAACTGCATGGAGGATCTATGAGAGCAACAATTGTGAAAGAAAATCACCTAGTAAGTGTTTATTACTAAAACAAATGCTCCACATTCCATTGTGGCATTGTCTCCTGGTTTTAGATGTTTTCTCAAAAATTATTTGTAACTGTTTAATTTCTGGATTAAAATATTTTTCAGGAATCAGTATCTAGGATTCTCAGAATTTTTTTGATTGTTAATAAATAATTATAATTGTTGGTAAATGATTTGAACAAACAACTTTAACTATCATGCAGAAAAATTCTGAGAATCCTGGATACAGATTCCTGAAAAATATTTTAGTCCCGAAAATAAACAGTTACAAATAATTTTTGAGAAAACATCTAAAACCAGGAGACAAAATGCCTCAATGGAATGTGGAGCACTTGTTTACCGATGAATATCCTTGAATTATGTAAATTTGTTTACTAGTGTTCAAAAAATTAATTTCTATAATAATTATTACCTTGTGCATAACATCATATTCATGCACTCTGACGCACATACAATGGCATACACTCATTATCATACGTACGGTAGTACGTATAGTAGGAATGGGCCGACTGTCCCATAGACACAATACAAAATGTTGGCCACCATAAAAATCTAGTCAAACAAAATTAAACCTTCAAAGTTGCTCAGAAGCTCTCACTGACAGATTACCAACTGCATGCAAGGCCTAAAACTCACAAAAACTTTCTGCAGCACTCGTAGAGAGCGCTAGTGGGAAGCCACCATAGTGCCATTTTTGTTCTTCTAACTTACGTACTTCCTTACGTACTTCCTAACTGACTTACTTGAAAAGCATTTCCAGAGACCCAGAATGTGTTGAGCCAACTTTGACAGCACAAAGTAAGTTCTTTTCATGGGTAGTACATTCCTTTATACTCATTTCAATCTCAAATAGCCCTAAACAAAAACTAGAAAACTTTGAAACTTAGTGTATAAATTCATGTACTAGACAATGCAGCCATCTTTATATGTAGAGTTCAAAGGTCATTATCCACGTGGTATTATTATGCGCATGCGCATTAGTTTCTTAGCATAATGATCAATGCATTGTAGCTGCTAAAGTTTTTTGTGGGGACTAACCAGTCTCTGATAGTCTCCACACTGTAGTGTTGAAAAAAGTGAATGAACAAGACTAGTAGTAAAAATTTCAAAAAAATAAGTAGTGTAGGAATGGGCAGTGCGGTAAAAAGCATTGGAACAAGGCATGTCTCAATTTCGGCACATGACTACTTCATTTTTTATGCCCAACTCTTGGTCGGCAGTCCAGTTTATATTGCCTATCTTGTTATGGTTTACTCCACTACTTAGCCAACTGATAACCAATGCAACAATACAATAATTATTAAGCTATGGTATACTATAGTAGTACAAATCTTTGCATTTATGACACTGAGGATCCATATTAGGGATCAAGAATAAAAATGAAGTATTCATGTGCCGAAATTGAGACATGCCTTGTTCCAATGCTTTTTACCGCACTGCCCATTCCTACACTACTTATTTTTTTGAAATTTTTACTACTATAATAATTATAATACTTTACTTGGAGGACTCACTGCCGATTATACGCCATAGATCTATAGACCTTTTCCACGCGCACGGGAAAGTAGCGCGAAACAAGTGGAAGTGACGTTTTTTGACACTTTATGACACGTTATGACACAGGCCACGCCCATTGGTGGGCAAGCGAATGGAATTTTGTACTGGCTGACACTGGAGGCTAAGTTTAGTGCAAGCTCAAGAGCCTTCTACTGGAAATAGAAGCAGCAAGCCAGATAAAACATGGAGAAGGGTCCATACAAACTTCGAATAGCAACAAATCCGAGAAAATAGCACCACATTACGTAAGAAATAGCATGCAAAAGCCACCATGAACTGGACTTACTAGTGTTTCAGATCTATACAAACATTTTGAGTGAGCCAACGAGAGTTCTAGTGAAGTATGAGTTAGTCTACAATTACCTGAGAAGTTGGCTGGAGCATCCTTCTTCACTGAAGTGCTCTTTTCAAGCTTGGCAGTATCACTACTGTACGGCAAATTTGCCCACCAAGGGGCGTGTCCATCGTCACAATTCGTCATAACACGTCATGCATCTCATTAAAATATCGCTACTGTTCCCGCGTGGAAAAGGTCTATAGAGCGCTTTGTATGCAAATAGGTAAGGGACTACTGCATTAAAAAATCAAGTAAGAGTTTCAATTGCTACTATATAAGACGTGGCACTTTTAATACTCGTCGCTAGCGACTATTAAGGATATAATCTTATTCATGATTATTGTGCCTAGGTTGGTGTGTCATAATTTTGCATTCCGCAATTGAATTTCAATCTGTGGGAAAGTAGCTATAGCTATACTATTTTTAAATAACTATCCGCATTGGAGTATGAATAATGAAAAATCACCATCATGGGCCTGAGAAGAGAAATGCAAGTAGTGATAAGTTTAGCTGTAGCAATTCTTCATATCTCTGAGGTGATTCTAGAGAGAGATGTTAGCCTGAGACAGGGAGGAAGACTGGTACCTGTGTCCACCAAGTGTAGCAACTTGTCTCTTGTTCATTTCTTGAGCTACTTTCCTTGTTTGAATGTCTCCAGTGAAGAGGAGCTCAAAGGATGCGATGTCTTTGCATATGTGGCTGCAGAGATGGCAGTAGAAAGAATCAACAGAGATCAGGAGATCCTCTCCAATGCTGAGCTGAAGTTGGCACCTATTTACAACTTGGAAAGATCCAATTCTGAGGTAATTAAGTGTATCCCAGCGTTGTTGGAGGGTGCCGATTTGGGGCAATTGGTATACCACCAGAGGATTTTGACTGACCGAAGTCAGCTTATAATTATGTATGCACATAGTTCCATATAATATATTGTAAGCATAATTTGGGTAGATTCAATACTCGGAGTTTTGTATTTCTTTTTGTGTGTGTCATACTGAATTTATTATTCCAGTGAAGCATCAGTGTGACAGAGCTTCCTTGAGCATGGCTAAAAAACAATGAGTTTAAGTTTGATTCATGTTATGAAACTGCACTACAACTCTCATTGTTCTTGAAAACAGCCTTGTCACAGTGACAGTCCAATTTAGTTACAACTTTTTTTTATACAAATTTTTGTTTATATTATTATACTTGTGATCGTAACACTTAGATATACAACAGTAGAGATGGTAGTCATGCATGCTATGCAACTTTTTCTGCACTGTTATAATACTGTATGATTTAGGCTCTTACACAGCTGCAAAGTGTGGATGTGTATATGCTGATATGTATGTTAATTACAGTAATGATAATCTATTGCAAGAAGTTGCGGCAGCTGTTCATAATTTTTTTCTAGTTAGAGTGCTTGTGTAAGACCAAAGTAAATTTTGTTATAATCTGTAGTCTATCAAAGGACAACTTGAACAATTAGCTTAATAGCTTTTAACATGATGGGCTACATGCACCACACACATGCNCATCTGGAACATCACTCTAAGTGCTGTTGGTTCACTATGCCCTATGTTAGTAGTGACATGGTTTAAACAGCTTAGTGATGCTGCAGAATTTGCAAGCTTTATTGCTTCAATTCTAAAGAGGTTAGTTTTTATAACTTTGACACAATCATGTACAGTATACAGATCACTTGAAAGGTTAACATTGCAGAGTACTCTACATGTTAAAACCACGTGAGTTGTAAGGTTAACGAGTTGTGGTTTGCCTAAGAATATACTCGCTTCTTTACCACACGAGTACTCGCACACCCCTCGTTACTCGCACGCAACGTTAACGTTTCAAGTGATCTGTACTGTACTATGGTTCATTAACCCTTGCCATGCGTAGAATGTGAGGGTTATGGTAGTCATTTTGTCTGTCCGTCTGTTCCTTTGAAAACTAAAGAACATGACAGGTTTGAATTTAACGTTTATAATTCAAACCTATCTTGAATGTGTACAATGTCCCTAACACAAAGCACAGTTCATGGTAAATGCATGCTGTACTCTCCACGATCAATGTCTACAGTGAACTATACTATGTCACAAACACAGACAAAAAGCCATGTAGTTCAGTCTAGAAGGATGTAATCACGATCAACAGGTGTGGCCTTGAAGCTTAGCACTTGGAAGCCTCCAATCTGCAAGACTGCTTTGAAATGATGTGGCAAATGGTTCACTTATAACTAGACAATAGTAGCAAATAAAACCCCTATAATAACAATGCTAATTGGTACCAGCTCTGAGGATGCCCCTGAAGGCGAGGTAGGCAATGCCATCATTTTCCCCCCAGAAAGGACAGTGATCATCATAATTCATCATGTTTATAATTTTCATTGAGATATTGCATGTGCAGTCTGGTCGATTGCCTGAATATACATGCACGCATTGTAAGAACGTGGAGGGGTTAGGTACTCTGGTGTGTTCATGCATTAACTCTCAGTGGGTTGCAGTAGTCTTTTTGTCTGTGTTTGTCACATAGTATATAGTTCATTGTATAGACATTGATCATGGAGAGTAAAGCAAGTAAAAGCTTAGGCTTCCGGGATCAAATCATGTTTGCATGGGCTTGTTAGGTGGGCATAGTCTGTTGTCCAGGACTTATGCATGTGTTGACATCGTAAAATTCCACCATTTTTGAAGACAACTTTGTATGGCAGGACATGGCAGGGAAAAAAAAACGTTTACACACTGAAAAATCAGAAATTTTGCAGCAGCTGTAAGTAACGGAGATCGTAATCCATATAGAGTTAACTTAAATTCCAACATGCATTGTAATTTTAGTCTGTGATCTATGATCACATACAGTATAACTTAGCTGAAGAGCTCAGCAGCTTAGCTGAGCATGGCTAGCATTGAAAAATGTACAGAGTATTAACCTGGGTGAAAAACCGACCACGGAATCCACCATAAAACTGCGGTCACACAGTTAGATTTGCGCACGAAACCGCCAAATACACACGGCATGGCACAGGTTTTTTTTGCGAGAGACCACGCGTTTATGGCGCAGTTCAACGAGAAAAAAGTAAGCTATATATTTTTTCCAGCCTAAATTCAAGCAATTCACACTATGTTTGTCAATCTATAGACGTACAGAAATTATTATCGCTAGATATACTGCTATAATATAATATTACAGTGCTAATTTGTATTTCTTACATTACACGCCTTATTTTCGCTTACCCAGTCTTTGACAAAGAAAACTAGCTACACTGTACTCACAAACATTCAGCATGAGCCTGGGAACTCCACCCACTTGTTGTGTCAGCTAGCTGAGATATCTTTACGTCTGTACAGCTAGTAAGAGGGCTCATTCCTGAGTGAGGGTAAACTTGTGAAAAGTTTTAAGGAGTTGCTAAATAAGTGAAAACGAAACAGGTTTCTTTTATGGAGCATGTGAGTCACTGAATAACTTGACCCCTTGACCCTGCAGAACCTCCTCTGGAGTGGTACAAATTAAGCCTCAGGTCTCAACAACTACAATGTTTTACGATTTATAACTTTATGCAAGACTACCTAAGTAATTCCAATTTATGAACGTAAACTAGTATCACTAGACTTGTTGTTTTTGAGATTATGTATAATTATCCCAACCGACATGTAGACACACGAAACGACTACCATAACCCTAAACTCATGTGCTAACACATACACCACCTCTATGTAGAAACAACCATTATAATATGCATGCACAATCATCATATTATAAGCAGATTTTTGTCCGTGTGTGCGTGTGTGTGTGTGTGTGTGTAACGGAGGGTCACCGGAAGTAATGTGACCTCGAGCAAAAATGCTACTTTTTCCTGGAGTGTGGAGAATGCAAGCTATGAAAAGTGTGCCTAGAGAGCTAGCTTATATAGTGCTAGCCTAGGATAGAATCATAAGCGCTAAAAAGATGGCTAACCGTTTTTGAGATCGCTGACAAGGCTTACCAGTGGCATCTGGATCCAACATGATAGAGCAGCCAATCTTTCACAAAAGAAGCGTAGCAAGGGGATAACTTTCGCTCCTAGAAGTCTACTTCTCTGTCGCTGTACATGAAACACAGCTAGCCAGATAACGAGTTTAGTTGATTGCAAAAATGGCAGAAATCGGTAATGGTCGTCTGTGACGTCACGTTTGCAAATTTATTGTGCGAAATAAAATTGCGCGAATTGCCAAGTTACTGAGCTGAACAGAAGCAGTACATACAAGTTTTCTTTGCATTTAGCAAATACATTAGCGAATTTCATACACAAGCAAGGAGCGTGGCGATCGAGTGAAGCGAGCCACACTCCTTGTATTATAGTTGCATGACCCTTAAGCACTCGATGCATGGTCGAGTGCCGCACACTTAACTGATTATACGCTGAATTCTTTTGAAGTGAATGACGTCATCCGCTAAATTAATTTTGATTTTTAGTAGCTACACCTTCTTTTTGTTTTTCTTATACTAAAGGAGAGTCCTTTTTATATGATGCAACTAAGCAACAATCAAGCTAACTATATTCCAAGTCTTGTTGCTTAGTAAAGCTTTTGCTGGTAAAAAAAGCCTAATGTACGGGACTGTGACCCCTATAGCTACTCTATTATCACCTCCACCCAGGCATAAACCGGCAATTAGGCTATATAAACTTTGGTTGCTAGGCAATGGCAAACAAATATTTGTGGTCTAGGCAGCCTGACCTTGACTTAATTCAATATAGCCGGCATGTGTAATATGACTCATATAGTACTCCTATCAGGCCCTTTTCAGACTTCTGCCATTTTTGTAATCAGCTAACAAAGAAACTCTTTATCTGGCTAGCTGTGTTTCCTGTAGAGGGACAGAGAAGCGCAGACTCCTAGAACCGAATACTCTCCCCTTGTTACGCTTCTTTTGTGAAAGATAGGCAGTCTGTCACGCTTCTTAGCACTATTTAAGCTAGTTGTTTAGGCACACGTTTTGTAGCTTGTATTCTCCATAGTCCATGCAGTAGCATTTTAGCTCAAGGTCTCATTACTTCCGGTGAACTCCCGTGACACACACATGCACACACACACACACACATAGTCTCACGAGCCAGACCTCCAACGGGTCTGGTCATGCACCATTGCATACAGGACTTGTAACCAGCGCCAGATTCTGGCGCTGCTAATCAGATTTGTTGATTGCACTGACGTCACGTTGGTATTTAATTTCGCCCATGTTTTTAGTTCTGCATGACCTCAGTTTCTGAGTTTGTGAGTGCGAGCTGTAATACATATATACAGGCTGCTTACAGTGTTACAGGCTGTAAATTATACACAGCTCTAGTTGAAAGCAGAATAAGAGAAGGCTATCCTTTCCTTTCTGAACGGAGTTGCGTGGCCCTGATGTGTTCTTGTCAGTGCTGGTTGGACGAAAAGAACCTCCATGTTTACCCAGCTCGCCCAAAGTGTTTGGAAAAACACCTGGAGCTTCCAGTTGACTATGTCCCCTGTAATAGTACTTATACCAGCCCGAGCAAGCACACAAAATGCTACTCCTAGCAAGAGTTGAGTCCTAGCTTGCCATGCTGTAGCGCTGCGCGTGGGCATGTGGTTTTCGAATCAATGTCGACTTACGTAATATTGCATTCCGCTGTTATAAGTCTTGCATGCAATGGTGACCAGACCTCCATTTTCCGTTGGGGGTCTGGCTCACAAGGCTAACACACACGGATGGACAAAACTTTGCTTATATTATGGAAGTATACCATCAGCATGTCAATAATTATAGAAAATCGTAATCTCTTTACATACAGGTCTTGAGGAACTAATGCCCTGAGTAGAATGGTTTATGAGATGTAAATACTGTATATGAATCTATTGTGTATGAATGTATAATAATTGTATATGAATCTAAAATTAATGTATAAAAATTGTATATGAATGTATTGAGTATGAATTGATATGAATGTAAAATAATTGTAGTTGTGTTCGTTGTACGGACAGACAAAACTTTGCTTTATAATAATAATTATTATGTTACATAAAATGCTAAATCTGTCTTCAGTCTGCTTCAAACTTTTAGC
This sequence comes from Tethya wilhelma, assembly GCA_964030475.1. Classification (NCBI taxonomy): domain Eukaryota; kingdom Metazoa; phylum Porifera; class Demospongiae; order Tethyida; family Tethyidae; genus Tethya; species Tethya wilhelma. The sequence continues at coordinate 1,555,688 of CAXIPT010000006.1, read as the reverse complement.
TCAGTGTCTGAATGCTAAACAGTACCCTGATATTGTACAGGCATCAAAGAAGATATCGTCATCTCTGAAGCAGATTCATATCGTACAACTTATGATCCATAGATCAAGATATACGCGTGTCACATGACCGGGCATCATCAGACAATGCCAGCTAGGAGAGCTATCGAGCTGCAGATAGCCAATCAGCTAGGTCACTGCAATGCTGAGTGAACAGCTTAACTCCAAGATCATAATCCACTCTCTCATTAAGGATGCAAGTTTGACTATTTCTATATAGTCAACCCAAATAACTCACAGACGTTTAAACTTTTACTGATGCACACATACTATCACCTGAGATCATGATGCTTCAACGTACTGTGTCACTCTCTGGTACAATCTTACGTTGTTCCACATGCAGCACCACACTCACCTCCACCCAGCCCCACAATCCATCAAGTCAACTTAAACCTGCCCATGTATTATATAAAATGATACACACTGGTACAAAGTGTAGCACAACAAAAAAACTAAATGACAAACCCCAAAACAAATAAACATACACATACAAAAAAAAAAAAAAACATCCGAGTACAAACTGTAACAAACAGCAGATGCATGATGGGAGCATGTGTATACAAGACTAGTGTAAGTTGTGGGACAGCCAAGCATGCAAAAAAAAACCCGAGGTCATGTTTCTTCCACATGATCATGTGAGCCGGAGCTTAGTAGAGAGAGAGAGAGAGAGAGATAAGCAACACAAGTCAAATGACAACAATGAATCGATAACACAATGTCATAATAGAATATTGCCTACACAACGACTCAAACAAAATAATAAACAATGTTAATTTCATTTTCCTTTGGAAATACAGTGATGGACAAAATTAATGAGGTGCTATGACATAAACTGTTCATGCTCAGTTGTTCTACGCCCCGGTCGGATCAGTCTCAACTTCAGAAATGGAATTCTAGGTGGGCACACTGAGGAACCTGAGGGTGCAGTCCTTATGATGACAACGAGACGAACACATCTATTGGAAAAGCACACAATGATAGCACATAATGATGATAGGCCGCATATAGTTACTGAATCTTACCGGCTACACAGTTATAATAAGAGCATTGAAGTTTCCAATGTACCGTATAGCGGGAAATTTTCGCGGCGTTCAAATTTTCGAGGTGGCAATCTAACAACGAAAAAAGAATCGAGAAAATTTGAACACAGGACTCGAATAGCGCATACGTTCCTTTGTAAATTCCTTTATTTAGACAAAAAAAAACGGGTCTTTTACGTACATTATTAGCCATAACTCCCTTCAGCCTAACATTATTCAAAATGGTACTTAGGGATTTGTTCTCTGATCTATCTGCTTCAGATTGATACCAATATTGGCATTGTGCACATAGGAGAAGTCTTGTCACTTTTGACCTCAAAATAATGATGCGCAATGTATTAGGTAGAGGCCATTGTTGTGAATTATGACTACAATCAAGCATAACTCTAGTTTTACAAAAGCTTTACAAAATGGTACCTAGAATTGAAAGGTTCAAACTATGTACTTCTGTTTAAGTTTCATAACTAAATGCAAAGTGGAAGCCTTCTCATTTTTAGGAGTTTGGTAGGAGTTTCAGTGTGCGCTCAGAGGTGTAAACAACAATAATGTACAGCACGACTGGATTGTTAGAGAAGTGTAACTAAGTGTATAGTAGGAGCTTCTAAATTTCTTTTGATTAACACCAGTGATCTCAAAGGCTTTCTCAATTATCAGCTAGTACTATAGATGTCCTTTTTCAGCCAAAACTTCTCCATATGTAAACGACTATGAAAAGTTCATAGGGAAGCCGCTGCCTTACAAAGAACAGGGATTTGATAGCTTAATAGAGTTGCTTCGGGCCATGCCAGACGCTGTGTCCCTAGTTCAAGTCCAAAGTTTGGGAAGGGGGGGGGGTGAACGTGCATAATCATAACAAATCAAATACAACAAAACAAGCTAGTAGTTTCAGTCTACTCCGCAAACTCAGAAGGTGGAGTCATGATCATGGGTTTCAATATCAAAACCAGGGACACAGTCCCTCACCTGATAGCCAAACAAGTACATTCATCGATATCTATTTCACTAGATCTGCACCAATCTTGAAATTCGATCACTGGCTACCATCCTCACACAGATGTATGGTAGAGTCTGAGCTTAAGCCGTAATTACATTCTTTTCTTAGTCTAAGAATATAATCACACATGTACATTGCACATAATAGTCCTATTTACGTAAAGCAAAAGAATTTCGCTAGCCTGTTAATGAGCCATGACATCATGACTGGGGTACATTTTTTTTGCCATTTTGAGGTACTTTTGTATGAACAGGATCCAGATAAGATCCGGAAAATTTTTTTTCCGGATTCTGAAATTTCGAAGAGTTTTAAAAGCTTAGATCTAAGCCACTTGATTAGGCCTAAGCAGGTCCAAGCTTAGACCTAAGCTTCAATGATTAGGCCTAAGCTTTCTAAGCTTAGATCAAGCTTCAATGCTTAGGTCTAAGCTTAGGCCTAAGCCTTCTAAGCTTAGACCTAAGCTTCAATGATTAGGTCTAAGCTATGAAGCTTAGGTCNCGCGCACACACACACACACACACACACACACACACACACACACACACACACACACACACACACACACACAATGGCATACACTAATAAATAATATTTTCTAGATGGACCAAGAGCTGAATGTACTTAAGTCTACTACTTCCTCCAGTCAAAATTGATCGACAACAGCATTAATTGATTTTCAACTCTTTTTAAGATAGCTATAGATTGCTTGCATGCATGTATACCTCAATATGGCCTGCGTCATATGCTGTTAGAGTATAATTTTATATCGATTGTTGACTCTTTTCCACTTATTATTCACTTTATATCATGCAGTTTACTTGAATTTGTGGACGTACTGTAAGATAATCATATTCATGATTAGATATTGCGCATGGGCGTGCCTAATTATGATAATTTGCCCCACCCCTTGTCCTTGATTTAAATTCGTGGTAAAATATGCCATCCGCATGGCGTGTGAGAGAACCGTCTGACATCATGAGAAGAAAACTGCAAATACTGATAAGTTTTGCTGTAGCAATTCTTCATATCTCTGAGGTGATTCTAGAGAGAGATGATGGCCTGAGACAGAGAGAAACTGGAGGCAGACTGGTACCTGTGTCCACCAAGTGTAGCAACTTGTCTCTTGTTCATTTCTTGAGCTACTTTCCTTGTGTGAATGTCTCCAGTGAAGAGGAGCTCAAAGGATGCGATGTCTTTGCATATGTGGCTGCAGAGATGGCAGTAGAAAGAATCAACAGAGATCAGGAGATCCTCTCCAATGCTGAGCTGAAGTTGGCACCCATTTACAACTTGGAAAGATCTAACTCTGAGGTAATTTTAATGCATGTCTAGTTGTGGGGAGGAAAAGGAGAGGGGGGTGATACATACTACCAGCAGATTTTGACAGACCGAAGTTACCATATACATGACATTGTGTGTGCACCCATAATTTAAAAGTTCTCAGAGCATTAAACTTGTAATAGACTTCTGTGTTTGTGTGTGAACATAAATCAAAAGTGAAACAGTTTTGACACTATAGGAATGTCCAATAAGGAAAGATAAGGCTGATCTGTAATGAATTAATGGCTATCATTATTATTCTAGGCTTCACTATACTCGATTCTCACTGAGTCTTCTTGACTGTACTATAGCTAGCTGTAACAATGCATACTTGGAATGTGTAAACTGCACAAAACTGTGACAACAGTTCAGTTTAGTTGCAACCTTTTGTTGCTGCACTTTAGTGACAGTGACAGTTGTGGGGATTCTAGTGATCTGTTTATGTAAGTCACTTGTATAGCTATGAACAAAAGAGATTGTTAAAATAGTTATACCAAGTATAATGTCTGTCATTACGGTCACTGGACAGGCAAATCAATATCCCTAGCTCTTAGTGAACTGTCAGTCTCACTTAGTGCATGGGACATGCACTCATGACTGTTCTAATTCTATTGGTGACGTGCAACACCTATATAAAAGTATGACATTAAGTTTGCATAGAGGATAGTTTAAATAATGCATAATACTATTAGTGTGCTCTCTTGTATAGTGGAGTAGGCTATACTCACTCCAGCAATAACTGGACAATACTATAGTATGTCCTTTACACTTCCCTGCTTAAAATGACAACCTCAGTCTTGTTGCAAGGAGTATGCATTATATCTAGCTGGCCTCCTCTGATTTTGCTCACTTTTGTTAATGATTTGCAGATGAGAGTGCATGCATAAGACTTAGTCATATTGATAATATTACATTTACAGTGTTTATCAAAACACAAACATTTAGCTTAATGAGTTTAACATCCGTGGGCTCATATTACAGTATATAGTAATTTTCAGTGACTGATAGGATTGGTGTACATTTTTCCCATTATAATTATCATAGCTCAGTGTTGATGCTCTTTTTCAACTCTTTGATCTATTACTGGATGAGGAAGTCAAAAGATCCTTGTGGGGAGTAGTTGGGCCACTCACAACACAACAAGCTAGAACATCATCTGTGTTTTCCATTGAGAATGCTGGGATAATGATGGTATATGCATCATAGTTGTGTAGTTTATGTAAGCATGAACCAACTGATTATGAATGTGTATATTCTCATGCAGGTATCTTATGCTGCTCGAGATCCTAGATTGAATAATCCGTCAAATTATCAGTCCACGTTTTATCGCAGTCTTCCCTCAGACAGAGTTATCAGTGAGGCAATACTGTTACTGTTGAGGGAGTTTAGGTGGACCAGAATTGGAGTGATCAACTCTCAGAGAGCACCTTACCCTCAGGTAAGGATATAGTCTCATCCCCAGGTCCCTCTCTCCTTAAAGCTGAAAAAAAGAGCCACCATGCATGTTTCACAACTACCATTAAATTTCAATTTTTTACACACCATGTAGCATGTGTGCACGTACGCATGAGTATCATTGAGTACACACTATAATCTTTTAGCACTTGTAGTGCACAACCATGCATGGAAGTAATAGCTAGTTTGCTAAGCTATTATATCCGTTCCAGAACTAACATTATTTTCAATATTGTATGTACATACATGCAGTTTTCTGTTTACTTTTGAAAACAAAGTATTGTAGTATTGGCTAACACAGCATTAAGTTTTAAAGACAAACACCAGCAGCTAAGGAAAGTGTGGTGTTTTTAGCAAGAATAGCATAAACATTTAGAGTTGATTTTGGGAGTAACTCAATCTATAATAATTTTGAATACATTATAATAATTCTCTCTCACAAATGCACACATTCAATATAGATGGCAGATAACTTCACAATATTGCATTCTGTCCATAATGCTGAGAGGAACAATACCAGTCCGATCACAATTTCTGTTCAGGAGAGTTTTACTGGTGACTTTTCTAGCTTCAGTTTTCTCTTGAGTTTAAGAAAACGAGATATTCGAATAATTGTTGGCTTCTTTGGTCCCGAAGAAGCTAGACACATATTTTGTGAGGTGTCAGTGTGTGTGTGTGTGTGTGTGTGTGTGTGTGCGTGTGTGTGTGTGCAAGTGTGNTGTGTGTGTGTGTGTGTGTGTGTGTGTGTGTGTGTGTGTGTGTGTGTGTGTGTGTGTGTGTGTGTGTGTGTGTGTGTGTGTGTGTGATAAAATAGATGATTTTGCTTAGTGTGTCTCTTTATACATTGTAATGTTGTGTCATCATTCATTCAAGCAGCTCTATGGTTTATGATTGTATGCTGTTTTAGCACTGGGATAATGATAAGAATTCATGTATGTGCATGACTTAGTAACTGATAGTAGATAAGATTACTTATGAAACAGTAGACCAATAACAATAATGTATGATATTCCAAGAAGTCTACATGTGGTGTAAGTATAGATTTGTTATATACAGGCTTCATGTTAGTGTGTGCTAACTAGCACTAGAAAACTTAGAAAACTTGCTTCAAAGTTCTGGATAATTTACTACAGGTTCTATTAATAGAGGAAGTATGTGATTCAGGTGGCAACTTGAGTCTTATATATTATGTTCCTTGGAATTCTTTTGCTTTAGCCTTTCTGCAGAATGTCCATCAGATTTTGTGAAACTATCAAACCATGCATATGTATACCAGCATTATTATTAAAGTAACTGTTAATCAAAAATCACATGATCATTGTTTATGATTGTGAATTCGAACTGACATGTACAAGATTAGCTTTAGTGTACCATTCACACATTAATACAAGTCAATCTTTGTGCAATGTCATGTCTATATAAGTATTATTAATTTCCATTTTATTGCATACATACATATGCATCATATTTTGGCAGCTGAGTCTTAATTCTCTTGTTCAATCATTTAATGTTTTATCGGCCAAAGAAGTTAAAACATCTCTTTGGGGAATAGTGGGTCCACTCACAACACAACAGGCAGGACTGATTGCACCAATATTTTCCATTGAGAATGCAGGGATAATGATGGTATGTGTCTACGTGGGTTATGTGTAGTGCAGTAGTTCAAAGAGTGAATTAGGTCAAATCATTGGTGGTTGGTCATGCAGCCCACTCATGTATGCACGCATGTATTACATTTCCTACCATACACTACCTGTTTAGTAATTCAAAGTTGTAACAAATTTGTATCTACTATTAATTTTTTGACACAGGTATCATACACAGCTCGTGATCCTAGTTTGAACAATCCAGCGCCTTATCAGTCCACGTTTTATCGCAGTCTTCCCTCAGACAGTGTTATCAGTGAAGGGATACTGTTACTGTTAAGGGAGTTTAGGTGGACCAGAATTGGAGTGATCAACTCACAGAGAGCTCCTTACCCTCAGGTTAATATTAGTTGATGTACACATACAATCTTGCAGTTTGAAGTTCTGAATCTCTGATATCAATAAGTGTACAATGCATACACAGTTCCAATTAGTTAACCATTGGCACTTCTGACAGTCATGTTTTGGTGATACTTATACAGATGACAAAAGACTTCTATTTTGCCAGTGATGCTCAGTTGGAAAAGAGTAGCAGTATTACACTGATTGATATTAAAGTTAAAGAAAGCTTTTCGAAGAACCATATTGACAGTTTTCTTCAGAATTTAAGGAAACACGACGTTCGAATAATTGTCGGTTTCTTTGGACCTAATGAAGCCCAACACATACTTTGTGCGGTGGGTTAATCGCTATTATTATACTGTGTTTGCTAACTTCAAAGATGTATTTTATGTCATATAATCTATTGTTTCCTATACTCTAAAGCTTGCCTATATGTATACATAACTACTGCATGTGCTAGCTAATTATATGTCTTGTGCAAGTACATTAAGTTTTTTTCTTGCTTTTTCTCATGATAACAGGCTAAGGCTTATGGCCTAACAACTGCCAATCATGTGTGGATCTTGCCAGCTTATTACAACCCAGACTGGTGGAAGACATCTCAAGTCAGCGATGAGGACACTGCTTGTTCTAACAACGAGATGGTGGAAATACTTAACAATCTGGTCATATTTGTTGGTGCAGTAAAGTATCCTCCTTTGGTAAGCCTATTGATCATGAGCAGATATAATTATGTTTGATGTTACGTATAGCTATATACACACAGCTAAAATTTTGGCATGGAGTTACGTATTTTAAACACACTGACAGGATCTTTCAATAGTGGAATTCAACTCTCAGCTCCTCACCAAGACCGAGCAGCTGTTTCCCTCTCTGAGTGAAATTGATTTGTCTCTCTATCTTCCCCACTCGAGGGCCACAAGTGCCTACGATGCAGTCATGTTGCTAGCTAGGAGTCTGGATCTTGTGGCAGACAGAGGTGATGATCTGTGTCACGATCCTCTCAGAATACAGACAGCCTTGGAAAGATGCCTCATTGTAAGATAAAAAGAACAAAAAAATACACATATATACAGCTAGAATAATAATAGTGTCAACTCCCAAGAATCAATTATTTCAGAAGTCAATACTTTTCCCACTTCAATTGTGCACACTCAAAATGCGTGCACAAACCAATGTCATACATATAATTTAAAAATTGGCCAATTGTACAAGTATGCATGTCATGTACACCATGCATACAAGAGAATGGCGGCAGTATCAAATTTTAAAGCAATGTGGCATGAATAATGGAATACACTCATACACAATAATTATAGGTATGTGAGAAATATAGACTGGGATGTCTCAATTCTACCAGTGGCAATATTAGCACAAATCAAGACTGTGAGATGTGGTCAACAAAAAAGAAAACTTGTGACTTAAATCTTACTTGTGATGGTTTGAGACAAACCAATGTTCTGAACAGATACGGCCAAGTTCTGTTATCACAATTTAACAGTATGTTGTTATATCTTTATAGTTATGTCATATGTGCATGCATGGGTTGATATCTTGAAGCCATTAATTATCACCCATCTCTCTCACTGACTCAGATGGAATGAATTGTCCAATGGCTATTCACTTGAGCTCTGAAGATGATGAATTAACAAAGCTTTCAAACCTCCCTAACCATTCATGTGCTGGAGGAAGGCTTGGTCTTGAGCGAAGGGGACTCTTTCCTGGAATAGATCAGCGCTGTCCTACAGACTTCCAATGGAATAGTAAGTGTTTTGAGTCGATAGTGTGCATGATTATGATGCAATATTGAACATAATTTTTATAATAAATACAAAAGGTAGAGACGCAGCATGCAGTCATTGAATCAGATCCTTATTGATTGTCTTCATTTTCAAACCACAATTATTGTAACTGAAGGCAGGATTAGCAAAAGTACACATGCATAAAGCTGCTATATACCCACAAGCTTACAAAAGTATCAGCAAATACTAAACATAATAATATCTACTAGGATTATGTTTTCATAAAAATTAGTAGTTTCAGGAAATATACAGTCAGTAATATAAGTATTATAGTTGTGTTGGGTCTCTCCTTTTCTTCTAAATTACACCATCAATTCAGTAAACCGGTACCAATTTTTTGTATACTGATTTTCCGAATGTGGCACTTAGTAGCATTGTTCTGGTTTACATTAATTGCACACTGACCACACCAAAGAATGTCATTGTTTCTTGTCTGGCCCATCTATTGTCCATTAATATTAAATTTTACTTGTCTCGATCCATTAATTATTGTTTGATGTATCAGCTTGATGTTAACCTCTAATCAGGGTGCATAGCCTCAGACCAAGGAAATGTATGATTGTTGTATTGAACCCAACAAAAATAATTACTACTGTTGTGAAGCAGCTTTTTTTCCCCTTTGCTTTTTTCCTCTGGTCCTCTTTGTGCATGTGTGTGTGTGTGTGTGTGTGTGTGTGTGCGTGTGTGTGTGTGTGTGTGTGACGTACACCACAATAATAACATGCAGGAAGTGGTATGGGTACTATAATAAGGTCTGCATAAATACTTCCACGCATGATTGATGACTTTATGTATATATGTATAGATCTTTTTGAAGAAAACATTATTGTTTATCATCTGCAGAAGGTACTCCTCCAGTGAGCAATAATGACCTCTACTCTTTCATTCCTTTGCCTGAGTTCCTGTCAATTGCCATTCTAACTATGTTTGGTCTTATTGGTGGAGTGTGCGTCATGGTGTTCACCATTGTATGGAGAAAGAACAGGTCTGTATGGATTATTTAAGTATGTTCATGCACTAAAAAAACTGTCAAGGTTTGATCATCACTGAAATGATGTATACTTAGTAGTGTATGTTAATTTTTAGACAACATGGTAAGATATAGTAGATGCTTCATTAAATTTAATGTGGGTACAGAAACATAATTGCAAATTCATTCTCGTATATAAACACACACACACACACACACACACACACACACACACACACACACACACACACACACACACACACACACACACGCACACACACACACAGGCACGTAAAGGCATCCAGCCCTCGACTAAACATTATCTTTATTCTCGGCTCCTTCCTTCTCTTGCCATCAGTGTCAATCTACGATGGTCTTATCTTCTCAGCAGTTGTCTACAACCTACCAGTCTGGTTTCGAACACCCATGTGTCAGGTAAGAACTTTAACAGTGCTGTACATATAGTGCAGCTAGAAAATTAATATCTGCAGTGCAAATTTGACTGTTTGTGTCTCTTTTTTTTTTTTGTGCGGAGCAATTTTCATCAATTTCATGAATTATTTAGGCAGAAATAAGAAACAGTACCTTGTACCATGGAATGCTCATGTGACAATTTTAACCCCTATAATTGACTATAATTATACCAAAAGTCCATAATTAAACACAGCAAGTCAGGGAAACTTGTGCAACACAGGATTCAGTCTTTTTCTTCTCTAGCTAGATGTGTCCACAATAGGTGAACAAAACCATAGAGATAACATTATCTATGACAAAACATGGATTACTATTTTTCCTAGGGATTTTCTTGATCAATGGGGCTATATACAATTTGGCTGCTATGGTGTCATAATATCACATGACATTGAGTATTACTGTGCAGATTGAAATTTGGACTAGATTTTTGGGAAGCACTTTGATGTTGGCTACATTAATGGTGAAAAATTGGAGAATCTATCGCATTTTTGACAACAAGAAAATGAAAGAAAAGGTAGCTAAGTAACCAAACCATTCAGCCGTAAAGTTGTCAATGCTTGTTTTGACAAATTACAATGTTGTTTTCAGAAAGGAAAATTTTTGTTGGACAATGCACTGCTGGTGGGAGTTTTGATTCTCAGTGCTCCAGTGTTGTTGCTACTTATTGGATGGAGAGCACAATCTGCACACGTCTACTTGGAATTTACTCACGAAACTGTAAGGTTATACACATGCATACACACATGCACACACACACACACACACACACACA
>CAXIPT010000006.1:1445442-1539905 GCA_964030475.1 Tethya wilhelma | reverse complement strand
TGCAGCTGTCAATCTTTATAGGCTCATGAATATGACCTAACTACTGCCAATCATGTGTGGATATTACCAGCCTATTATGACCCAGACTGGTGGAGGTCAAATGACCGTAGAAAGCCTAGGGATGATGATGAAGACTGTGGGGATGATGAAATGCTTGAGATTGCAAGCAAATTGGTCATATTCATTGATGGAGTCAAATTTCCTACATTGGTACGTTAATTATTACTAGAGGCTATTGCAAGGTGTTCTATCATCTATGTGCATCAATTCTGCAATTTCATAATGTCACTGTGGTACAAAACTTCGCCAATTGCATGCCGTGTGAACTTAGGTCAAATTTTACCACTCTCACACAAATTGCAGGATCTACCTTTAAACCAATTTCATTCTCAGCTCCTCACAAAGACCAAGCAGCTGTTTCCCTCTCTAAGTGAAGTTGATTTGTCTCTCTATCTTCCCCACTCGAGGGCCACTAGTGCCTACGATGCAGTCATGTTGCTAGCTAGGAGTCTGGATCTTGTGGCAGACAGAGGTGACGATCTCTGTCACGATCCTCTGAGAATACAGACAGCCTTGGAAAGATGCCTCATTGTAAGTTATATTGTATAAGAGTTGTCATTTTGTGGAATTACATGCATGCTATACATAAGTTTGTGTAAATGTGTAACTTCACCCTTGTTCTCTGCTTGCTTATAGCACTTAAGAATACTACGGATACTTGCATAGTGACATTACACACCTACACATCTACACACACACACACACACACACACACACACACTTACATTGTTACACATCGAAATTAACACTAACAGTTTGTTTAAATTATTTCTCCCTTTAGCGTTTTCAAGTCACCTTTCTTACATTCTGTGAAAGTGAACGGCATCCTTACGTTTGGACGAATGTCCTATTAGGATACCATTGTGTTCTTCTTATCATTCTTTTTGTACTTGGCATATCTGCTTCGGTAAAAGTTCCAGCAATGTACGCCACTGAAGGCAAAGCTTCACTAAGGATTGTACTATTGGCAGTTCTTGCCACCTGTCTTTTTATTATAGTTGAAGTATTCATCAGCCTGGATCCAAACAGTTGGTACTTGGCCTGGTGGATCAGTCTAATCTGGTCGCTGGGTTTCCCTCTTGCTCTCGTGTTGATGCTTCTACTACCCCCGGTAAGATGTTATGAAGTACTTATACTGTTAAAGTACACCAATTGCACGAACCTCGGTCCTTATAGTGCATGATTACATACCAGTATGTACTGAAACATTGAGTCTATTCAGTAGAATCAGTACAGTAGTGATATGATGGCATGATAGCATGATATCTACACTATTAAATTTTTCCAAATGGTTACTATTAATTGCTCCTTATATCAATTTTGTGTGTACGGAACGTATGCATATAATTATGTTTGTTGTGTATGTCACAGTGATAAATTGTAATACTAATAGCTTGTCTAAGAAATCTTTTCACATAATGATTATTATTATGCGTGCCACTATTAACTTATGATGGTTTAGTCCTTTTGATTTATGTACAGATCTGCTATGTTTTGACTGATCGTGTTCAAAAGAAAAAAGAAAATAAGTTGAAGTCGAATGCGAAAGAAGATACAATTGATCATGAGATATCTAATAGATATTCATCACTGATGGAAGAATCGATCAACTTGAAAAATGTTTTGAACCAGGTAGGATACTTATATCAAAAAAGAAAAAAAAAAATCAAATTCAGAATGTTACGAACTAGAATTTTAAACATCTGTAAAAGCTCTTTCAACAAATCTGCTGAGTTCGTATGCCAAATTTATTTGTATAATTGTGCCAGTCTACATTTACACATTCACTTTTATTAATTTTTTGCAGATGAACAGTGAATTAACTAAACTGAAGTACACTACTTCCTTGGAACGATCAACCTCGATTTCAAGTAGCAGTCCTACCATGAATACATAGCTATTTATCACAATATCTATAATGACATAAAATTATGTACTGTATATATCATAATAGTACAAATAAATAGACAAAAAGCAGCTGTAGATATTATAATATTATTATAACTGTTCGTATCTAATACACTTTGGGCACAACTGAGTTTTTTTTTTTTGCGCGCAAGATTGCGCATGCGCATTGCATAAAACGGCGTTAGCTAGCTAGCTAGACATAATTGGGGCGAGCCCCACATTTGTGAGTAGGTCGGCTCTTCTGTTTTTTTCGTCGTCGTCGTATGCTCGATAATCAAGGACTTTGACCTTCAGCTTAGCTTATGTGCACGTGATCATCCACGTGGCAGCGCTGATCGAGTCGAGTACGAGTGTTTGCCAGAGTGTTTGCTATGCTGAAAGCAGAGTGAAATGATCTACTGCTATATAGCTGCTACTCAGCGTTTTGTAAGTTTTATTTATGCTCAACCTGTGGATATAATGAATATAGTCATAGTAGAGACGTTTGCTTCATTCAGTAGAGCGCTATGAATATAATTTGCCAATGAGCATCAGTTAGCCTCAGTTAGCCTAGCTATTAACTTAATTTGAAAGTATTATGTTTAATGGCAAGATATGCCTGGCAGCCAGTTTACATGCAAATTAGTAGCAGCATAGACTCTATACCACTGATAAATTAATCAGAAAACTCACACACTCTGAAGGTTGCATGAACCATTTTATATGTACCACTGCATGGTTGCTCATGAAAACACACGGGTTACAGGTCTGGAGTCATCATGTTACCATGAGAGGCTATGACGTAGGATCAACTCTATAGCACTTGCTCCATCCATACCAATGTTGAACAAAGAAAAAGATACATATCTCAGGCTATGCATCCCGTGCTTAAAAACAAACACTAAGCATTATGGTGGGGGTGGTTTAGATGTATAACTGTTGTGCAAACTGCAATGCTGTTGACAGATACCATGCAGTACTATAGCCTAAGACACATGAAATACATACTGTATTATAAGTCATAATGTTGCTCAGGCTCGCCCCAATCAATGTCATGCATTTTCCTAGTATTTATTCATAAGCTAACGACCTTTGCCCTTTTATATGACACAGGATTTCCATATGCCTGAGCATGGATTCCTAACATCGTCATTTGTAAGGTCCTAGTAACTTTTGCATAAAATGAATAAAATTTCCACGAGTATTACTCATGGGATTGACTTATGCAACCATTTCCACGAGTGACTCATGGGATTGACTAGCCTCGTCCCCAGGCTAGGGATTGACTTACTTTGGGTCACTCATGGGGTTGAATTATGCAACCTGTACTCTGCATAAAACGCTGAGTAGAGAAGACATAATCCACTATGCTGGGAAGGATTTATGCAAAACACAACTATGAGTAAACTCTGTAATAGTAATCGAGGCAATGATCATTATCTCAGCCCGCGTTTGGTTTTGGGTAAGTTCCAAACTGTTAAGACTATCTTGCATTTGATTCTGGATAGAAAAGAGGATTACTTTTGTGGGAGCGATTTATATGCAAAGCCAAATTGTGAGTAAACCCTGCAATCTACGCGGACTAGAGGTATAAATATCGTTATGAGGCCTCTTTGAAGTGCTATATATGCAGGCTATGGGTTAGCTCCTTTCCATTTTACATCTTGTATAATATGTGTACCTGCCGCGTGAGTACACAATAAACCTAATGTGTTATGACTATTGATGACATGCTACACGCTGGTATACTGGTCAAAGGAATAGAACAGAAAAGGAGGAGGGTCTAGCTCGATAGACTAGCCTGGGATGAATTCGTAAGATCGTCAAACTTGTATAGTAGCATCATTATTCTGTTCCATGGAATAGAAGATATGGTCACCAAGATCAACTGTGTGATAAATCTGTTGCTGTATCTCTTGGCTGTAATCAGCAACTGTTATGGAGTTCTGAAGCAAAAACCTGAAAGTCTACAAAGTTCATTTGTGCCAACATCCACAAACTGTAGCAATCTTGAATTGGTTCATTTTTTGGCCTTCTTTCCCTGTATTGAAGTATCAAATTCCTCTAATGTTGGAAGATGTGACATATTCAGCTATATAGCTGCTGAAATGGCAGTGGAAAGAATCAATGGTGATCCTTCCTTACTGCCAAATGCTGAACTACGTATTTCTCCTATATCTGACTTAGTTACTACAAGCTCTGATGTAAGTTCAATAAATTAATTGTTATGTGCCTGTGCAAACTAAACATACCGTAAACATGGAAATATTGGCGGGAATTTAATTTGGCGATTTTGGTCTGGCTGCCTCCAACAAAAATATTGGCAGTTTTAAATTTGGTGGTCATCGACTGAACACTCACAGAATTTAATGTCTGATGAAATATTTGGCGATACATTACGCTGTACCTACTGCCAATAGTTCCACATTTACAGTATTAATAGTTGAATTCAGTGTTCAAGTTGAATTTATTAAAAATGATTTTCATGTGCATGTGTACATTGAGGTCAGTGGTTGGAATTATCTATTACGCATAACTAGGTCTCAGTCAGTCAGTCTTCATAGAAAGATAGATTCCTTTTTCCAACAGTACACTTGCCTTATTCATTCAGTCTGGCTTGATTTAGATATATTTTGTGCCTATATGCATGCACAAAACAACAGGCATAGTACTTCTTTTTTCATGCAGTATACAGGCTATAATTATAATTCATCCGCGACTGTGTAGTATGTCAAATTTGATAAACTTGGCACACATCTGATTTGTCAGGCTGTATTATCAGCCTAAGCCATACTATAGTATCACATCATTACACAGTGAGGGCATGCAATCATGGCCATGAGCATTACAATGTCATAATTATTACATCCTTATAGTCATTTGTCAGTTTTAGAATCCAAATAAATAATGACAACAGAATCCATACTTAGTCTACTATACAAAGCTGACCACTGACCATAATTAAATATTTTTTTATAAATTACTGTAGTATTATTGTATACAACAATACACTCTTCCATAGCTTGATCCTATTATCAAGACACTTCGGATCCTCACATCAGACAAAGAAGTGAAAACAACTCTGTGGGGACAATTAGGGCCTCTGGATGCAGGTCAAGCTGACCTTTTACTAGATTCTGTTTACTCCCATGAGAAAGCTGGATCAATAATGGTACACAAATGTTCTACTGTATAGCAGGAAAGTTTCGTGGTGTAAAACTTTTGCGGATGTCTCTAGTCAAACATTTTTGCATTTTAACTTTCGCCTATGAGCTGTGCAAGCCCATATGCATGGAGAATTTTACAGATGAATCGTGATCCTAGAAAACCGCAAAAGTTAAACCCTGTGAAAATTTTCTGCTAAAAAATGAGATTGTATGCATTAATAAATTAATTTAGATCCATTCATTTCTACGTTTACGTTTCCAAAATGTTCTGCATGATGACGTAGACTAGTAATAATATGAATGCAATCGTTTCGTTACAGATGTCCTACAATCTAAGAGATGTTTCCCTGAACACTCCAAACCGCTATAAATCCACATTTTATCGAACACTTCCTTCTGACAACACAGTGAGTACTGCAATGGTCTCACTCCTTAGGAAGTTTAATTGGAGAAGAATAGGAATAGTTGATACGAACACTCCTCCTTACTCTCAGGTTAGTTTCTATAGTATTCATAATATTATTCTATGTACTATTAATACTTTTTTATAGCTTATAAAATTGATATTATTGCTATAAAAGTGACACGACTTTGCAAAAAAAGGTAATACTCTGGTACTCAATTCAAATTTTAGATGTCCAAGAGCTTTGCTGCATCGATTGGAAGAGCAGAAGGTTTTAGAATAGCATTTAGAGAAACTATTCCTACTGATTCTGAACATAATATGGAACACATTGAAGAGGCTCTTGAAGGCTTGAGAGCACTCGACATAAGAATTATTGTGGGATTTTTTGGACCTTCAGAAGCTCGGACGATACTTTGTCAGGTATAAAAGTATTATTAGTATGCACAAAATGTGAGCGAGCATGCTATTAAGACTGTGATGCATGTATAATGTGCATGTTTGTGTGTGTGTGTGTGTGCAAACTTATATGTACTATGTGCAGCTGTCAATCTTTATAGGCTCGTGAATATGACCTAACTACTGCCAATCATGTGTGGATATTACCAGCCTATTATGACCCAGACTGGTGGAGGTCAAATGATCGTAGAAGGCCTAGGGATGATGATGAAGACTGTGGGGATGATGAAATATTTGAGATTGCAAGCAAATTGGTCATATTCATTGATGGAGTCAAATTTCCTACATTGGTACGTTAATAATAATTATTAGTGGCTATTGCAAGGTGTTCTATCATCTACGTATGTGCATCAGTTCTGCTATTAATTTTCATAATGTCACTGTGTTACAAAACTTTGCCAATTGCATGCCGTGTAAGTAGGTCAAATTTTACCACTCTCACTCAAATTGTAGGATCTACCGTTAAACCAATTTTATTCTCAACTTCTCACCAAGACCAAGCAGCTGTTTCCCTCTCTAAGTGAAGTTGATTTGTCTCTCTATCTTCCCCACTCGAGGGCCACTAGTGCCTACGATGCAGTCATGTTGCTAGCTAGGAGTCTGGATCTTGTGGCAGACAGAGGTGATGATCTCTGCCACGATCCTCTCAGAGTACAGACAGCCTTGGAAAGATGCCTCATTGTAAGTTATAACAAGTAGCAAAAATTTCAAAAAAATAAGGACTGTAGGAATGGGCAGTGCTGTAAAAGGTACTGGAACAAGGCATGTCTCAATTTCAGGCACATGACTACTTCATTTTTGTTTTGATGACTCAATTTATTGCCGTGGATGTTTCCAGAATTATCTGTAGATGAATTTATCACCAACAGTATCACATACTATAATGGTTCAAATTCTTGCCAATCNAAGGACTGTGAAGTGTGTAGATTATTCTGCACTACGAGCAATGATGCACTGTCAACCTGTGATGCTTGTTCAGAAATCCACAAAACATGTAACTTACTCGGTCCTTTGAGACAACAAGTACACCTTAACAATAATTATGGACAAGTTTTGATATCTCAGTTTATTGGTATGTGCCACAATCAAATCACTACTAATAATCTAATTTAACATTAACTAAAATATCTCTTTTAGATGGTGTTGATTGTCCCTTGTCCATTTATTCGCTCAATGACTCAATTTTCACGATGCTTACTAACCTTGGCAACCATTCATGTGCTGGAGAGAGGCTTGGTCTTACTAGAAATGGAGTCTTTCCAGGAATTGAACAATGCTGTCCAATAGACTTTCAGTGGAATAGTACGTAATGCTATACTCTACCATAATAGTTTAAATTGTATGTATATATTATGCATGCATGTTGATGGTTTTAGTTTGCTAAGCACAATTATCATCAGTAGCTGTTTGACCATGGATGGTCTCCCATGACCACTTCATTTCCTGAATTAATCCATGGACCTGTGGAGCATGATAGCCTACCTATTGCTTAGGTCAAGACTTGTTGCTGTAATCAGTAATGTACAAATTTCATGAAGTTGCACAATTATTATTGAATATAAGTTTTTGTCAGAGCTTGCAGGTCAGATCTAAGATAATACAACAATGGTCGAGCAATCATGATTATAAAACATTAATGTTATGTAAAAATTGTGTGATTATAAAAATTATGTATTTAAAAATTATATGATATGATAAAAATTGTGTGAATATACTGACATTGTGTACATAAAATAATGTGTGAATATGACTTGACATTTTTATCACTATGTCTTTAATACAGCTACTGATGGCTCTCCACCTAAAAGTTTCCTTGAAAACAACCCGGCTATTCCTTTGACTGAATTCTTACTTGTCGCTATTGTGACTGTTATCATAGAGATCATTGTTGTGTGCTTGATGGTGTTCACTATAGCATTGAGAAATAACAGGTAAATGTCTACAGAGCTTTTATAAGTTTTATGGATTACAATTCATTCAGAGGCCATAATGTAATTCCTCTATGTATCCGGATCTCAAACACACACACACACACGCACACGCACACACACACACACACACACACACACACATTGCATGCTTACAGCAGGTCCTGGACTCTAGTTTTACGATTGTAACTATCTGCACAAGTTTCAATAACATTATACCTAACATCATTCGAGCATATCTATTACTTCTACTAGTAGTGCTATTCCTCCTGAGCACTGTAACTGTTCAAGTACAAACTCGTTTTTCTTATGAAGGACTGACAGGTCAGAGAGTTGTGATAATTCACATAGTCTTTCTACCTGTAATAATCTTATTGCAAAACATATTTGAAGACAATCCACAAGTTTTTTGGTGGATAGGTGTTATTTGGTCTATAGCGATTTCTTTTGGACTTCTTGCAACTATCTTTGCACCTCAGGTATTATTAGCTATTACTGTCAAATTTTAATCAGTCCTTAATTCAAGGGAGCAGACCTTTTATCACTATAAATAAAATAACACTATTGATTTGCGTATGAGCTCATTGAATCTCTTTTTGCACAGGTTTATTCAGTAATATCAGATCATTATCACAAAAAGAGGAAGAAAATCGTTATACATTCAAAGAGTCTGACTGAAAGATACAAAAGCCTAGTACAAGAATCACAAGAGTTAAGAAAACACTT
The DNA here is from genome assembly GCA_964030475.1 of Tethya wilhelma. Lineage (NCBI taxonomy): Eukaryota > Metazoa > Porifera > Demospongiae > Tethyida > Tethyidae > Tethya > Tethya wilhelma. Next base: position 1,531,275 of record CAXIPT010000006.1, on the reverse strand, counting down.
GCTTGAGGTACAAGGAAAATCCTGTGCGTAACATATCATCATTGCTCACACACACACACACACACACACACACACATTATTATGCACATACATATATGCACATATATCATTTATATACCTACACACAATCATGTACTATTTTATGGCATGTGTATATAGGATTGTGAACTGTGTAGGCTATTCTCTGGATGTTCTTTCTCCTCACTTGACACCACAGACTGTGAAGGGTGTTCAGTGATCCATGAAACGTGCAGCATAAATCATACATTTGATAACTTAAGAGAGCTGAAAGCTCTAAATATGTATGGACAAGTTCTAATATCACAGTTTATTAGTAAGTCATTATCATTACTATCACCATCCCTATTATTGAAATGCTTAGTACAAGGTTGACTTATTTTGTGTTTCTTTTTGTGTATGTGTGTGTGTGTGTGTGTGTGTGTGTGTGTGTGNATGGTTATGGAGTTCTGAAGCAAAAACCTGAAAGTCTACACAGTTCATTTGTGCCAACATCCACAAACTGTAGCAATCTTGAATTGGTTCACTTTTTGGCCTTCTTTCCCTGTATTGAAGTATCAAATTCGTCTATTGTTGGAAGATGTGACATATTTAGCTATGTAGCTGCTGAAATGGCGGTGGAAAGAATCAATGGTGATCCTTCCTTACTGTCAAATGCTGAATTACGTATTTCTCCTGTGTCTGACTTGGTTACTACAAGCTCTGATGTAAGTTCAATAAATTAATTGTTATTTGCCTGTGCAAACTAAAAAATTAATACCGTAAACATGGAAATATTGACGGAAATTTAATTTGATTTTCATGTGCATGTGTACCGTGAGGTCAGTGGTTGGAATTATCTATTACGCATAACTAGGTCTCAGTCAGTAAGTCTTCATAGAAAGATAGATTCCTTTTTCCAACAGAACACTTGCCATATTCATTCAGTCTGGCTTGATTTAGATATAGTTTGTGCCTATATGCATGCACAAAACAACAGGCATAGTCCTTCTTTTTTTCATGCAGTATACAGGCTATATAATTCATCCGTGACTGTGTAGTATGTCAAATTTGATAAACTTGGCACACATCTGATTTGTCAGGTTGTATTATCAGCCTAAGCCATACTATAGTATCACATCATTACACAGTGAGGGCATGCAATGTCATAATTATTACTTCCTTATAGTCATTTGTCAGTTTTAGAATCCAAATAAATAATGACAACAGAATCCATACTTAGTCTACTATACAAAGCTGACCACTGACCATAATTAAATATTTTTTTATAAATTACTGTAGCATTATTGTATACAACAATACACTCTTCCATAGCTTGATCCTATTATCGAGACACTTCGGATCCTCGCATCAGACAACGAAGTGAAAATAACTCTGTGGGGACAATTAGGGCCTCTGGATGCAGCTCAAGCTGACCTTTTACTAGATTCTGTTTACTCCCATGAGAAAGCTGGATCAATAATGGTACACAAATGTTTTACTGTATAGCAGGAAAGTTTCGTGGTGTCAAACTTTCACAGATGTCTCTAGTCAAACATTTTTGCATTTTAACTTTCGCCTATGAGCTGTGCAAGCCCATATGGAGAATTTTACAGATGAATCGTGATCCACGAAAACCGCAAAAGGTTAAACCCTGTGAAAATTTTCTGCTAAAAAAATGAGATTGTATGCATTAATAAATATCCTACGTATTTACATTTCCAAAAAATATAATACTACATTATGCATGATGCATAGCCTAATAAGCAATCATTTCGTCACAGATGTCCTTCAACATTCGAGATGTTTCCCTGAACACTCCAAACCGCTATAAATCCACATTTTATCGAACACTTCCTTCTGACAACACATTGAGTACTGCGATGGTCTCACTCCTTAGGAAGTTTGATTGGAGAAGAATAGGAATAGTTGATACAAACACTTCTCCTTACTCTCAGGTTAGTTTCTAATATTCATAGTATTCTATGTATCATTAATACTTTTTTATAGTTTATAACATTGATATTATTATCATAAAGTGACATGACTTTGCAAAAAAAAAGGTAATAATCTGGCTCTCAATTCAAACTTTAGATGTCTGTGAGCTTTGCTGCATCGATTGGAAGAGCAAAAGGATTTAGAATAGCATTTAGAGAAACTATTCCTACTGATTCTGAACATATCATGGAACACATTGAAGAGGCTCTTGAAGGCTTAAGAGCACTCGATATAAGAATTATTGTGGGATTTTTTGGACCTTCAGAAGCTCGGACGATACTTTGTCAGGTATAAAAGTATTATTAATATGTACACAATGTGAGTTAGCATGCTAATAAGATTACTATATGTAATGCATGTATAATGTGCATGTTTGTGTTTGTGTGTGTGTGTGTGTGTGTGTGTGTGTGTGTGTGTGTGTGTGTGTGCGTGCGTGTCACTGTGTGTGTGTGTGTATACATGAAGCATCCTCCATGTTTTCCAGTTTCAAGCATGGAGTATACACATTGGACTTGTGCTAATGCTTGCAGCACTAATTGTAAAGAACTGGAGGATTCATCGTATCTTTCACAACAGAGAACTAAAAGAAATCAAGGTATAATAATGTCTAGCAGTAAAATTGTTGCCTCAAAATATTTTCTAAGCGTATATACTCATAGTTTAGCTAGTAAAAATGGAATAAATTCTTCAATTCTGAACTATCATTTTATTACTTGATATAGTGTTGATCTTGATTTTTTTTTTTCCTTCCTAGAATTGGGAGTTAGCTGATTCAACTCTTGCAATTAGCGTCTTTGTGATCCTGTTACCTCCGTTGGTACTAATGACTATATGGACTGTTGTGGCTCCATATGTGCATAAAGAGATAGTTATTGGAGATGTATGTGCACAAAATAAAGATGATATACTATAATTGTGTCATAATTGTGTCATAATTTTGTTCTCTCTCTCTCTCTCTCTCTCTCTCTCTCTCTCTCTCTTACACACACACACACATGCATGTCTATAATGGTTCAACTTACTTTCAATCATCTCTTCTTGTAGGGTTTTCAAGTCACTTTTCTTACAGTCTGTGGAAGTAAACGCCATCCTTTTGTTTGGCCAAACGTCCTATTAGGATATGATTGTGTACTTCTTATAATCCTTTTTGTACTCGGCATATCTGCTTCGATAAAAGTTCCAGCCATGTATGCCACTGAAGGCAGAGCTACGCAAAGAATAGTACTGTTTACAGCTGTGGTTTTTGGTGTTCTCATCGTAGTCCAAGTACTTATCGGCCTGCTGGATCCAAGCAATTGGTACTTGTTGTGGTGGGTGGGTCTAATCCTGTCGCTGGGTTTCCCTCTTGCTCTCATGTTAATGCTACTATTACCTCCGGTAAGTTAGACTCAACATAATAATTGATTATAGTTTTAATTGCTGCATTTACTTCATACTTGCTTTCTCTGGGCCATCACTGATTCACTTAATGAGTTAATGTGTCAGCCCGGAGAAAGCATGCATGTATATGTAGTAAATTGTCAACTGGTCAACAGTTGCAATTTTCTATATTATTTTCTTAATACTGTCTGTTATACCATTACTCTCTCTTTCACCTATGTGTGGTGAATGTCTTATAACGATAGTAAACATAGCTATTCTTCGAAGTCTATATATTAACATGCTACAATGAAAGTAATAATAATATTATCATTATTGTTGAACACTTTTCAGTCCGATCCTTTGTTTTACAGATCTGCTTTGTTCTGACTGATCGTGTTCGAAAGAAAAAGCAAAATAAGTTAAAATCGAATACAAAAGAAGGTACAATTGAGATATCCAATAGATATTCATCACTGAGGAAGGAATCAATCAAGTTAAAGAATATCTTGACCAAGGTATATAGCATAACAGCAGGGCAATACGGGAAGTTATTGCCCGCTACCTATATATAGCTGTACTTAACTTAGTATAGTAACTATAGTTTATTATAGGTATATAATAATATAATATATTATTATTAATTGCCCATGCTGTACATATGCATGCTACTTTGGAGCAAAATAACTCTGTTTGAATTTGATTTGTATAAATTATACTGGCATCAGCCTGGCATGTTTGTACTGCATGTGGCAGCCATGCATCATTAATTTACAGTCTTGTATCATTTTTGTTTATTTTTATTTTTTTTGTAGATGGACAGCGAATTAACTATACTGAAGCACCCTACTTCCTTGGAACGATCAAACTCAATTTCAAGTAGCACTCGACGTTCTACTATAAATACATAACTGTAATAAGTTACCACCACAATAGCATAAAAACTATCTACATGTAATAGCTATTAGTTAAAGAATAGTTATTTTTTCATAACTGTGTCACATAATTATTGTATGGATATAAAGCATCTGCTGTATTAAATTGTTCTCTGCATGCATACACTTTACGCCTATCTCTGAGGTGTGAAATTTAGCGGGAAGTTTAAACAGTCAGAATTCCAAAATAAACATGCAAGCTGTGAATTTTTAATGAGACATGTCATCATCTCGAGCAAGAAGGGGTTATGACGCTACAACAAGGCATGGCTACAGTGACTTGGAAGAAGACTATGGGTACTCTTACAGCGACAGTCCTTATAGATCAAGACAGACGGGAAGGAGTCCACCAAGAGGTGGTTCTGGAGGAGGAGGAGGAGGACTGAGAAGATTGAACAGAGGGATCCTGAAACATGGCACTGGAAGATCAGTATCAAGAAATCCGCTAGAACAGCAGGTAAAAATTATTTTACAGCACAGTAAATAACACTTTTTAAAAACATTATCTTTGAAAGTCACAAACTATGACATAATAATGTAGATGATTGATCATGACTTGATCAGAGTGGTGCCATGGATATAAAGGATTAAAGCATTCTTTTGATTTAAATTAACCACATCAAAGTACCATTTAGGGTCTAGGCTAGCCAGAATTTAGCTGTAGATTATCTACTTTATAGCTGTCGGATCAGAGTTTTCTCTAAAACTTGCCATAGAAGTACCTCACAACTCTGTTTGAAGATTACCAATAATATCACACTGACCTGCATGGGTTGTAAATTCACCAGGGGAACACAGTGATTATCGTTGGATGAATATCCATTACTTTGGTGAACTAATTTTACTAGGTTGATGATATTCGAGACACTCTTCACTCGACTAACAGAAGTATGTCAGAAAACGAGCGACTTCTCTCAGACTATCAAACGGACAACTTGAGACAGAGCTTTGAAGTGGACGAGGTACTGTATGCTGTAAATTAACCTCATTCCCTAGCTGGCTCTTTGCCTCTAATGAGTTTCTGCATGGGAGGCCTATATAGAGTATGAATGAATTAGTTTGTGCATAGCTTCGATCGTTCACATGTTGGTTGTTTGTGCATGTGTTTACATGTGTCTGCTTATAACTCATGTACAGCTTCGTAGTCAACTCGACAAAACAAGGGACCTTCTCAACACTTCTTTAAGTAGCCACACCCATCAACCACAACCTACAGTCCATTTCCATGTAACCTCCTCTCCAAAGCGTCACTCAACCTATCGTGAGGACCATCATCATGATTCAGAGCCTCACCGTGCTTTACATGACCAGGAGCAACTGAAGAGAGAACTGGAGAGAGAAAAACTAGCCAGAGAAAGGTAAAGAAACTATACCTTCACTACGTGTGCAATATATGATGCATTTTCCTTAATATAATACTGTAGATCAGGTTATTTTTTGCCTTTATGAAGTTTTCTTCCACTATAGCTAGCCAGCTATAGCACATGCAGAGGTGATCTTTACCAAATCAGTCTATCTACGTACACTTTTCTTAAAATTTTCAGGGCAGAGTTTGAGAAACAGCACATGATGGATTTATTGGATACCTCGTTAAGAGACCACACCCATACTGCCACTCCCACTCCTCCTAGTAATGAGCAACTTAGGATGATGATGGACCAGATGAAAGAGATCAGAGATGAGGTGTGTGTTGGGGGGGAGGGGGACTCGATGCGAAGTTTCTTTATCAATTTTTAGCACAATTCTTAGCACACACATACAAGATTCTCAAGCCCTATTTATACCATCTAGACCTAGATATTGCACAACTTTCAATAAAATGTCCTAAACTATCCTAATAAGGACAAATGTTCTAGAAAGGAAAATGATATTGCTAATAAGTAACACCTAGCAGAAAATACAGGAAATAAACTGAAAAGCTAGCTGACAAAATTAAAGTAAATCATACAGGAAATTAGGTACATAGTCAAACCACAGCATTACACAGCAAAAAGAAAAGGAAATACATAGCAGCAATCACACATAGATTAATGTTGCCTAATCCTAACACCTTCAGTCTAAAAATAGAATGTCTAGAAAGTTCTAACTACATCACATCCCTCCTTCCTTACGATGGAGGAGTACATGTCGGCTCCCCGACATCGTTCTCTGACATCTCATCAGTAGTAGTTACCCCTGTGTCTTTATTGTCACCTCCACCCATCCAGTAACTGGCCTATAAAAACTTTGGTTGCTAGGCAATGGGACACACACACACACACACATACAAAATCAGATCCTCACACACTCACACACACACACAAACCTATCAGTTGATGAAGACGCATTCTCAACACGAAGAGAGTGCTGGGTTTGACAGAAGACTTCAAGACATTGAACATCGTCTAAATGAAAGCATCACTACCAGTGCTACTGCCAGTGAGAAGAAAGAAGAGGCTTATGAAAGCTTAGTGCAAGAGATCAAAGGAATAAAGGTACTAAAACTATATGGCTTTGCAATAAATATGTCAGCACACATCATAAATCGATGTGCTATGATCTTTTCCTCTAGGATGATCTTTGGAAAAGAGATGCCAATGAAAGACAGAGAGAGCTGATGAAGGAAATGAAGAAGCTTGAAATGTAAGCTAATAATGATTACTTTACTCACACATGTATGAACCGTCTAGACAATTTCATTTACCTACTCAGCACATAATGTATTGCCATATCATACTATATATGTAGTTAATTGTCACAGACTCATAGTGGCTTAGTGGTAAGAGTGTCTGACTAGTAATCAGGTCTTGGGTTTGATCCCAACTGATTCCCAGAGGATTTTTTCTCTCATAGTATTCCACTGATGATGGGTTTACTTAGTCTGGACACCAGACCCTTTCTTGCTAGGTTTTTGGGGGGTGGGGAATGGCAAGAAAGGAAGAAAGGGTCTGGTGCCCAGACTAGGCTTTACTAGAGCTTGTGACTAGGACTTGTATATGACAGTCTAGTACAAAGAATAGCCTCGTAAACCAGGCCCTCCCTGTGACGTGCTTAGCAAAAGAGATTAAGGGAAGAAAGATAGATTTAAACCATGCCAGTTGCATTAAATCTGTCCAGCGTACATTATAAATAAATGGATATTATCTTTGTACAGTGAATTGACAAACAAGTCTCAGCTGTTGTCAACTAGCAGCCGACAATCGAATGAACTAGCTACAAGAGTCAACCTTCTTGGAGAGCAATTGGATCAAGTAGAGCAAGAGAAGAGAAAGGTAAACAAATAAAACTTCCTGACCCAGGGTTTTCTTCATGCATTCCAAATATTACTGCTGTATACTCACCATAAAACCCTTTAGCCTCATATTCAGAAATACCACTTCTAACTTGAGTCCATCTGGTTTGAGAATGCCACCAGAAGTGAAATAATGAGATTCATACAATACTTTACATATGGGGCAAAATAGCTAACTTTTGACTGGTAAAGTGTACGAAGCTGGAAAAGTGACCAAAATAACAGGGAGAATGAGCGCTTTCCAATGGTGCTTGAAATTTTGAAATTGGTTTAATAGCAAGAATGTTATTCCAATTTTTCTACCGGCATTCTCAAACCATATTGATTTTAGTCCCAAATGTTTATTAATTTTAGTGACATCTTAATCCCTAGCCTGCATTAGACATGATATACATATATCACAAAATTTCATTTCCACTGACAGGCTCTAGCTAGTCTAGAGGTGACCTCTCGTAGACTGGATGAATCTCTCGGAGGCAAAGATGAGCTGATAAGGAGAGTAGAAGAGCTGACTCGGCAGTTGGCCAAGTCCGAGGAACACCGAGTGTTAAGTGAGGCGTGACAACTTTAACAATATTTGCATAGTTTAAGACATTATCACTCATTTTAAGCTACAAGTGTATGTTCGTTGACACTTGGAAGTGGTAACCAACTAATTGGCATGTTAGAGTTTAGACTATCCAGCAATTAAAACTTTTGCTTTCTAAGGGATCATACGTAACTGTCTGTATGCATGTATACTAGCAGTCTACATGTGTAAATACAAAATAAAATTCAACTTTCAAAGTTTGGAGGAACTTGGATTCAAAGCTCATAAACCCTGTGTACAGCTTGCTTACTACACTGTACTTCACATGTACACCATTATCTATGTCAATACAGTAGTGAGTCTTACAGTGATTCAGTGTAAGAATTGTACTGTTTTGTAGGTGAGAGTGTTCGAGAGAAGTTGATTCAGGAGTGCAAGGAGCGTGACATGAAACAGGAGCTTTTGAGTCAGAGAATCAAAGAAGTAGAAGAAAAACTGTCTGAATACAGGTATAGGTGAAAAATGCAAAAAATTAATAATTTTTGATAAAATTTAGGTACATGTGTAGCTAGGTTCATGATAATATTTTCAAGTAACACAACCTATAGCTATATAGACAAACTAGGTTTAGGGCAGAACCCAATAGCTACTAGTAGCTTGTTTGAATAATACCTCCTTCATGAAGGAATTGCCCATGTATGTTATTGTATATGTAGGAGTGAGAAAAGTTCCCTTGAGGCACGCTATGAAAGACTCAAACAGCTTCACTCCGCTCGTGTCAACTCTGAGTCACAACTCAAACATCGCTGCAGCCATCTCCAAGCCAAGCTGTCGGCCAAGAGCAGCGAGGAGGAGAAAATGATGGGAGTGCAGAGGAAGGTGACGGAGCTGGAACACGAGTGCTCTAGGAGGAGACTGGAGGTGGTTCAACTCAGGAAGGAGCTGCAGAATGAGCAACAGGAGAGCAAAGCACTCAAGGAACAGGTAAATAGATTATGCTTGTTTTATATATGCAAGGAATTAATACTGTATTATTAGGAATCTTTGTGTATTAGTGTCTTATAGGTGAGCCTCGTTGGTAGCAAGTTATCTTCCTCACACGAATCATCCCAATAGAATTATCCAACATAATATTCACATAGCTCGATCATAGTCAAAATTTTAATAATCCTGAGCAGGCTCTCCAAGCACAAATGAAAGCACCATCCTATTCCTGTCCTTGTATTTTTTAAATTTTTCAACCACAAAATTTTTCGATTCTGTAAGTACTCCAGCCACACACACTTTGCTACTATTTAGAAATTAAAAGTTCAATGTTCTGTCTCATGCTGTCTTTCTCCATTCACAAGACATGCATGACTATAGCTGCAGAAATGGTCATTAGCTATTTGTATGTACGTACATAAATTGTGTACACTGTAGGTTGGTTCTATTCAAAGGGATCTTCATCAGAGTGAGAGAACATGTGACAGTCTACATGAGGAGGTGAAGCAGCTCAACTCTCACTTGTACTCCTCTCAGGAGCAGAATGCAATGTTAGCTGAGAGAATTGATGAGGCACTGAGAAACTTGGATATGTCTGAACAGCAAAGAATCAGAGTAGAGGTATGTATGTACCTAGTACATACCCAGGCCATTCCCATTTTTTCTTTTATTTTTTTTAGTGTGTAGCGTACACTAAACAGAGGGAGTGGCTTAGTTATAGTTACAAGGCTATCCTAAATTGTTCCGCAATATGTATATGATAATGTGTGTCTTTGTCTTTGTTTTTTTCTTGTTGTTTTCTAAGACTCGTCTGTCTGAAGTTGAGAGTCAGTTTGATAATTTGAAAAAGAGGAGTGACGCTACCCAGGAACAAGGAACACAGACTATCAAAAGGTACTCTTTCACTTAATGATTCATTATCATGAAGCTAAGATTGTGATCACACACACACACACACCCTCACTAATGGAGTATAAATCACTCAATAGAGTCATCTACGTTGTTATCCTAAATCTTGTGCCTTACTTTATAGGTACAAAGTTCAATGCAAGAAGCTGGAACAAGAAAACGCACAGCTCAGCCAAGACAAGAACAGTCTCCAGGTACACTGAGCTCTTTCTTGGATACCGATCACTATGGATAATTATAATCATTGTTAATATTCTGCTGTATAGAGCCAGTATGAAGAGCTTCAGAGGCAACTACATGAATACCAGTCACATTTTGAGAGTGGTAAGTCATTTTGTGGATGTGTGTATAATAAAATTATTATCTATGAGAATTCACGCAAAATTTGTACTGGTTTTAGGAGAAACTGCCATTTCATATCTTCAGCAAGAAAACAGTAACCTTAAGGTATTATTTCGGCAACTGCCATGATACTATACTGTATGTACATATTTTACAGTAATGTGTAAGTTTACTGACGTTGTACTGTGTACAGGACCAAGTCCATCAATTTCAAACCAAGAGTGAAGAACTGAAAGAAGTGGTAAGTTATTGCCAAAACTTCATGCATGATCAATATGGTGTTCGTGTATGTACTGTTATATAAAGCCATGTACAGTATACCATATAGCGGGAATTTTTCGTGGGGGAAAATTTTTGCGTTTTCGCCTTGAACAAAACTTCGCGGTGAAAATTTTCGTGGATTGCATCTACTTCTCAACATTACGTGACGACCTCGTACCTTACATATTTCGTGGGGGGAAATTTTCGCGGAAAGCTGCCAAGCCGTGAAATTCACAAAAAATTTTCCTCCACGAAAATATCCCGCTATACGGTAACTCCTTAGTTTATTCTTCATTGCCTTCAATCAATATTCATGAGGATAAAGCATTCATCGATATATTCATGAGAAAGAGGCTACCTTCTCAACACATGTTCACAAAAATAGAGCCTATAGATTTATTCATTGATTTTTTCCCTTCCTTTCAGACACACGGTTTAGAGATACAAGTGAGAGATATAGAGGGAGCTTTGAAGGAGAGTGAAAGTAGCCTTGATCAGAGTCAGCGAGAGATTGGAGAGTTGAAACGAAAAAATGAGACACTAACCATTGAAACTGGTTCCCTGAAGAAGGTAAAAGACATGTAGTATATTTCTTAGCGTAAATGTTGAATTAGTATCCAATTTTTTGACATTTAACTATTGTAGGAGCTCTCCCATTCACTGGAGCAGTCTCAGTTGTCAACAGAGAAGCTAACCAGTCAAGTGGAACACAGACAAGAGATGATAGAAACACTGAGAGCACAGCTTGAGGTACGTATACATTATACAGTATGCCTGAACAGGCATTGGGGATCGATCTAGAGTTCTATAGCTTGGGTATGGTTTGTAAAGATAAAGCGTACATCAATTAATCTCTGTGAATTGAATGATAATTTGAGGCAATTGCCGAAAGCTACGTATAGCGGGTAATTTGGCGAATTGGCAAATTATTTTTCAAATCACCAAACAGTTTTATATGCATGTGCGTACATATAAATAATGCAGCGTGTGGAGCTAAATTGCCAAATTTAAAAACTACACAGTACTGTATTACATAATCCTTGTTCAAAATATCCTACTATACATTAGTTTTCTGGTATTGATCTTTTCCCTATAGCAAAATGTACAGTCTCACAATGAACTGGCTTCTAAACTGAAAGAAAAGCTGAACAGGACTGTAAAGGCTTATCAGGTAGGTCACTAGCTGTGTTAGTAGGTTTATTAATGTTTTAGCATCTGTTACACATCATGATGGTTTTCTACAGACATTGAGGTCAGAGTTCAGTGCTCTACAGTCCCAGGCCGACAGAGAAACAGAGGAGAGAATCAAACTCCAGGAACAACTGTACCAGGTAGGAAAGATGGCCTCGTACCCATGCAGGCTCTCCCCTTTGACCTTTAACTGGCCTCATACTTCATTTATGTGTGTGCATGTCCAATGGTGTAGATACAAGAGACTTCAACCCAACGAGAGCAGGAAATCACAGATCAATTGGAGGCACTCAAAGTAAGCATCAATCACTTTTAGTACTTATCCATTTATCTTCACCTGCATATCTACATACCAGCTATAGCCTAGTTCCCAGGTTCTCTTGTCTAATACAAATACTGAGAAAGGGAAAAAGCTTTAGGATATTATGCTTTTTGCAAAAAAATTAGAACAGCCTGGGATTAATTAGGCTAAGTGTTTCATTATAGCTATGTTTCAAAAAAAAAAATAATCAATTTATTGTGGTTTGTTTAGACGAGTCATTCTCAGAATATTGATGCTCTCACTCAACAACAACAAGAAGAGGTGGTGAAGCTGAACCAACAGGTCTCCCACCTCCAGTTACAGGTGGCTGATGAGCAGTCCACCATCAGAGCACTGAGGAGACAGCAAGTGAAGGTGTTTGACGACCAACACAAAACACTACAAGAGGATCTTGCACGGTACATACCATTCTGTTTTTAAATGGAGTACAAGTGTTTGTGTGTGCGTGTGTGTGTGTGTGTGTGTGTGTGTGTGTGTGTGTGTATGTGCATTTGTATGTGCGTGTGCACACCATGTGCCTGCAGGTTTGTCATCCCACATCATGCGTAGTGTAGCACATGTACACTGGTTCACCACATTCTGCAATACATGCACCATACACAATCTATAATAAATGTGAACAAAGGACTCATAATACAAGTTTTTTGTAACTTGCAGGTGCACTCTTCTCCATATCTTTGATCTCTCCACTATTGTCAGTTGCCTTTATGGTCCTTAGATGTGTACGCTGGTACTTGTAACACTTCACATATATATATATATACGTAATTTTAAGCATACACACAAAAGCATTTGAGTAAGTACCCCCCCAGTGTATAAAAATGAATAGAGGTTCCACTGAATTTGCTGTAGCCATGAAAGCAGCAAGTGCAAAGGATGATGCTCTTGTAGGGGCAGTTGTTGATTAACAGATTACTATGTGTGTGTGTGTTAGAGGCGAAGAGGTCTTGAGAGCTTTGTTTTCATTAGGCTAGTATACTTTTGAAGCATTTAAATTTTGTGTGATAATACTTTAGTTCCCTTGAAGACACTGAGCAGCTTAAGAGAAAGTATGTTGAAGCAAAGAGACAATTTCAAGAGAAGGTAAAGCAGTACATATTATTTCGCCTGTACATTATACTATGGCACAATCTTGGGGCTTCAGTATGTAAAATTTTAAAATGCGTGTACCTAGTTGGATTAAGTCGACAATAGTTTGTGTTCTAATTAATGCCCAGGAATTCTATAGTAGTAGTTCAGTGACGTGGTAAGAACATTTGACTAAAATTTGAAAGACGTAGAGTTTGAAACTCAGCTATGTTGAGAGAATGGCATAATTCTGGCATATAGTGATTTTATATCTTCCTTTAGTTCCCCATGTACAATCTGTTTGCGTGTTACCTAACAATAATTGTTTTACAATGTTGTTTGTACAGTTGTGTCAAATGGAGAGTGAACTATGTGAATCTCAAAGTGAAGAAAATGCCAGGTACATATCTACATAATGCACACCACAGTATGTTACATATAAGATGCTTCTGTATATTCTTTATGCAGTCTGAGACAGCAGTTATCTCAATGTCAGTCAGATTTGGTTCAAGTGAGAGATGAATACGAGGTACATGCAACCAAACATGTATAATTTGCCTTACGTATAACAATGGACATAATATCACACACACACACACACACACACACACACAATCATACACACAGACCACGATCCATTCAGCTGCCAGTGAAGTTGATTCGTTGGTCCAGAAAATGGGAAAGAGAGTCCATTTACCAGTGAGTAGTACTAGTACTAAAGTACCAAAACAACATCACCACTATATCTCGGGGCATAATTTTACTTTCCTATGCATTAATAATTCATACACCTACAGATGTTTACCAGTCTTGATGAGAGCAGTACTAACACTAAGACATGTTCAGCTGAGATGTTGGTAAGTTCGATTCATGTAATTCTTTTTTTAACTATCGCAATACACTGGCTCATAGTATTATTCTTCTGCATGTGTAGGATACAATTCATGCAATATTTACTTTAACTACAGTGAACCTAGGCCTCCAAACAAAGGACACTTTGGGGACAACGTAAATTTGGCTTGTTTGTCCTTTATAGAGAGGTTGTCCTCTTCTCGGAGGTTAATTCTGTTTGTATTGCTACAATAGGAAATTGGGGATTTTGAGAAATCAAGAATAATTGTCCTTTGTTGAGAGGTTTATAATACAGTGTCCCTATCTTGGAGGGTCCACTATCGGAGGTTCTACTGCATAGATGTAATGGGTAGTAGCTTACCCAGGTTACATTGTTAATTTTACAGGCCAAATTGAAGTGGTTACACAAGGAGCTCAGAGATCTGCTGATTTACGAGGGGAAACTGAGAAAGAAACTTCGTCAGCACTACCAAATCAAGGTCCTTATACCTATCTCACTCATGCATGCAGTTTTATTCTAATGTTTATTCATATAAGTATATATATATATATATATATATGGAACATGTACAATAATTGCAGGCTAAGGAACACTCAACAGGAAATGAAACAGATCAAGACGATTAGCAAAAACTGATTAGCTCAAAGCGAGAGCAAGAGTATATATACTCTTGGCAAGAGTTATCACACAATAATACTTTTTTTGGCTGTTGTGTATATCTTCATTGATCTATATAGCTTTTACATGTACGTAACAGTCATAATTATAATTGTATAAAGTTAATGAGAATAATTTGAATTTATAACTGTTATACTAATGGATGTAGTTTACATACCATGTGGTCTATGCATGATAGACGATTATGTGATCCTGCATGACGACCATTTCCACATGCATGCATGGCTCTACGTACAAATTAATTGCATGCAGCTAGGTCATTTATTCATGTTGAGAGTTTGCATTCCATTGTAGCTATGGTACGTGCTAGCACATCAATCTATATAGACAAGAATGTTTATAAATAAGCTGAAGGACTCATGACGGAATATATATATAGCATTAGCAAGTCGTTTTATTCACAATTCTCACTGTGAAGTTCATATCTACACAAAGTATAATATTTATGTCATGTAGATCAAAGCTGAGATTCTAGCTGGTAAGTATATACATGCATGCATGATTAAATTCTATCTGACTGTCATGTACACAGTGACACTAACAAAGTTAAACTAAAATCTAATGTCACATGCATATAGCAGGACACTCATTTATTGTACTATTAATTTTGGCATACACATACATGTACAGGATCGGATCTACCAGCTGGAGTGATACATTATGAATCGTCAAAGACATCAAGATGAACTGGGTTTCTCTTTTGCTAATGTTCAAATCTATCGAGACCAAGAGCTAGGACACGGTTCTTATGGAGCTGTTTACAAAGCTAAATGTGACTCACTGCCATGTGCTGCCAAGTTGATCTACCCGGTTCTTTTTGCTTCAAACCTCCCTGCCCAACAACCTGCTTCTCCTCCAGACAAGGAACACCGCCAACCGATACGACGCTTTGAAGCTGAGTGTCGTTTCCTTAGTCACATCAAACACCCTAATATTGTACAATATTTGGGAGTGTATCATGATCCAGGCACAAATGTACCTGTGCTTCTAATGGAACTCATGGATGAGAGCCTGACCCACTTTCTAGAGACACCACAAAACACTGTTTTGTATCATTTACAAGTCAACATTTTACATGACACAGCATTGGCCCTGGCATTTCTTCACTCAAATGGAATCACCCATCGAGACATGTCAAGCAACAACGTCCTTCTAATTGCTGGGAGTCGAGCTAAAGTCACAGACTTTGGGATGTCAACGCTCACTGATGCTGCAGCTTCTCAACTTGCATCACTGACTCAGTGTCCAGGTACACCAGCCTACATGTCTCCTGAAGCTCTAGACGAGCCACCTGTTTACTCAGAGAAGCTGGACTGCTTCAGTTTTGGAGTTCTAACAATACAAGCCATCACACGAGAATTTCCAAAGCCAACAGATAGATTTCAAATCATGGATTTACCTCATCCGACACAGCCATCTCGAAGAATTCAAGCACGAGTTCTTGTCCCTGAAGAGGAACGCCGCCAATCTCACATCAGCCTCATTCCTGCAGCCCACCCTCTCCGACCAGTTGCTCTCAGCTGTATAAGTGACAAAGATACTGAGAGACCAACAACTGAACAACTTTGCCAAATTCTTGAACAGTTGAAATCAACCCAACTGTATGCTTCTAGTGTGCAGCAAGTTCGTGACAGACAGCGCCAAATTAGGACACAAAGACAAACTATCGAAGAGAAAGATAGACAGCTGCAGAACAAAGACCAACAGATTAAGGACAAAGATAGCCAGATTCAGGACAAAGTTCAGCAGCTTCAAAGTATGCAACATGAAAACCAACAACTCCGAAAGATTTTAGAACTAAAGAACCACCAGATTACTGAACTACAACAAAGAACAACACAAAATGGAGAGATACCACACGTTACAAGGCACCCTCAAGACATTCAGCCTCAGCTGGTACTTTCGAAGAAACTACCTTTGAAAGAGTTAACATTTAAATGGAAAAAGGGACCACCAGCGCCTGCTAGAGCGACAAGAGGATCTTCTACTATTATAGGGGATATTGTCTACATCAATGATGGTCAAAATGTCTATTCCTTCGACTATATCACCTCCACATGGTCAACTCTACCAAAATGTCCTTACCCTAGTTCTACTCTCACATCAATCAACAACATACTTACAACAGTTGGAGGTTATAGACTGGAAAACAGGCTATTCTCCTACCAAGACAACAAGTGGGTGCAACTATATCCTCCAATGCTAACAGATAGGGAGAATGCTACAGTCCTCTCCACCACCACTCACGTGGCTGTCATGGGAGGTATTGGTGATAACCATTACTTGGCTTGTACAGAAATCATGGATATAGAAGCTGGAGAATAGAGTAGAGCAGCTCAGCTTCCTTATAGGACTTGTAGCGCATCAGCAACACTCTGTGGAGAGACACTATACCTCATGGGAGGTGATACAGACTCTAATAATGGCCATTCCGTACTGTCGTGTCAGTTTAGTGATCTAATTCAATCATCAAGACTTACCCGTAGCACACAAATACAGCTATTGTCTTCAGATATTTTTACCTCCTTTAAAATATGGCACCACATTAGAATTCCTAACCTACTATAGTGCTTGACAGCATGAATGCCCCCAACAGTATTACTTTTTTAAAAATTCATAACTTAGCAAAGATGCATAGGCAAATTTAGATATTTGGCACACACATAGGTAATGTGTAACTGTGTACAAAAAAAATAACGCGAAATTTTTAGCCACCACACCCCCTCGCATATTGATATTTGCAATCCTAATTCGCGAAATTCAAAAAAAAGAGAATTTTCTGCCGTTACGTTTAAGGGATTTTCCCAAAAATTGCTACACGTGTACAGTTCCATATAGGTCACATTTTGGCTAAAACAGATTCATGAATTCAAGTGTTGATAGTGTGTTAATTAGTGCTAAGGTCAATACTACATACATGAGTTAAAATAGAATTTTTTCCAGTATAGTATAGAGTGTGCATACATAAAGCAGGATAACAATACACAAATGGGCATGTAACAAAATGGCTAAAGCAAATTTTGAAAGAAGTGTTTAGTTGAAATAATACATAATTTTGAAATTCGGGATTAATTTAACTTTAAGATTGAGATTCAAAAAACACTCTCCTGTGGGATTTGTATACTTTAACAGCTGCTTCCAGTTCTTTTCCTGCTTTCTTTCCTTCTAGATAAGCCCTCTCATATTCTAATACTCTTCTGAAGTATTTTCTCATTAGGTCGGTTGAAACGGAGTCAAGCGCTGGGCGTACAATTGCACGCAGTCCAGGCAAGGTGAAGTTCGTATGTGAACGTGAGTAAACTTTTGCTTGGCCCCACACTCTCTCGATAGGATTGAGTTCACAGTGGAACTTAGGTAAGAACACACACTTGAGTCCTTGCTCATCAAAAAAATGTTCAACAATAGTCTTTTCACTCTGAAAATCGTCATGGAATGAGAGTACTACACGCATGTCAGGACCCTTCATGTTGCTGGTGTTGATTCCACGCTCCTCCAATACTTTTCTCATGCCCTTTGGAACTCCATCCTCATCCACCATCCGTTGTACATTTCCTGCCCACATCGTGTCCCTCATGCAAGGTTGCTTGCCCCCAGGTCGAACATTCATCCTACTCACGTTTAGAGCGTCTTCAGCATATGCTTTGTGGCAACTGCTCTGATCAAATATAAATACAACGGTGTTCTTGTCAGAGGGATACTTAAACTTGGCAATAGAGACAGCATCGGCAACATTATCCATAAACTTTTCGCTGTTCCAGTACCCCTCTTTCTCAGCTCCGTATTCCATTAGAACTCGTGCTGTCCTTGGAAGTGGGGTTGGAGCCGAAGCTGCTGCTTCTTCTGACAGGCACAGAAAACCATCATGCTGTTCAATAAAATCTGACACCATGATACCTGCACCCTTGGTCTTCGGCTGAATGATTGGCTCGTCACCTGTCGCCCATGCCCACCTTTGGCCTTCATTGGTGTTAAATATACTTTCATCATGATAGATGAGTACAAGCCGCTTCCGAAATTCAGCATCAGGTGGTGGTGTTGCAGCTCTTTCGTCAGTTGGAGGAGGGGGAGGTAAGTGAGTATCACGAAGTGCCTTCATTTGGTCAAGGTAGTTCTTTCTGTGGGATACAACGTCATCACGTTCGTGGCCATCCACATATGCTCCCTTCTTGTGGCTGGTTGGTCGAAAACCCAATTTGTGGAGCCACCGTGTCGCAGTTCGGACAGTGATACTACGAGGTAGATTTGGTGGAAGGTCAGCAGATGGCAATAGATCATTGTTGATCCACTGGCAAAACTCTCGTGCAACAAGATTCGGTGAACCCTTTCGGACAGAGTTCTCTCTCACCCACATTGAAGCTTGGAGACGGAGATTCTCATCATTGAAGAGACAAAAACGCTTGTACTTCCCTCTCGTCTCATCTTTGAACTTTCCGTGGTTCTCGAAAAGCTCATTTCTGTAATTGCGTACAGTCTTCTCGTTGAATCCAGTAATCCATGCTGCTTCTAAAGCTGCAGGTTTCTTCTTCAAGCCCATTCTCTTCCTCGATGTTTCCATGATCACCACTGCTAACATCTTACGATCCATCAGGGGGAGACTCACAACCCAATCATCAAATATCTGCTGAGCTTTATCATCATCGAACATACCATCTTCATCACTAGATGAGCTTGATTGATCTCTTTCATTCTCACTCTCACTTTGACCACCTTCATCACTAGAGTCATCAGCTGGAGTTCTTGATGTTCCACTGGAGAGAGTTGTAGTCACGGATGCGCCACTGGAGGCAGTTGTAGGCACGGATGTTCCACTAGAGACAGTTGTATGGACGGCTGTTCCACTGGAGACAGTTGTAGATACAGATGTTCCACTGGAGAGAGTGGTAGAAGCAGAGCGCTCATCGAGAGACATAGATTGAGATGTAGAAGTAGATGACTCACTAGAGACGCTTTCTTCCGTGGTTAACCTTGGCTGCTTGAGTGATCTTGCTTTAGCAGCTTGTTCTCGTAGTCTTCTTTTTACTTTCCAGGATGATTTAGTGCTTCTTTCAGCCATTTCAAAACTCTTTGTCTCTTTAGCTCAAAAAATCACACTTAGCTACAGAGTGCGCATTCTTTATTAATTTATGCGTATGACGTCAGAACGCTTGTTACCACGGCAACGTGTGACAGAGCTGAGCTCTGATTGGTCAGATTATACTAATTGGTCCTACTTTGAGCTTTCACTTTCAAACAAAAACCATTGTGTTTCTAATTTTTTTATGACTGCAAAAATATGCATGAAACTGAACAAAACTTCACAAAAAGCAAGTTATGGCTCAAACAAAAATGGGGGCATTCTTGGTGTCAAGCACTATAGTGATATTCTCTTCCTGTGTGACTGTTCATGGCAGTGTACTCGCTATTGGAGGAAGAGACAAACAAGGCAAGTATTCAACCTCCGTTTATGAGCTCAATACAAACACTAATGATGAATGGTATCACAAGAGTAACATGAACATTGGAAGATCAAACTGCTTGGCTACAGCTCTCCCCAACAACAATATCCTTGTTATAGGAGGATGGACTGATAGTGGTCAAACAGATGAAACTGAAATTGCAACTGTTTCTGATACATAATTGTATTGACATGTGACAGTCTTTTTAATTGTATAATAGAATCAGTATTAATAGTTATTTTAATGATTATTTTCTCCTAATTCTAAGTCTAGAATCTATGTTTGTGTTGTATGTGACCATTTCCACAACATGACATCTAAATAGGAATGCAGCCATACTAGGTACATGTGTGTAATTGTTTGCATTCCATTGTTGCTATGGTAGTGCTAACATTGACAACCATGCAATCCAGGCATTCACAAGCACTGGTCCTCAATGGTATACTCCATTACAAATACTGTGTCAGTACAAACTGTGAAGTACTAACAGTCTGAGAGCAAAATTTGGCTGCTAAGATTGATCATGAATTGATTCAGAAGATAACTGTCACTTAGCTAAATTATACTTCCAGTTAATGCTATACAGATTGAATCAAGGCACAGTGGAAACTTGAAACTTTCACTAGCCACTGAAGTAAGTTGAGAAGACACTATATATACTGTATATTATTTACCAAAGCTAAGTCTTGTTAAGCAAACAAACTGATGCTCAAACAGGCACTCAAGTTGCATGTAAACCTATGAGCCTGTTAAGAACAGGAGTCTGCCAACAAAAGAGTTACTTGTGTGGCCCTGAGGAGAATTGAAGGAGAAAATAAGTTTCAAACTATAACCTGAACAAACTAGAGTATTAGCTACTTACAATGACTATTAGAGTGAAATGGAAGGCAGTGACACTTTTCATCTTGTGTCTACTTATTCTCCTACCTCTACACCACTACTATGGCCCAGACCTATTACAGCCCTCACACATCGTAGCTCACGGTAGACGATTGATGTACGACACATCCCAGTCTTGTCGAGATCTGGAAAAACAGGTACAATATCTTCAAACTATGTTGAAAGTCGAAGAGCAAAAGTGTTCAGAAACGCAAGAAAGACTAAGAGCGCAAAATGCAGACACTAGACAAAAGCTTGAAGTTCAACGAGATGTTATCAAAGACTTGGAAAGACGGAATAGACAGTTGATTGAAAAGCTAACAAGCTTCGAAGAAGGTGGCCCACGTAAGAGAGAAGACAACTACAGACTGGCACCGAAAGTCAGACCGGATGTCATACGATCTTTGAACATCAATAAGAGAACAGAGTATGATATCATCCCTTACACATACTTCTCAAGAGATCGACTGTACAATTTAGAAAAGGGTATGCTCAACAACCCTGAGGTTGCACCGCACAATGATAAGAAACGAGAACATGATGAAGTCATTGAAAAGTCTATAGACATCTTAAACAAAGACTTGTCGGACTCGGACAAGCCTTTCAGTTTGTTGGATTTGACCTATGGATATTTGAGGACTGATCGCACAATTGGTACACAGTACGAGCTCTTTTTCCACGTGAAAGGCAAGAAACGTATGTTCAAACACGTTCAACTCTTCAGACCATTTGCCCCCGTCCAGAAAGTTCAAGTTCAGAGTTACGATAAGAAAAATGAGTGGATTAATCTTATCCTACCACTCTCTGGCCGGGTGGATACGTTTAGAAAATTCATGGAAGTTTTCGTGGAGCAATGCATCAAAAAAGACCAAAGAGTGTTTCTAACTGTGGTTTACATCGGAGAAGAAGACAAAGATGAAGTCAAGGAGATCTTAGATACGACAGCTCAAGAGAATCATTTCACTCATTACAAGATGATTGAACTTGAGGGTGAATTTTCTAGAGGTCGGGCCCTCTTTGCAGGAGCACGAGATTGGAGTGAAGGTAACCCTCTTCTCTTTTTCTGTGATGTCGACATTGTCTTTAAAGCAGGGTTTTTAGATCGCTGCCGACTCAACGCTGCTCCTTCAACACGTGTCTACTACCCTATAGTATTTAGTCTGTACAATCCTTCCATAGTGTACAGTGAAAATGATGAAGTGCCTTTGTGGACAGAACAACTCGTACTGACCAAAGATTCGGGATTTTGGAGAACGTTTGGTTTTGGAATGACTTGCCAGTATCGATCTGATTTTCTCTTCACCCGTGGCTTTGATACTAACATTCAAGGATGGGGTTATGAAGATGTCAAACTCTATCGCAAATTTGTACAGAGCAACATTGACGTGATTCGAGCACCAGACCCAGGGATATTTCACATGTGGCATGAAAAAAATTGTGATCCTCACCTTCCACCAGCTCAGTATGACATGTGCCTAGGAAGCAAGGCTTTGGGCGAGGCTTCGCACGCACAGCTAGGGATGTTAGCGTTTAGAGATTTGAAGATGGAAAACGAGAGATTGCACAGCTGGGCTGAGGAAGAAGATGGTAATGAAGGAGGACAAGGAGAATTTGAGAACTTTGAAGTTGTTGATGAGTACAACAATTTGGATCAGGACGATGAGATGTAGACGCATGACTGTATGTCTAAGAGAGCTATACACTATAGAATGTTAAAGGAATAACTTATAAAGAATCACAGTATGACATACATCAATCATGATCTCATTGTGCATGTTGTTAGCTATTAGCCTCGTTCTCAGGCTCCTCCCTCGCATATATTTTCTTTGAAAATATACATGAGGGAGGAGCCTGGGGTCCCGGAACGAGGCTAGTTAGCTATTCTAACACATGCATTTTTGTTAACTCTTATGTTGCTATGATACAAATGTAATATTCATAAATTCAACCAAACTATGTACAACCAATATGTACATGTAATATGTACAAACTTAATATGTACAACCAAGTTTATAACACAATATAATTTTATTATTATAAATAGTGAATTTAAAATAGACTCTATTATTTTACTTGTGTGGTTACCGTAATGAACCTCTATACTCTTCTGGAATACAATCCAAAAGTCCTGTAAGTCAGAACCAATGGGAAATGATATTAAACTTTACTAAAGAATCTATTACTTAGTGAATAAACACTCAGCTCTTTAAGTACTACTGTAACTGTGAATGGAATATTTAAAATTTTGACAAAGCTTAATTGAAATGGAACTAGTCATAAGTATGCAAGCTATAGAAAGTTCACTCACCTTTACTCTCCATCCATTTTCTATTGTAGAGACGAGCAAAGTACCTCTGCACAATCATTAAAAGAGAGAGGGTATAATATTAATTTTGATGACAATATTGACATTGCATACCCTTCGTATACTAACTCATATACTAACTACCACATTGACATAGAGTTTACACAACTTTTGCTATAATTATACATGCATGATAGTACAAACCTGTCCACTATCACAGAGACAAGTGACAACTGTGTGTCCAGGACCAAGATCCTTAGCAACCTAATAAAAGTTGATAATAATAGGTTCATCAGCATGATGCATACCAAAAACAATTATATTCATGAACAAAGATAACATAGAGTGAATTGGTCAAAATCATAGTACACCCATGAAGCATCAAATCTATAGATATATATATGAAATAATACATTACATTTGCATGTATTTATAGGGAATACTTATCTACAGAGTAATTTAATGATAGAAAGAAAAACTAACCTTTACTGCAGCAGCCACGTTCAGACCTGATGATGCACCAACAAAGAACCCTTCTTCATGAAGGAGGTAGTAGGTCTATAGAGTGTGTGTGTGTGTGTGTGTGTGTGTGTGTACATGTGAGTGAGTGAGTGAATGAGTGACAACAATTAAATGCAGGTATGATGCAACCTCATTCCCAGGCTGCCTACATGCATACCTTACACGTACATAAAGTATAGGTTTAGTGTGCATGGTATATATTTTTTTGTATATTTTTCTTATTGATTCTAATTCGAAGAATTCTTGTGATTATTGAATTCTAGAATTGACAACAAAAATTTACACAATGTCATGGGACTTATTTTATTCACACAGGATGCTAACTTAAATTTATCATTGTAACTTGGCCAAAGGTGAATACCAGTAAAACACAAATTAACACTTAAGTTAGCTATTATAGTCAATTATGACAAATTGTGCAAACAAGGAAACACACATTATAAGAATAAATAGTGAGATGATCCTACATAGCTAGCCAAACACAAAATGACTTAAACAACAATTACGTGTACGTGAGGTGAGAGGCTAATAGTATCTATAGCTGTCACAAGCACAGAAACTGAAAGTAGACAAATCATGGAGCGAGCTATAATGATAGACCAATTTGACATTGAAAACAGAAGTAATGATAGTTTCACAACTGGAGGACCGAGTGATTCAATAATTGCCATCTATATGATTTCTGCTGCAGTCCACTTCATCACAGTCACCATTCCCTGTCTCTTCCTAGGTGTGATAGTCATTGCCATACTGGCCCTCCACTTCATGAAATCCAAAGATGCTAACACATTGTCAATGGTTTTCATTGTCATTTCAGTGATATGTACTGTGTCTCCAATAACCTATGGACTACTCATTGATATCAGTCTGATTACGGACAAGCCAGTTTTTGGAGTGTGTCCACATAGTTTATTCTGGTCCATTATCTTTTTCAACCACTTTACATTGATTTTTTGCAATGTTCTTCTGGCCATTGTACAGTTTATTACTGTCAAGAGCATATGCAAGAAACACTTGTTTAAAGTTACAGGATGTCTTTTGTTTGTTCTTTTTTGCATTGCTTTAATCATAGGGATATCACAAATTGGAACAGGATTTCTAGAAACATTCATCAAAGCACGAGGATCTATTTGCAGAAGAATAGGAAGAGCCTATGATTACTTTTTTTACTTAGGTGTAGCTCTTGGTCTTTTTATGTTTCTTCCATCAGTTGTCATAGTAGCAGTGCTTTCGATACTGACCTATCAGTACGTGAAATGCAACACGATTGAAAATGCACTAGTGATCAAGTCTGTATTCAAAGCGGTGATATTCAATACTATAGCTGCAATGTTTGTACGCTTTATCCCAATAATTTTGAATTTTTTTCTGAGGTTCAGCGAGATAGATGACATCGTCTTACTGTTTGCCTTGACATTTGTGATCAACTACAACTCGAGTGAACTTATTTATCCATTCCATCTGTTGCTCATAATCAACGTCCACAAGACAGTTAAGAAATTGTTTGCTGAGAAAATGAAAATGCTACGAATGTGGATTGTAAAAAAGAAAGCCACCCATCGCCATTCCATAATAAGGGTTGCTCCAGCTAATACAGGCACTATACAATAGTTAAGTTACATTGAACTATAGAGTTATCTGCCTGATTACAGCCCATGTGGATAACAGTAACACTTATATACACATAAAAATTATTATGATTCAGTATTTCTTTTGTGTATTCAACTATTGATAACACTAGTAATTAAACCGAATCGTCAAAATTAATGTGAATCAGACTGTAATGTACATGTATATAGTTGTCAGAGTGATAATTTTTACAGACATAATAGACAGTGTTACATGATAGAGTCCAACAGAGCATGAATTAATATAACTCGGACCAATTAACTTATGCACACAGTCAATAATTATTATAACAGAGTAAAATTAAGTACGTATAGAGTCAGACAAAGCTATAGTACCATCACGGGTATGTGTATGTGAAAAGCTACAGATGAACATAAAATTAATAGTGCAAATTATCACCACATGAATCCAAGCCATAGTCAATTACATATACAGATGCCAATCTAAATCTATTTCAGAAAGTATAGCTGACAGGGTAGACACTAAACCAGTATTACTGCATGAGCTATAGATCATGATAGACCCATCCAACATTGGGAACAGTACCAATGGTAGTTACACAACTGGTAGATTAAGTGATTCAGTAACTGCCATCTATATAGTTTCTGCGGCAGTCCATATCATCACAGTCACCATTCCCTGTCCCTTTCTAGGTGTGATAGTCATTGGCATACTGGCCGTCAACTTCAAGAAGTCCAAAGATGCAAATACAGTGATTTTCATTGTCATTTCACTGTGTCTCCCATAACCTATATATATATGGACTACTCATGGATATCAGTCTGATTACCGACCATCCAGTTCTTGGAGATTGTCCGCAAAGTTTATTCTGGCCCTTTATCTTTTTCAACC
Organism: Tethya wilhelma; assembly: GCA_964030475.1. NCBI lineage: Eukaryota > Metazoa > Porifera > Demospongiae > Tethyida > Tethyidae > Tethya > Tethya wilhelma. Next base: position 1,504,956 of record CAXIPT010000006.1, on the reverse strand, counting down.
GCTTTGCTTTGCTTCTGTGTGATGTTCTCCTTGCCATTGTACAGTATTTAACAGTCAAAAACATATGCAAGAGGCATTTGTTGAAAATTACAGGAGTTCTTGTGCTTACACTTCTCTCTACTGCATTTGTCATAGGGTTATCTCAAATCGGAACAAGATTTCTGGAAACAGTCGACAAAGTACGAGGATCTCGTTGTACACAATCAGGAAGAGCCTATGATTATGTGTTTTACTTAGGTATAGTGATCGGCTTTATTGTGGTTCTTCCATCAGTTGTCATAGTAACAGTGCTTTCGATACTTACTTATTGGTACGTGAAGCATAACACAATTGAAAAAGCACATGTTGTTAAATCTGTGCTCAAAGTCGTGATACTCAATACTACAGCTGCTATTTTTGTGCGCTTTATTCCAATTTTTTCGGCTCTGTTTCTCAGATTCAGTGAGATAGATGACTTATTTTTACCGCTTGCCTTTTCATTTCTGATCAACTACAACCTTAGTGAACTTGTTTATCTATTCCATCTGCTGCTCATAATCAATGTCCACAAGATGGTGAAAAAATCGTTCATTGAAAAGATGAAAATGTTACAAATGTGAATTGTAAAGAAGAAATCCACACATCATCATCATTTGATCATAAGAGTTGCCCCAGCTAATACAGGCATTACTACAGTTAGGTTTCATATGCAAACTACAGAATACACTTCATAACTGTGACAGCTATACTGTACACAACAGTGAAGCACTGAGTCTATATTCATGATAATTAACCTGTAACAGCTATACCAAGCTCGAATACAATAGTTATCTGTCCACATGCAATGATAAAAATCATAATTATAGTCGATAATAATTATGTCAAAGTGAATTAATCACTATAACTCCTATACATAATAGTGAGTGCTCTAAAATGGTTGCACAGACAACTTGGCTAAATTCAAGATACCAGATAAACATAAATGGTGCAAATTAACATTCTGAATCAGTCTATATTTTGAAAAAAATTCAGTATCAACACCAAACTAATTACTGTAATATCATGAGTGCAGGTAAGGGCTTTAACAACTTCTTTTAGCATCCAAATGCCAAGACAAAATACAAGAACAGATCGAGTGGTTGCTAAATACAAAAGGAGAACATCTAGAACATTCTAAAGTCACATACATCCTGTCTACACATTAACTATAATTCACAAGCTAGACATAAAGCTAAGGACAAAGTGCAAGCGATATACCACATCACAAAAGTATTAAGTAATAAAATCATACCAATCTTAAAATTCTAAAAGTGTGATTAACAGGAATTACTTTAAAGCTAGAAAGCAAAACATCAATACAATTAAACTATTACTAAACACTTCTAAGGAGTTCAAAGGATTGTCACAATTACATTATTTCAATAACAGACATGTGAAGCGAGAAGCTGTCTTATACAGGGAAAGAAAGTATGTACAAAACCATGGAGTATGCTATGATGATAGACTCATTTGACATTGAAAACAGTACTAATGGTAGTTTCACAACCGGAAGACTGAGTAATTTGGTTACTACCATCTATATAGTTTCTGCTGCAGTCCACATCATCACAGTCACCATTCCCTGTCTCTTCCTAGGTGTGATAGTCATTGGCATCCTGGCCATCAACTTCAAGAAGTCCAAAGATGCAAATACAATGATTTTCATTGTCATTTCAGTGATTTGTACTGTGTCTCCTATAACCTGTGGACTACTCATAGACATCAGTGTGATTACCGACAAGCCAGTATTTGGAGAGTGTCCTCACAGTCTGTTCTGGCCCTTCATCTTCTTCAACCACTTTGTATTGATTTTTTGTGATGTTCTTCTGGCCATCGTACAGTTTATTAATGTCAAGAGCATATGCAAGCAACACTTGCTTAAAGTTACTGGACTGCTTCTGTTTATTCTCCTCTGCATTGCTTCAATTATAGGAATATCACAAATTGGAACAGGATTTCTAGAAACATTCATCAAAGTGCGAGGATCTATTTGCACACGAATAGGAAGAGCTTACGATTATATTTTTTACCTAGGTGTAGCCATTGGTCTTTTTGTGTTTCTTCCATCAGTTGTCATAGTAACAGTGCTTTCGATACTCACTTATCGGTACGTTAAACGTAACACAATCAAAAATGCACATGTGATCAAGTCGATACTAAGAGTGGTGATATTCAATACTACGGCGGCCATTTTCGTACGCTTCATCCCAGTTGTTTTGGCTTTGTTTATCAGATTCAATGAGATAGATGACATCTTCTTACTGCTTGCCTTTACATTTGTGATCAACTACAACCCTAGTGAACTTATCTATCCATTCCATCTGTTGTTCATAACCAATGTCCACAAGATGGTCAAGAAATCGTTGGCTGAGAAAATGAAAATGTTACGAATGTGGACTGTAAAGAAGAAATCAACCCATCATCACCATTCTAGATCTATCATAAGAGTTGCCCCAGCTAATACAGGCACTACAATAGTTAAGTTACATTGAACTATAAAGTACACCTAGCTCATAATTGCAGAAAGGCCATTAATTTTTGTAAGCTTGAATAATAGAATATTATAGCAATGTCCACATGTGCATAATTAATATTGTCATATAAAGGTATCTATGCTAAACAATTGTTTACTATGACCAGCTTCGATGCATGCAAATAAGTGAGTTTCTATAGATCATTATATATACTGAATTTATATATACTGAATTTACTGAATTCAGTATATATATATATAATGATCTATAGAAACTCACAAATCATGCATTTATTGATCAATGATTTATTGGTATGGTAAGATAATGGTCATCTCATTAGATTAGGATACAGGCTATAATTATTATGTACAGGAAATGGGTAAATTTCCTTGAATTGCCACACCCACAAACTTATAGTCAACATTTTAAAGGTAGCAACAGTCTCACTGCCATTCTATCAATGCTTGACTGTGAATGCTAAAGAGTGAGCTATGATTAGTGCAGCTCAAATCATCACCATTGTAGTTGCTGTCTTCATCAGCAGTTGTGAGAGCCAAGGTATCAATAAATAATAATGTGATTATGGCTCAGTTAATAATACTCAGATTCCTCAATCTTCTTTCTCTACATCACACTAGATGATGGTATTAGGATCAGTATAGGAGACAGGGTGATCCCTAACCATGGACTGGTGACTACTGAGGATATTGGAATTGATCCTACTGGAATTACTCTAATGGAGGGACTTAAGTGTAATACTACCTACAGTGGCTGCTGCACAGACTTTAGTACAACTAGTAGTTTAAGAGGTGGCAAATATCCAAGTGGTGTTGGAAGTTGGATATTTGCACACACTATGAATTATGTTTCTCGACAAATTGATCGACCTAGCTACATAGCTGGAATCACACGACATGGACAGGGAGTTTATCTCTTTCGTAATAGAGCAGCTGATAATAACAATGTACTCAATGGGATCTGGAGATGTGTGATTCCTGACTCTAATGGAGTGAACCAGACCAAGTACATAGGAATCTATTCTATTACAATGACTAATGATGGTAAGAAATGCAGGCTCAGAATTATTAATATGCATGGGGAGAGTGGGGGGGCATTCACAATCTGATCCTCTATAATACCACGATGATGTCTGTTGTACCATACTGACTTGGCAACGATCATACCCCATAGGTTCATTGTCAACAGCTGGCTCTATCCAGTTCACTCTAGTAAGTGAAGACCCTGTAGAGTTCATTCTCGTCTTCAGAACCACTGGAGGACCAGCTACAGTTGTCACTTGGACAAGAAATGGAGTTGACATCTCATCTCTTGAAGACAGTGATAACCACACACAATCACAGATTGTTTTGCCTGATAGTCCAGATAATCCAGGAATATTCACAGCTGGAAACTATGACAACATTCTGACAGTGAGAGGAAGACTCTCAGGAGTGTATGGAGTCAGTGTAACTAACGATAGGACGACAATACTGGCTACGTCTAGCATCACTGTATTAGGTAATGTAATAATTGTCATTAATTGTCTGACTTGTGACTAATGATAGGACAACAATACTGGCCACATCTAGCATCACAGTATTAGGATTATATTGTCTGGCTAATAGTTACAATCATGCATGAGTATTCAATTTTATAGATAACAATCAAGATATCATAAATCAGGACAGTGGTTCTGCAATGCAATCTTTCACTACTGGACAAATAACCATTTCATGGAGAGAAAGCAACAGTTCAATTGTCTCGAGATTCTTTGATGGATATGAGATCGAATATAGAATATGCCCCCTGGGGGGAGAAACCAGTCAGTGTGGTGAACCCCAAGTGGTAACAATTGCTAATACAGACACCACTGAGTATCAACTGACAGATGTGACTCCATGGGCAGTGTACGAGATAAGTGTTGCCTTAACTAATAGGTCAAACCATCACTATTTTGCTTCAGTCCGAGGATTGAGTCTTTCTGGAATTCAAATCTCAACAGCAGGTAAGAAACAGTAACTGCTATATTATTATAATGTTGCATCTGCTTTTAATTAAAATGTGCCATAATTCCCATGTAATATAGGTATTCTATCTCCTGAGATTTCTTCAGTGATTCAACTAGCTAACACCACATCAGTCCAAGTCACCTGGAACCAACCAGAAGGAGGATTGGCAGTTGATGAATATATAGTGTCTTATCGTCGCTTGAATGGAAGAGATGGACAGTGTAGCTCATTTCAAGATGAAGGCAATATGACAGTGAGAGCTGGGGGAGAAGGACCCTATACTTCCACTCTCCACCTAGAGGCTTACAGTGTCTACTCAGTTGCTGTAACGGCTACAAACAATAGACGAGGTACTTTGCTTAACACTACAAGTGTTAACATCTCAACCAATTCAACAGGTACGTAAATCATGCGGACTACTGTTACGGTCAGTCTGTATTCTCAATGATGTACTGATTTATTCATGTAGTTCCATCTGGAGCCCCTCAAAACCTCACCATCATCAACTCCACCTCCACCAGTGTGACCATATCTTGGGATAGTGTGGAGTGTATCCATAGAAATGGACTCATCACTCATTATCTTATTAGATATGGACTACTTGGTGACACTAACCAACTGACTGATCTTAACATTGCAACAATGGATAGAAATGAAGGCAGAAGCTACATGTACATGGTAACTGGTCTTCAACATGAAATGAGATATTCTATTAAAGTTGCTGCTGTTAACATTGCTGGCATAGGAATGTTCAGTACACTAGAAGCCATCACACTTGAAGGTATCAATGTTATAGTGGCTAGAGTAAACGATCAATTTTCGGCCGTCTCAATTTTCGGACGCCGTTTCTGACTTGCCTGTAGATGCTACTGCTTCGAGACTACTACCAGAAGATAGCCCATGAAAAATTACCTAAGGTTGTACAAACTTCAAGCCCCACCCACCTACTGTAAGGCTTCCATGTGCCGAAAAAGAGGTGTGTCCGAAAAAACATAAAATCGGACAAAATAATCGTATTTCGAACGGCAGCTCCAAGAGACCTATAAACTTATGCCAGAGCTGCCAAATCTGGAAATCAGGAAGTTCAGTCTTTCTGCTACTGATATTCCAAGAGAGAGCCTAGTTGCCACTAGCATTGTCCTTATACTAAGCCGAAATATCATTGAGGTCGAGTGATCAAATTTCGGACACCATTTTCACCATTTTTGCTGGATTTAGGCTGCTACTGGGGAGGCAAGCGAGTTTTGAGAAGATATACATGTAAAACAGCTTACTTTAAGCTTCTGTATGCAGTTGGAAGTTGCTGTGGCCATTTTCATGTCAGTAGGCCATGAATATACATAATCCTACCTACAGACCATACCGATATGGGTGCGACTTAGAAATATATGGATAGCTGGCAAAATATTGGGCAAAGCAACATCAAACTGCATACCAAAGCTAAAAATAAGTTGCTATACATGTATATCTACTCAAAATTTGCTTGCCTTCCGGGTAGCTGCCTAAATCCAGCAAAAACGGTGAAATTGGCGTCCGAAATTTGATCACTCGACCTCAATGATATTTCGACTTAGTATAAGGACAGTGCTAGTTGCAACTAGGCTCTCTCTTGGAATATCAGTAGCAGAAAGACTGAACTTCCTGATTTCCAGATTTGGCAGCTCTGGCATAAGTTTATAGGTCTCTTGGAGCTGCCGTTCGAAATACGATTATTTTGTCCGATTTTATGTTTTTTCGGACACACCCCTTTCTCGGCGCAAGGAAGCCTTACAGTAGATGGGTGGGGCTTGAAGTTTGCACAACCCTAGGTAATTTTTCATGGGCTATCTTGTGGTAGTAGTCTCGAAGCAGTAGCATTTACAGGTAAGTCAGAAACGGCGTCCGAAAATTGAGACGGCCGAAAATTGATCGTTTACTCTATATGTGTTATCACACGTAATTATAATACTCTAATTCTAAATCCAGGTGTGATTATATCTCCTGAAATTACTTCAGTGGTTGAACTAGCTAACATCACATCAGTCCAAGTCACCTGGAACCAACCACAAGGAGGACTGGCCGTTGATGAATATGTTGTGTCATATCGTCGCTTGAATGGAATAGATGGACAGTGCAGCTCATTTCAAGATCAAGATATCCTGACAGTGAGAGCTGTACCAATGACAAACACTTTAACCCTTCAGTTGGAAGCATACAGTGTCTATGCTGTAACTGTAGCCAGCAGAAGTGAGGCACTGAATAGTGTAACAATTCAATTTACGACCAATTCCACTAGTAAGTCATGCATGATCACCATTGAGCTGACGTAATATTGATTCATTGATTAACTTAATGTAAACAATGCATGCATGAATCATTTGTAGTTCCATCTGGAGCCCCTCAAAACCTCACCATCATCAACTCCACCTCCACCAGTGTGACCATATCTTGGGACAGTGTGGACTGTATCCATAGAAACGGACTCATTATAAATTATCTTCTGGTGTTTACTTCAAAAGATGCTCCTAAGGATAGTCAGGCTGTTCTTATTGATGATGTTAACTCTGGTGGAAGAAATATCTACACAGCAACTGGTCTCAATGCCTCTTCTAGCTATCGTGTTATGGTGGCAGCTGTCAACAACATTGGTGTGGGGCCATTTGCTGCTGTGGGAACTATGAAAGGTTGCGTTTACTGCTTATCATTGTTTGCTTGTATAAGTAAACATTGAATAGTTTGTTCAGTTAGATGCTATAGGTCATCAACATAATATTTACACATAGCAGTAGCTATACACTAGCAATAAAGATTTTTTTTCTCAGCTCATGGATAAATGCACACATGAGCACACACACACATAATATAATATTATATACATATAATGCATGTGTGTTGATTTTAATTTTAGGCACTAATATGTCAACTTCAACGTCATCGTGTACACCCACAGCTGCTGGGATGGCATTAGTGATCATTATTCTACTTATCATCATCGCTGTTCTGTCTGGAATCATAATAATATGGTAACATGCACTTCTTTATGAAACATTAATTATTGGCACATAGTATTAAGCAAATACCACACCATCATGCATGATTAACTTTGATAATATTATTCTTTAGGATTTGCCGAAATAAACCTCAAGATAGAAACATTTCTAAAGGTGCGTGTTAATTCTATATCACACTCATAACATATAGCCACATATCCGGTCTTCCTCGTGTAGTGTATTTTTTAAATACTAGGGAACTAGGCCTGGGAACGAGGCTACAGTCATAGCAATACATGTATATGGGCCACAGTATGGGTAATCTGCATAAAATTATTATTCATTCTTAATTACATTCAATGTAATGTTAAACTGCATACAAAACACTAGGTGTTGAACAGTCACCTACTGATAGAAAAAAACAGAGCAAACCAAGTGAAGCTGTCTACGATGAAATAAACCTATCTTCTCAGGCATCAAAGACCATGTCCATGGAGATGGAGACCTGCCCAGCTTATGAAGGCAACAAAACAAATTGAAACTCTCAGTTTAAGATGTGTGCAATGTAACAGATGACATTGTCTAGATCATTAGAGACTATATGCACTATGCTTTGGATTGTCCTGTAGATTGTGTTGAACTAAGGTTAACTATATAAGTTTATTGTCTTTCATTCCAAGTTGTTTGCATTTATTATTGTATGTTAATAGTCACCTCCTAAACTCAAGCTATACTGTGCATGTGCAAATCTCTGCACAGGAAGAGGGAAAATTTCCTATCATTATAATTGACACACCCACTATACAGTCTACAAGGCTAATAAAGTCAGCATCTATATACCTTTATAATTACAAGTAGCAATAATATTTAAAAAAATAAGTATAGTGTAGGAATGGGCATGCATGCAGTGTAGTAAAAGTACTATATGCATATCTCAATTTTGGCACATGACTACTTAATTTTTATTCTTGATCCTTCATAATGGATCCTCAGTGTCGTATATGCAATAATCTGTAGCTACAATAGTACCATAGTTTTATTATTGCATTGGATCAAATTCCTAACAATCAGTTGGCTAAGCAGTGGAGTCAACTATGACAGACTGATAACTTGAACTGGACTGCTGGGCAAGAGTTGCATGGGTATAAAAATGAGGTAGTCATGTCCCGAAATTGAGATATGCCTTGTTCCAATACTTTTTACCGCACTGCCCACTCATACACTACTTTTTTCTTTGAAACTTGTACTACTTGTTCATTCACTTTTTCAACACTACAGTGTGGAGACTACTAGAGACCCGTTAGCCCCTACAAAAAGCTTGACTAGCAGCTACAAACACTTCATTATGCTGGAGGAGGATAATGCACATGTGCATAATAATGCCACATGGATAGAAAATGACCTTTGAACTCTACCTAAAAAGATGGCTGCATTGTAGTACATTAATTTACACATTAAGTTTCAAAGCTTCCTATAGTTTTGTTTAGGTGTATTTATGATCAAAATGAGTATCAAGGAATGTAGTACTCGTGAAAACAACTTACTTAATTTGTGCTGTCAAAGTTGGCTTAACACATTCCGGTTCTCTGGAAATCCTTTTCAAGTAAGTCAGTTAGGAAGTAAGTAAGTAAGTGTGGCTTCCCACTAGTGCTCACTACGAGCGCTGAGAAAAGTTTTTGTGCAGTTTATAGTTGCTCAGTGACTGAGAGCCTCTGAGCAACTTTGAAGGTTTGATTTTGTTTATAGGGAATACGGCCAGCATAATATCTTTTTGTGGCCTCCTGAAACATTCCAATCTTAACTGTGATATACAATTATATTATACTATTATCTGCATGGGTAATACCTGCATAAATATGTATAGCCATACTTCCTGACCATGCATGCATGAAATCAATAACTGCATTTGGCCAAATTTTCACAAGGTGATTATTACTGCAACAGTCTTGCAAGTATATCTACAAGAAAAAGAAACTCTATAATAGTTAACAATTAACCTTCTACTAAGTTTATTCAACATTTAGATCAGCTGGATCAAGTTTGGCATCTATTAGCTATAGTGCCTCTGCCACAGTCACAATAAAGATATTATTATCATGACAACGACTCCAGCCACTCAACAATCTGCCTGTTTCACCAATTTCAAGAACACTACAGTTACTGTAACTGAATTCAATAGTTTGTCCAATGACAGTGAAGACTCTGATGAATAAACAGATTGTTGTACCGTGACACTTTTTTCTAGACCTTCTATGAGAGAATTGAGACTGTTACCTATTACTGAGTGGTACAATCTAGGTCTTCAACTTAAAGTCAGACAAGAAGACTTGGAAAGAATACAGTCAAGATATCCCCAAGATGAAAAGTTGTGTAGAATCAAGATGTTTGGTGTGTGGAAAAGAGAAGCTGAGAGTCCATCCTATGAAAAGCTGTTACAAGCACTTGTTGCCATTGGGAGAAAAGACTTGGTAGACACCATTTGCAATAATAAAGGTAAATACCATATTTAAAGTATAATAGAATGATAGAAGTTACATGAACAGCCAAATTATGTGCATGGGGCTTTCATCATACCATAAGGCATAATTTTTATTATACTAACACGCATGCAATGAACCTGAATCCAAATCATTATACCTGATCATGATGATTGAGGAATGTTAAAGTTTGCAAACATGTACAATAATATTATATCTCAATCTGCATCCAGTATACATATATAGTTACTACTATCAGGTATCAGAATGTCATAGGAGGATTGATGCATATATAAACTGTTAAATTTTGGGAAAAGTGAAGTGTGTAGTTTTTGGGGACATGAACTTTGCATATATGGAAGTAACACACTAAGTGAAGTGTGTACCTTTTGGGGACACTTTACATGTGGTAGTATAGCACACTTTGTGTAAAGTGTGTAGTTTTTACTTTCGTTTTTACATATCAAAATAATTACTCAACAGTTATTATATTATGATACATGTGTACGTGGGTTTACTTTTCATAATAGGATTATTATTATCTGGGATTTACTCTATACACTTATATCTGTATAGGGCTTTCAACTGATAATATGACAAAAACAAAATCTCAAAATCCTTATTGTGAAGATACTTGTGCACAAATTGTATCAGTTGCAAAACATGCCACATCTGTGATATATATAGATGATATTCCTAAACTTATGACAATACTTTGCAAGTATTCATACAAATGGAGTGAAATCGGAAATGCCTTGGGCTTCACAACACCGGAATTATGTTGCATTAGAAGCAAACCATTATTGCTTCACAATGCTCCAAATAGCTTTCTTGAAGAGCTTTTGAACCAGTGGCTTCATTGGCCTAATGATGAACATAACATGTTCCCAACAATAGATACTCTTGAAACTGCTCTACAAAGCTCTCTTGTAGGACTAGGAACACTTTCAGCAACACTAAGAAATCAGTTACTTCAGCTTGGAAAAGGTTTCCCTCTAGCACTGAACCATGACAATAATCCAGTTGTTAGATCAATTCCAGAATGCATTAAAAAATACACTGATTTTATGAAAAGCAAATATCGTTGTGCACTGCCACTGATGCCACCAGGTGAGTGGCCTCCAAATAGAGGAAGAGTGTATAGTGATCTTACAGTAGTTGAAAAGATATTAAAAGATCCTTTACCTGATCAAGAAAGTGTTAAAGAAACAAGCAAAGCTATGAGTCATGGTCAAGTTACAGTGTCTGAAAATGAAAGAGTAATTAAATCCCTAGACAACGTTTTTATCCAGGATTCCACCATTCCCATTAAAGTGTTAGTTGAAGGTGTTCCAGGTGTTGGAAAATCAACTCTTGTTCGGAAATCTTGCAAGGACTGGGCTGATGGTAAGTCACTCCAACAATTTGACATGGTGGTTTTAGTGACATTAAGAGAAGAAAAAAGCAGGTTGGCTAAGTCCATTGATGATTTGTTAGAAGCAGATGATCCTGAACTTAACGAGCAAGTAGCAAAACACCTTCAAAAAACATCTGGACAGCATGTTTTGTTTATCTTTGATGGTTATGATGAACTTAGTGATGTAGATAAACATTTTTTTACAAAGATTATCAAAGGAAAAGTGCTTCATATGTCTTCAATAGTATTGGTCTCACGGTCTTATGCTATACAGAGCTTTAAGTATGAAGAATGGATCCACTGTCACGTTGAGATTCTAGGCTTTACAGAACAACAGATGAAGAATTATTTTGCTCAAAATATCAAAAATAAATGTGAAGTAGCCACTCTTGCTCAGTCATTGAAAGATCAAGCCTCTCTATCTACCATTAGTTACACTCCTCTTAACTGCTCAATTCTTCTTTATGTTTTCCAGCAAGGAAGAAGGTTTAACTTAGGTAATACATTGAGTGAACTGTATGAAGCCTTTACTTTAAGCCTAATTAATCATCATTTAAGTAAATTGGGCTTCTATAGCAAGCTTAAGCATCTTCCTAACAGCTTGAATTGCTTACCACAACCCACAATTTGTAACCAATTTTCTGCACTTTGCAAGCTTGCATACAATGGTTTAACAGAAGCAAGATTCCGATTTTCTCTTCAAGATATCACTGAAGCTTTAAACCATCAAGAGTTAACATATGAAGGGGATATTGAAGCTAACCTCCTCAGTTTAATGACTTCAATAACTAGTTTCAGTCTTTTTGGAAAAAAAACATGCTACCAGTTTTTGCATGCCACAGTTCAAGAGTTTCTTGCAGCTAGATGGATTGCTGGGCAACCAATTCATGAACAGAAAAGATTTTTGACTGAGAAATGGTTTCTTCCCAAAACAAGGTTTGGACTAGTTTTCTATGCTGGAATAACTAAACTATCAGGGGAAGTCACAAAAGAAGTTGTTCAATGTGCATATTTTTATTTTCGCTCAAATACAATAATACAGTACAAGATTGATTCTGTAATGGAGCGACCTACAAAGAGTCTAACAACAACAGTTACTCTTTCCACTAACTCAAGTGATCCACGTTATGAACAAAGAATAAATATATCTTGTGAACCTCAAATGGATCCATATAAAGAAAGAATATCATCATGTCAATCTAAAAGCAAACTACATACACTCTCAGATCAATATGAAAAAAGTACAGCACTTCTCACACATTTGGCACGGCCATATTCTGAACCTATAACTAGTCTAGTACCACTCACACATTCTGCACGGCCACATTCTGAATCTAAAGCTAGTCCAGTACCACTCACACATTCTGAACCTAGCCCAGTACCAGTTACACATTCTGCTCCATTGTATTCTGGGCCTAGTTCAGTAGAATCAGTACCTATCACAAATTTTGCTCCATATTTCAAACCTAGTATCCTGCAATCACAAAATTACTGTGAGGCAAGGCATATCATGAAAATTCCAGCTGGCACTGAAGCTTTTCTGAATCTAGTATCTATGCTCTATGAGGCACAGAAAGATTCAATGCAAACTGAAATCTATCAAAGGAAATCTATGTATAAAACTGTAAGCATGTGTGGAGTTAGTATTGGCTATTGTCAACTAACTGGATTTGAATGTTCTGCAATTGCAAGTTTTCTATCGCAATGCCCACATCCTTTGGAATCTATTAAATTCAATTTCTGTACTCTAACTAAAAGATCAGTTGAAATTTTTCTTAAAATATCTACAGCTAGAAATTGTAATCTAACAAAGTGCAATATATTTCATCTGAACTATTGTGCTTCTAGTTTTTCATCAGCATTATCATTATTGCCTCAAATCCCTTGGTTCACACACACCAAGGAACTTCACCTGCATGGTCTGCACTATCCCAGAGGCCACACTCCCGATCAATTTCAGCTCCATTCTGTTTTAAACATGAAAAATATGAAAATCCTTTGTGTTACAGTTGAAAAGATTCCCAAGGAACATTTGTATGATTATGAAGCTGTGTTTTTGAAGTTTTTGAAGGTCTTACACACAAAAAGTTCCCTTCAAAAGTTCAGTTACAATCAAAGTCCTTCAGCTGCTACTTGTGAATCATTTGTACAACTAATGTCAGCACTCACAGACAACACAAATGTTTCACTGAAAATTGGGTCTGCTGATGTTATAACAAAAGAGTTAGCTACCATCCCAAAGTGGATTTGCCTAAAAATTTGTCCAGAAGGACTAGCAAGTGCAATTCAACTGTCTAATGCACGAGGCATTGAGAAATTGCATGTTAACCAGCTATCTGCACATAGTCTTGTTGAGCCAAATACAATGTTTACAAGTTACACAACAAACTTGTCTACTAATCATGAATCCATACACTCAAGACCGCTAGCAGTGTTGACAACAGAACTTCCATCAGAAACAATTACGAAACATTCAAAGACTTTACAATTATTAGATATCAGTGAATGTGAAGTGACTGATAAAGTAGCACAGAGTATTGCAGCAGCATTAGCTAATAACAGAACACCAAGAAAGATAAGATTAAAAGCAAGCAATCTCACAAGCATGGGATTGGGCTACATATTTAATTTAATGAGCCATGCAAAGAAAGCAGTAGACAGTATGATAGCTGACATTGAATGTAAAGTAGAGGTAATACCTAATGGTCTGAGCTCAGAAGTGGTAACTACTCTGAGCACATCTTCTATCAGTGCTATTGAGTGTTCCCTCAAAACCTCTCAATCTGTAGTGTTATTCAACTCCCATATTGACCGTACACTAGCAACGATCAAGATCATTGTAGAGGCTTTATTAGAGATGGAGAATTCTTTGCACATGAAAAATACTAACAATAAGCTAATTGGTGGAAAATTGAGAAGAATCGAACTTAGTCTCAGCAAACTTAATGACATGGTTGCTGCTCACATTGCAACTGGACTAAGCAAGAATCATTTCTTGAAGATACTTAACCTGAGTTGTAACAATATTACTAATACTGGAGCAGTAAACATCTTTAAAGCTCTAGAGAATAACACTAGTCTAGAGGAAGTAGACTTGTCAAATAATAATCTTCAGACTAGCCCACAAATGACTAGAGCAGGTGCACCATTGGATTGTATACTAAAAAAAGTGCTAACATGCAACCATAGTCTGAGAAAAGTTGATATTGCTGCTTGTCGTCTTGATGATATTGTTGCTGCTCATATAGGGAGTGGTCTTGCTGAGAATCGTTCTATGAAGATTCTTAACCTGAGTCGGAACAATGTCACTGATACTGGAGCAGTGGAGATATTCAAATCACTCCAGAATAACACTAGCCTGGAGGAAATCAATTTGTCTCACAATAATTTTCATCCCAGTTCATTCACAAATAATGCATGTGAATCTCTGGGATGTGTTGCTAGTCAAATGTTAACAGTTAACTCAACACTCAGAAGACTTGAACTTAGTCACTGCAAACTTTGTGATTTGGATGTTGTCAAAATTGCTGCTGGTGTTTCCGAGAATCACTCTTTGCAGATGCTTAATCTAAGTTGGAACAGTATTACAATTTCTGGATCAATGGATATCATTAAGTCTTTAGAGAAAAACTCTAGTTTGGAGGAACTTAACCTGGCATGGAATGCAATTAACATCTCATCAGATTTCTTTCAGCCTGAATGCAGTGAAACTAGCTTGAGTAGTGAAGAGGATAAAACACAAATCCAAAAGTTTATAGCTACAATTAAGAAAATTGCAGCTATCAACCCAACAATGAGAAGAATTGACCTCCGCTGCTCTAGTCTTAATCCGTTTACAGGTTTTGCTTTTCAGTCAGTGGCTTTAGTAGTCAGTACAAAAAAATAGGTGTTATAATAGTTTAACATTGCAACGGATTTCTGCATTTTATTATCACATTTAACCTTATGCCTTATAATTTTATAATTAATCTCTCTCTATAATATTATATATATTATATATGCTATGTATAACAGAATAAAATTAAATATTATTATAGTGTTGGACAAAGCTATACTGCAAAAAAAAAAAACAACAAAAAAACCCCATTAACTATAACGTTCTGACAATGCATGATGGTATCATTGAATTTAAACTATAGCTTTACATGTGCTTTATATGCATGTGTAATACTGCATGGTTGGACACCAAGCAACAAATTGGCTATTTGGAATCAGTACATGTATGCAAAGCTTATAGAGGAACATAAAGTTAATAGTGCAAAGTGCAAACTAACACCACATGAATCCAAGCCATATGCATATAGTCAATTATACATATGTACCCATGCCAATCTATTTCACAAGATTCACATTTTACTTGTCCAGGAGTATATTATAGCTGATAGAGTAAATACTAAACCAGTATTGCTGCATGAGCTATAGATCATGATAAATCCATCTAATATTGAAACCAGTACTAATGGCCGGTAGTTACACAACTGGTAGACTAAGTGATTCAATAACTGCCATCTATAGAGTTTCTGCGGCAGTCCACATCATCACAGTCATGCACCATTTCCTGTCTTTTTCTAGGTGCGATAGTCACTGGCATACTGGCTGTCCACTTCAAGAAGTTCAAAGATGCAAATACAGCCATTTTCAATATCATTTCAGTCATATGTGTCTCCAATAACCTACGGACTACTCATTGACATCAGTGTGATTACCGACAAGCCAGTGATTGGAGAGTGTCCTCAGAGTTTATTCTGGCCCTTCATCTTTTCTAACCACTTCTCATTGATTTTTTGTGATGTTCTTCTGGCCATTGTACAGTTCATTAATGTCAAGAGCATATGCAAGTAACACTTGCTTAAAGTTATGGGACTGCTTTAAATTTGTTTATTCTCTTTTGCATTTGTTTTAATTTTAGGGATATCACAAATTGGAACAAGATTTCTAGAAACATTTATCAATATGCGAGGATACATGATTAGGAAGAGCTTACGATTATATTTTCTACCTAGGTGTGGCCATTGGTCTTTTCGTGTTTCTTCCATCAGTTGTCATAGTAACAGTGCTTTCAATACTGACCAATAGGTACGATAAACGCAACACAATAAAAAATGTACATGTGATCAAGTCGGTATACTAAGAGTGATAATATTCAATACTACCCGGGCCATTTTTGTTCGCTTTATCCTGCTCGATTTAGCTTTGTTTATCAGATTCAGCAAGATAGATGACATCGTCTTACTGCTTGCCTTTACATTTGTGATCAACTACAACCCTAGTGAACTTATCTATCTATTCCATCTGTTGTTCATAACCAATGTCCACAAGATAGTCAAGAAATCGTTGGCTGAGAAAATGAAAATGTTACGAATGTGGACTGTAAAGAAGAAATCCACCCATCATCACCATTCTATCATAAGAGTTGCCCCAGCTAATACAGGCACTACAATAGTTAAGTTACATTGAACTATAAAGTACACCTAGCTCATAATTGCAGAAAGGCAGCCATTAATTTTTGTAAGCTTGAATAATAGAATATTATAGCAACGTGCACATGTGCATAATTATTACTATTATTACACATGCAACGAATGTCATACACTTTGATTAATAGCTGTATTACAACATGCATGTGTTTACTTAATTATATAAGATAGTGTCATGCATGGTGGTCTAACAGAGCATGAACTTAGAGCAACATCCGTGTGTAATGAAGTGTCAAGGGTATGACAGCTAGTACACATAAAAACTTGATCATTCCTGAGATATAGCAGTGATTTGAACCCAACTATAGGTCAGGCATGTACAATGTCATGCAAGTGATATTATTACAATTTATTATAATTATGGGCAAAAGGACCTTGTATATAATTCAAAGAATCTCTGTAATTCATTCCTAAAGTAATCACTTATATTCAACACAGGAAAATCAAATCTATAGTATACTTTAGTGTTGTGAACTTGTGCAAAGGCACAGTGAGCATAACACAATTAACATCAATCTTTTGATTTTCATCTGCACAGGAAAAAACCTATAGGTATGCTTCAGTGTTGTTAACTTATACAAAGATAGTAAACATAACACAAATTAACACATAGGAAAAAACCTGAACTAAGGCATCTATCATACGTACGGTAGTACGTATAGTAGGAATGGGTCGAATGTCCCATAGACACAATACAAAATGTTGGTCACCATAAAAATCTAGTCAAACAAAATTAAACCTTCAAAGTTGCTTAGAAGCTCTCACTGACAGATTACCAACTGCATGCAAGGCCTAAAACTCACAAAAACTTTCTGCAGCACTCGTAGAGAGCGCTAGTGGGAAGCCACCATAGTGCCATTTTTGTTCATCTAACTTACGTACGTACGTACGTACTTACTTACTTCCTAACTGACTTACTTGAAACGGATTTCCAGAGACCCAGAATGTGTTGAGCCAACTTTGACAGCACAAAGTAAGTTCTTTTTATGGGTACTACATTCCTTGATACTCGTTTTCATCATAAATAGGCCTAAACAAAAACTAGAAAGCTTTAAAACTTAGCGTATAAATTCATGTACTACAATGCAGCCATCTTTTTAGGTGGAGTTCAAAGGTCATTATCTATCCACGTGGCATTTTATACGCATGCGCATTAGCTTGCTCCAGCCTAATGTAGTGCATATAGCTGCTACTCAGGCTTTTTGTAGGGACTAACCAGTCTCTGATAGTCTCCACACTATAGTGTTGAAAAAAGTGAATGAACAAGTAGTAAAAATTTTTAAAAAATAAATAATGTAGGAATGGGCAGTGCGGCAAAAAGTATTGGAACAAGGCATGGTCTCAATTTCGACACATGACTACTTCATTTTTATGCCCAACTCTTGGCTGGCAGTCTAGTTTAAGTTAGATACCTGTCTGTTATAGTTTATTCCACTTCTTTAGTAGCCAAGTGATTAGCTGCAGTACTGAGAAATTCAGTGAACCAATGCAAAGAATGATAAGCTACGGTATTATTGTACAGACCATCGCAACACAACACTGATTCAGAAAATCCATATGAAGGATCAAAAATAAAAATGAAGTAGTCATGTGTCGAAATTGAGACCATGCCTTGTTCCAATACTTTTTACCGCACTGCCCATTCCTACATTATTTATTTTTTAAAAATTTTTACTACTTGTTAAAACAGACGCATGATTGTATATTGAAACTTAAAGACCAAGTACATGTAAAAGAAGCTGCAAATATTACAAGAAACTGGCGCTATACGTACCCTCAGCCTAATGGATCTGTCTGACATTGAAAATATTACTGGCAGAATGAGTGATTCAATAACTGCCATCTATACAGTTTCTGCGGCAGTCCACATCATCGCAGTCACCATTCCCTGTCTCTTCCTAGGTGTGATAGTCATTGCCATACTGGCCCTCCACTTCAAGAAGTCCAAAGATGCAAACACAGCCATTTTCATTGTCATTTCAGTGATATGTACTATGTCTCCAATAACCTATGGACTACTCATGGATATCAGTGTGATTACAGACAAGCCAGTGTTTGGAGAGTGTCCTCACAGTTTGATTTGGCCTTTTGTTTTGTTTAACAACTTTGCACTACTTTTAAGTAATGTTCTCCTGGCCATTGTGCAGTACTGTTTTAACAGTCAAGAATATATTCAGAAGGCATTTACTGAAGGTTACAGGACTTCTTTTTATTTTCCTTAATATGATTGCTTTATGCATTGGGTTACTACAAATTGGAACAGGATTTCAAGAAAGTGTAATCAAAGTCCGAGGTTCTCGCTGTTTCCAGTTTGGAAAAGCATATAATTACATCTTCTACTCAGGTATAGCACTTAGTCTTTTTGTGATTCTTCCATCAGTCATCATTGTGGCAGTTTTTTCGATACTTACCTATCGATACGTGAAACATAACACAATTGAAAATGCACATGTTGTCAAATCTGTACTCAAAGTGGTGATATTCAATACTACAGCGGCCATTTTCTTACGTTTTATTCCAATCATTTCAGCACTGTTTATCAGATTCAGTGAGATAGATGACTTCTTTCTACTACTTGCCTTTTCGTTTGTAATTAACTACAACTCTAGTGAGCTTGTGTATCCATTCCATCTGTTGTTCATAATCAATGTCCACAAAACAGTAAGGAAATCGTTTCTGGAGAAGATGAAAATACTACAAACAAGATGGACCCAGTCTCAAAGTAAGATTAAAACCACCCATCATCATTCCATCATACGTGTTGCTCCAGCAAATACAGACACTACACAAAGTCTTCATGTTACTAGCTATGGAGTGGTGTAGCTGCTCAGTCTCTTCATGCATGCTTTATAGGAACAGAGATACAGAAACTTAATTAAGTTTGAGCAGATTTGCAATAAACTTTGGCATACAGTAAACGTGGAAATAATTATTGGTGGGAATTTAATTTCCATGGTGATTTTGGTCTGGCTGCCTCCAACAAAATATTGGCAGTTAAATTTGGCGGTCATTGACTGAGCACTTGCAGAATTTAATGTATGACGAAATATTGGCGGTACATTAAATTTGGCAATTTTCGAGATGATTGCCAAATCGGCAAATTTGATGTACCGCCAATATTTCCACGTTTATGGTATATTTTATTATTGATATTCACACAAGTCTACGGTATTACTAACTGGAGCCTTGCCACAGTAGCTATTACCAATGAAATTGCTTATGGATAGCTTTTGAGGTACATTATGCATCAGAATCATGCTGTAAACAAGGCCAGTTACTTGAATGAAACTGAGAACACACGCACAAAGCATGCCTATATGAAACTGCACACACAATTATAAGGAGAATATTATAGTTCAAGAATATACATGGGTAATTCCAGGCCAAGTCAACACAAAAAAATGAGCACCCTCACGGAATTCAACGAAACTTGAGGTACACATACCTTACCACAAGTTCTTATTCCACACCTGATTTGGGTGTCATATGTTATATGGTTTCTGACTTATAAGCCTCTGAAATTTGCCATTTTTGATCATTTCTTGCCGCTTAATAGCAAATAACTTTTTTTCTGATTATTTCCAGCTACTGAGACTGGTATCATTGTACTCGGCATAAAATTTCGCTTCAAATGATATACTTGAAGTGGGTGGTCATTCGTTAGCAGGTTAAAGGTCATTTTTTGAAGACGTTACTAAAAAAATACGTCTTTTTTTCCCGCAATTTTTTTACAATGTTATCTGCAAAAATTGTTCCTTATTATGTACAAGTTTGGTAATGGGATCTAAATGGGATCAGAAGATACAGGAGTAAACATACACTTTTATTCAAAATCCATGGCAGAAAAATACTTATAAATTAAAATACTATACTCAGGCATATGTTTTGACCTGTATCTCCTGATCCCATTTAGATCCCATCACCAAACTTATACAAAATAAAGGACGATTTTTGTAGATTACATTGAGTGAAAATCACGTGAAAAAAAGACGTCTTTTTTTAGTAACGCTCAATTATAGATTTAAAAAATAACCTTTGACCTGCTAGCGTGTGACCATCCACTTCAAGTATATCATCTGAAGCAAAATTTCATGCTGAGTACATTGGTATCAGTCTTGGCAGCTAAAAACAATCAGAGCATTAGTTATTTGCTAATAAGTGGTTAAATGTCATCAAAAAATGGCAAATTTCGGACGCTTATAAGTCAGAAGCCATGTAACATATGACACCCAAATCAGGTGTGGGATAATAACTTGTGGTAAGGTATGTGTACCTCAAGTTTTGTTGAATTCCGTGAGGGTGATCATTTTTTTGTGTTGACTTGGCCTGGAATTACCCACATGCCATTTGAACCTCTAAATTTATCTTCTATCTCTGAGTCATCTTTTAAAATTAATGGTCATTATTGTTTCGCTTTGAGGCACATTCACCACATTAGCACAACAGTTATATATATTAATGTGTCTATTATTATCATGTGAGAACTTTATAATAAGAAAAACAACAATAAAAAACAACAAACAAACAAACAAACAAACAAAGAAAACAACAATAACGTACCCCCCAGCAACTTGCCGCAGACTGTATAATAAAAATATTCAGACAAATTTACATTTGACGATTTGCATGTGTACATAGAACATGCATAACTATGATGGCCAAAATATTGAAGGATTCAACGGTAAATATTGGCACATTCAGTGCAAAAATTGCAGGAAATAAAACAACAGAGCATTAAGTTGCAATCAGTAGCTGTACTAATGAGTGCATATAATACTTACACAAACCTTCTTGGGATCCCTAGGCTACAACTTGTTTAGCCATAGATATGGTTTAGCTTTCGATCTAGTTCTCAGCCATAATAATTATGCGCATGCGCAAACGGTGCACGTGTACCTGGATCTCTGGGCATGGGCGAGGCTATGATCGAAGCGCTACTCGGTACTCCCCCTTTGATTGATGACGTAATTGAGCGGCGCGGCGCGGCGGCCGGCTCGTGCCTATGACGCAAATGTGAGCACGTATTAATCGCGCGATTATTACGTAACACAAGCTTCATCAAGCGCATACGGCAAAACACACTTACGTACTTGGCAACCTAGATGACGCAATTGTAGGTAATCAGGCAGATCGATCAGAAGACTCTGGCACAGTGCCCTACGTACAAAAGCCTATATACTAGCCAAGTGAATCTAAGACTCTTTGAGTCCATGGGGTACTCCCAATCCAAAGAAAAGCCACCATGCCAGGAGACTGCAGAATCAACTGTTACAGTATCAAGAGAGCGGCAACAAGTTGTGAGTGGCGGCCTTGAAAAGGAAGATTGCCGAAGTGTATTCTCTAATTCAAAGGAGAAGTTGTCTGATTCAGTCAACTTGGATCATTATGCTAGTTCTCAGAGTGATATTACAAGTAGCACAATCTCACAGAAGAACTCTGGAAAGTTCCAGCAACCTGTTTGTAGTTGTAGTGATACATTAGAGGGTGCAGGAAGCCATGATGAGTCAGTGCACACGTCCACGACGAACTCAAGCAGTAGCACTTGTAACGATCATACTAGCGTGGAAATTCAGTGTTCTATCAAAACTGTAAATATTATTACAGAGAGTGACATTCCTATTTTGCTTGAACAGTTAGCCAACCATGCAACAAAGTGGAGGGAAATCGGAATCCTCTTAGGATTTTCTTTTAGCGAACTAGATGTGATTGCTTCAAAACCAAAGCTTTTTGTGAATGCTCCCAACAGTTGGTTGGCAGAGATGTTCCATATGTGGGTACAATGGAGCCCACAAACACAACATGGCAAGCATGCCACACTATATGATTTGGTCAAAGCTCTCAATAGCAAACTTGTTGGATTAGCAGCTGTTGCTGAGGACATAAAGAAAGCAATGAAAGGTGATATAACAATTATTAATTATTTATGGTCACACACTGTCATCTTTGTAGCCTCGTTTCCAGGCTCCCTCTCTGTAAGTCCACACCCACTGGAAATTAAGCTCGAGAGAAAAGGAGAAAGAGGGATCCTGGTATCTAAAATTACGTGGGGCAGAAGGGTAGTAGAAGGGTGATTTGAATTGTGCGCGTGGGCATGGTGATTGATATCGTAGCCTGCCCACGTTTTAAATTGGAGTTCAACGGAATTCAACAGTGGAAAATAAACGGTATATATATAGATTGTGTATTTGTAACAGAAACAGCAAGCGGATGACAGAAAGAGTATATTATATATTAGGCTGTCTATGGCTTGAAGTCTGCATTAAACTGTACAAAATTAGGACTGACAACCTGGCAACTTGAATGCTCGTGCAAGCCTGATTTTCTACCAAGTATTGGTAATTTAGAGCATCTCTAAGTTAATTATACTCTGTAACTATAGACTGTTGATAGACAATAAACTAAATAGCTTTCTTTCCAAGTTTGTAGCTGCATGCTTGTAGTGTTCAGTGATTGTGAATATTGCATGCTTCTTTGCGCAGAACCATAAGTTTGACATCATTCTAACCACCAAGCCCACGCATTTATTCTTTAGCAACAATTGACGTCATACACATGATTTTAGATACCAGGTTCCCTCTTTCTTTGCGCACTTCCTTTTCATTTCCAGAGAGGGAAGGGAGCCTGCATGGGAACGAGGCTATCATCTTTGTAAAATTTATTTTAGCTGAATGAGTAAGCTATAATAATATTTATATACATGTAGAGTGGAATGAGCAGGATAAATGTCAAATAGCTCAACAAGAAGACTCAACAGTTGCTGTCCTGAAGTTAAAGCCACCGGAGCCATCTGCCTCTGCTCTTGAGCACTATGCTTACTACCTTCGATCTTACTTTGCATGTATTAGAGTACATACTGGTAAGTGGCCTGAAATAGAAGCAAAAGAGTATATAAGGTTAGCAATAGTCAGCAATAACCATGATGATCATACTTTGAAACAATTTCGTGAGGAAACGATCCATGGATCCATTAATGAATCTCAGTACAAAGCTATGATTGAATTGAGGGATTTATTGAAACCTAATATTGTCATGGGTAAAGAGTGTCCTGTTCGGAGGCTACTTTTGGAAGGAGCACCTGGAATTGGCAAGTCCACTTTATCTTGGGAGATTTGCCGAAAATGGGGAAGTGGAGAGCTTTTTCAAGAGTATTCCCTAGTAATTATGCTTCGATTCCGTGACCTGTGGGTCCAAAATATTAAGAGCCTATCAGATCTGTTTCGTTTCCCCGGTGAACCAAAAATGCAAAAAAAAGTTGCTAAGCAAGTAAAACTAAATCAAGGAAAGGGTGTGCTGTTCATTCTTGAAGGATTTGATGAAGCACCACCTTCTTTGAGAAGAAAGGATTTTCTGTTTGTTGAACTATTTGAAGGATTGCTCCTTCCAAATGCCACAGTGATGGTAACATCCCGTCCCAATACCACTGTGACAATGCAATCCTATTCCAACAGCGGCATTCAGTTGTATTACCGCTTAGATATGTTGCACTATGATCGAAGAGTTGAAGTAGTAGGATTCGGAAAAAAAGAAATCAATGAGTATATAGAAGCCCATTTTGGCCAAAGTGCCTTAGAAATTGGAGATTTTCATCAATACCTTGAGCTTTACCCATACATTTACAGCATAATGTATATCCCATTAAACAGTACTATAGTGACACACATGTATCAAATGTGTAAATCGACTTCCACTCTAGTTCCTCAAACCATGACTCAACTTTACACAGCACTAATCAAAACGTTGCTTCTTTGCTATTTGAAAGAAAGAGAGGAATATGAAGATGCTCAGATAAATTGCTTCAATGACCTCCCTCAGCCTGTTTTAGCTAAGTTTCATCAAGTATGCAAGTTAGCTTATGATGGTGTCACTAATGGAAAACAAATAATTTTTTCAGGTCTTTCAAAAGATTTCGATTCTCTAGGTCTAATGAAATCAGTTTCTGAAGTTTATATTGACAAGGGAACTTCAGATTCTCACAGTTTTCTTCATTTCACTATTCAAGAGTTCCTCGCAGCACATCACCTTTCAATGCTTAGTGAACAGGAACAATTGACAGAATTAGAAGGTTTAATACAGCAAAATGTACCACCTATCCTAAAATTTTTAGCTGGGTTGTGTGAAAAAAGTCTTGAATCATCAGTTAGTAAAGTGTTAGCAGAGAGTAAACGATACAAGTCATTTTGTAAAAAAAATCTTGAATCTGAACGGTACAATTGGTCAATATCTTTAGCAGAACTCCATTTGTGCTTTGAAATACATGATCCATCAGCTTTGTCTGAGATATTAGGATTTTGTGAAGAAATATCCTTTTCCGCAAACAATACTTATCATCTTAGAAAGCTGGAATCAATATACATAAATCGAATAATACATATACCTAATCCACCACAAGTATCGGTGTTTGACTATTACATACTTGGATACTGTATTATTTTTTCTAGTTCTAAGTGGAGAGTTAGGTTGGAAGGTAAGAAGGAGTTTGAACTGTTTCTTCAAGGAATATCAATGCATCACCAGAACAAATTTCGAAATTTATCCATACTAGAGTCAACGTTTGTGAACTGTAACCAGCTTGCAAAATGTATACATTTATTTCCTAATCTTGAGCAGGCACACTTCACATCATGGGATGACAAAATAGATTCAAAATATTCAACACATTCAGATAAAATTGTGAGTGGCAAAACTTATTGTAGAATTTCTGAGCTTGCCAAACACTTTCCCACGAATTCACTCACTTCACTGTCACTTCCTACTCTGAGAGATCTTACTGAGGAGGACTGTACAGCTTTAAGTTACTTTCTAGCATCTTCACAGCTAAAAAAATTAATGATAAATGCAGACAGTTATGAAAAAACACATTGTTCTAAATGGCAAATTCATGATCAAGTAAAGATTGAACCAAAATTTGCTGAGCCTACTGCTGTCTATCAAATCTTTGATGGCATTTGTCGAAATACATTGTCATCACTTCAAGAGCTTCATATGAGACATTCAACAATAGATCCATTATGTATAGACAGTCTTGTAAAATTGTTGAAAACAAATACTTCTATCACAACACTTGATATCAGTTGCTGTGAGCAAACTAATCGTATGTCAGATATTGAAAATTTAGCGAAGTCATTATTATCAAATTCTACACTGAAATTTCTTGATATATCTTCAAATTGTAAACAACACATGTATATAACCCAGCAAGCTGTAAGTAAGGCAGTTTTTCAGAAAACCGGCCCACCACAGAGTCAGGGAGCATTGTCAAAACTTAAAAAAAGCTTAACTTCTGGACCAAGCACAGCTGCCATTCAATTAAGGCAAATGCTTATGAGCAACCAAGTACTAGTTGATCTTAAATTGGTGTGTTGTCCTCTTCACAGTCAGGATATTGTGTTTCTCGCAGATGGACTAAAATTGAACTCAACACTTGAGACATTAGATCTTAGGTATAACACAGCAAGTGATGAAGGTGCTACTGCAATAGCTGATGCACTAGAAAACAATACGGTACTGAAATCCTTGGATATTCAATCAAATGATATTGGTGACAAAGGCACTATTGCATTGGCTAAAATGCTTAAGAACAACACCACACTTCAAACTTTGAATCTTAGAGGTATTTATGTCCAAGATAAAGAAGCTATAATTACTTTAGCCAATGTACTTGACAATTCAAAGTGGAATTCTGCATATGAGCTCAAGCCTAGCTACCGCATGCACAATCAGACACTACAAATATCAGCCGGCAATGATGTAGGAGATAACCACAGAGAACATGGTTTTAGAGGTGGCTATATAGTCCATGAAAAATGGTATTCATTCTTAGAGTCCACAGTCAAGTGCTTGCTTACAGTGAACAATGCTGAGTTATTGCTAGAGCACAATATAGTAGAGAAGTTAGTTTCACAGAAACCAAGACCAATATACTATGTACGCCGAACAAGTGACATAGAAAGAACCAGATCTGAAACGTACATGTTAGACTTATATGATTGACTATAAAATAGACCTGCATCCATGAAGGTGTATCAGCTTTAATGATAATATTATTATTATACAATGTCATGTATAAAAAATTAATTGTTGTTGTTATTGTTGTTGCATGTTGTTATTGTTAACAGGCCAATATAGGCCCAAACCACCACACAGAGACATTAACTATATTGCTTGCTTATTGATCACTTGTTATAGTTAATATTTACACTATTGTTATAATTATTCCTCCCTTTAAGTATTCGTGCACTTTTGATTGAGTTATATATTATGTGCAATCATGGACAGACAGAGAAGTGTACCTTCAAATTAAAAATGTCCATGCAGAGTTTGAGCGAGCAATTTCACTTCTGAATCTATAATTATTACGTCAACATGCATGGGTAATAGCAAGATATCTACTAGATGCATGGGAGACTAAGACATTCCTTGTCATTACTGGCAACACACAGACAATCATGTGTTTAGTGCTTATTTGCATAGTAGAAGGTATTCATCCTTTCAATTAGTAGGATTGGAGGTGATATGTTAAGGCTGGCTTTACATACACAGAGTCACGTAGTGGCTAAGGGGTTTCAACTCCTACCCCGGTTACAGCTGCATGCTGCAGCTCTCAGAGAACAGTGGGGAATCAACAGAATCAAGATGCTTACACAATTTTATAACTGCATCGGAGAAGCAGCACTTTCGAGTCTAAACTTCCCCATCTTATTAATTATGCATACAGATAGATGCCTCAATGTATATCTGTTAACATTATACTGCTATACTAAATTATATGATAAGGTTTACTGATTGAAGGATTAATTGGATTATGCTCTCTCATGAAAAGGTAAATCATTGATAATTGAGAAGATTTAGAATGAAAGTGAATGAATGAATGAAATATGTATAAAGCAGAAAATCACCCAACACCATTCCATACGACATCATAAAGGTCAATTGCTAGCTACCGTGATTGAAATGCAGGCAGGTCATGATCATGCCCGAAGGCAGTAGTCATTTGACTAATCATCATAGTGATTGCTATCATATTTGGGGTGTAATTGTGCAACTTAATTTGGTGACGATTTTGCAACTTCCTATAACAGTGGATGGAGATACAATAATTGTTATCATGCGAGACTATACATGCAATATTATACCACAGTGCATGGGAAACACTTGAAATCCTAGGACTAGTCATGCAGTCCTATTTCCCCATGCATCATGCATTGATTTTATTATGCATGAGTCATATGCCAGTATAAAAATCCAAGTGGATTGTGTACATGACAAAATTAATATTAATTTAGTGCACTTTTAAAATAAATTAGGCTGATGCTTCCAATTGTTGTCAACTTAAACAATGATAGTGCATGCTAAAAGCACACACATGCAAGCAACTCAATAGCACACTCAGCACATGCAAACAATATAGGTACAGTTTGTATACAAACATAATTGTACTCATCAGACAATTCTGTTGACTCACATGTACTGAGTAGCATTGAGATCATATTGCAAAGGTTAAAACCACTATTAGTAAACACATTGTCTAATGCATGTGAAGACTAGTAGTGTATACACAATAGGACAATATAAGAGTTTAAACCTTATCAGATGCATGACTATTATAGCTATAGATGTGCAAAGTGCAGAATTATACTACTATCATACGTACGGTAGTACGTATAGTAGGAATGGGCCGGCTGTCCCATAGACACAATACAAAATGTTGGTCACCATAAAAATCTAGTCAAACAAAATCAAACTTTCAAAGTTGCTCAGAGGCTCTCACTAACAGATTACCAACTGNACTTATTGAATTGCTGTCGGAGCACTGTTAAAAATGGGGGCACTGTATGTAATAGTTATATCGCAGTACAACTTTGCCCTTGGGGTCATGCAGTTTGCAGTCATAAATCCCTTGTACTGTGCAATAACTAATATATTTCCAACCTGATTGGTTGCCATGTACTGTAGTCTAGAAACATGATTTTCATAGTTACACTCAGTCCTACCAAGCAAATGAATCTTTCTAGCACTAGCTTGTCCTTGAGACCAGTTCTGCTTCGGCATGTGCGACACACTGAATTACTTATAAGTTTGATGACTCATCCTTTCTAGTACCACTTTCTCCTCTCAGTGAAAATTCTGAGTCTTCCAGCAGCCCCACCCTCAGCTCAGAATCATCTAGCTCCAAACACTTCCATCATGCAACTGACGAGGAAATGGCTTGCTATTTGAAGGGTTTTGGGTTATAGCCATGGGCTGAACAGAGTCAAGTAAACTCAGAGGACATTCTTTCATCTATAGTGATCCATCAGTGCTCAATCAAATTCTATCACGTTTTTTATTGTGGAAACTCGAAAAGAAAATGGTAAAGTATATAAACCTTCTTCTCCAAATCAGTGCTAGCTTCTCTGTGGAATATTGAGGCATATGAGACAGAGGAATCCTGACTCACTCAATTTTATGGATAAAAAAGATAGCAGGTTTAAACCGCTATACATGCTACTTTGGACTCATATTTTTATGAACTTCATTCTCGCAGTATTGGCAGGCAGGTTTAACATGCTGAGATAATTTCAACTGAGGAAGACTTATAGATGACAAATTTTTTGGACACTGGAGTATTGAGCACAACAACCCCTAGGGGATTACTGAACGCAGCGTTAGCCTTCTACATTATTGGTAAGAACTTGACAAGAACATCGTAATCTAAATTTGCCACATGCAGTTAAAGCGATTGGATCGAAAATGTATCAAAGACATCTAATGGTAGCTTCAAAAAACTTCACGTCAAAAGCGAGGTTGTTCTTGTGTTTGTCGTACCAGAAGCAGGCATTCGCTGCCCTGCTTATATTTTGGATTGCTACATTAGCAGTTGAAAAAGATCTCTTTATGTGCGATCACTATAGAAAAGGTTTCAAAGAAGTAAACAAACCATGGTACTCTGCTGTACCATTGGGGAAAATACACTTCAAAGCATGATAAAAATTTGTGTCACTGCTGGAATAGATGGAAAGAAGACCAAAGATAGTTTGTATACTACAAGTGCAACTGAACTCTTTAAACGTGAAGTTCCAGAAAAGATTGTCCAAGAGCGAACTGGACATCGCTCATGAGCACTGCGAACATACAAACGGTCAAGTGAAGAGCAACACTAGTAAAGCTGCTTCTACTATTTTATCAACAATTAACACAGACTTCATTCGAACAGCAGATAAATTCATATGAAGAGAATTGACATTGTGGTAAATATCAATCCTTTTTCTCATCCTACAAACATGGATACAGGTACACATGCACATACAGGAATTTCAGTTTAATTCATTCCAAAGCTTAAAGAGCTGTGCCATAAATATTACACAGCCTTCAAATATATCAGATACAACTCAGTCTCACTAATGACATGTTGACAGACTGCCAGCATAGTAATAAAAATTGTAATAATTATATTGATGTAATAAATTATTATTCACTAAATTAAATAGTTATCCACATGCATGATGCTTAGCCTATAGTAGTTGATGAGGCTGGATGAAATTGTATTTAATAGCCAAAGGGCTACAAGGGATGATATAACCATATCATTTCTTGTAGCCGTGAGGGGGGCTGTTATAATTCATAACACCCTCATGTTCCTATAGTAAACTATATTAGGGTAGGAAATATACTAGATTTAATTGTATACCTTATTGTTACATTTACCTGCAGGTAAATTTTTTTGTAGATTTTACTTTTTATGTATTTAATTTTACTGGTATTAAATTTTGCTATTTTGTTGAAATGAACAGTCAATACAATGCATTCATGATACACCAGAACATTCCTGCCATGTCAAGTTCAATCCTTGCCCTGTGAAGCGCTGAAGTCCATCTGGTTTGAGAATGCTGGTAGAAAAAATTGAATAACTTTCTAAAATTATATATTCAAAATTTAAAGCACAATTGAAAAACACTC
The DNA here is from genome assembly GCA_964030475.1 of Tethya wilhelma. NCBI lineage: Eukaryota > Metazoa > Porifera > Demospongiae > Tethyida > Tethyidae > Tethya > Tethya wilhelma. The sequence goes on along the minus strand of CAXIPT010000006.1, from coordinate 1,474,201 downwards.
GTTCTCCATGTTCTTTTGATTGCTTTTCCAGCTTCCTATATAATTATGCCTTACCAGTCAAAAGTTAGCTATTTTGTCCCACAAGAAAAGTATCACATGACGGAATCTCATTATTTCACTTACGGCGGCATTCTCAAACCAGATGCATTTTAGTAAAATAAAACTGTTAGCATAGTAGTAGAGCAAGAGCCAGGACTAGTATGAAGTGGTTTACAGTAAACATATATAGTGAAGTGGTTTACATAGTGTGGTGAAGTGGCTTGTGCTGATTGCATGATAGCTACATATTATGTGTACTGCTGTACCAATGGCACTTAATGATTATGGAGCCATCTACCAAAATATCAAGTCTTATAAAATTTCAAAATTGAATTATATTGGCGTGAGTCTATTCAATAGTAATAGCTGCCAATAAAAATTATGAAATTTACTATATACTTTGTGTATAGTATGGCAACACCTGAATAGCAGACACCTCTCAATTCTCTACAACGAATGCTCAAAAAGGTCCCAAATGACTTTCTCCGTACAAAAAACAAACATATGCTTGCAGACAAGACTGAAACAGCATGGACAGTATATGACATTCCCGTGTACATTGAAAACAATCTTGAGATCTAGCTGGGATTTGAACCCAGGTCGTCAAATTCTAGTCGAATGCTCTTACCACTGAGCTACTAGAACTCACAGGCATTGGAGCAGTATATACTATTATTAATGGCTGGACAATAGTCAACTTCCAAATCAGATCTCATGGCCTAACATGTAATGGCATGACCCACATGATGCAAATACCCTGATGATGAGCATGTTTTTCCCGGCATGACAACACATACTTAATCACATACGATAGTGCAAGAGGTGGGTCTATTCAAACCTATAAACAATGAAACAGCTCTCATTCATGGATCCAGAGTCTCTATAAACATTCACATGTGAACTCTGAATGACTCGAAAGCATTGATAAAATACCACCCTAAGAATACACAAAATAACTTACTCAGATACTCTGAACTTTTAATCATTGACAATTGAATGGGAGGAACAATCATATTATAAGCAAAGTTTTGTCCATGTGTGTGTGTGTAACGGAGGGTCACCGGAAGTAATGTGACCTCGAGCTAAAACGCTACTTTTTCCTTGGACTGTGAAAAATGAAAGCTATAAAAAGTGTGCCTAGAGAACTAGCTTAGATAGTACTAGCCTAGGATAGAATCACAGGCGCTACAAGTAAGGCTAACTTTTTTTGAGATTGCCGCTGACAAGGCTTACCAGTGGCGTATGTATCCGACGAGAAGTGTGATATATAGAGAAGCCAATCTTTCACAAAAGAAGCGTAGTGAGGGGAGAACTTTCGCTTCTAGGAGTCTGCTTCTCTGTCGCTGTACACGAAACACAGCTAGCCAGATAACGAGTTTCTTTGCCAGCTGCCAGTGATTACAAAAATGGCGGAAGTCGGAAAAGGGTCGCTTGTGACGTCATGTAGAGAGGTAAATTGCTGAGCTGGCCAAAGCAAAGTAGCACTAAGCCAGTGCATATACACATGCAGCATTGCTTCCCTTTGAGTTTCCAATTGCTTATGCCAGTATATATATATTGATGTGATTGTTGTGCATGTGTTGCTTCAACTGCAAAGGTTGTTCTAAGCCAACTGACAATAGAACAATATTTATTATATCACAATAGCTTTGCTCATCAATTTTATCTTACTATTGTTTGAGTTATAGTAACTGATCCTATAAACACAAGGAGTGGGCGAGCGAAGCGAGCCCCACTCCCGGTTGTACACTATAAAACTGAAGGCACCGATAGTGCACAAGCCTCGGCACACTAGTACTTTAGCGCACCGTCACATGCATATATCGTACACTCTATAAAAGATTGCATGAGTGTATCAAGAAACTAATCCAACTATGTCAGGTTAGCCACATAGCTCTGTGATGAAACAGAATTAACAAGCAATGCATCATAGCCGGATATTTGCTCATGATTCGGTCCGAGCATCATCTGAGCTGTTTCTCGGAATGTTTACTTATAGCAAGTGAACCATGCAGATGAGCTATACTTAGCAGCTATGCCATCCACTCATAGATATCTAAGATGCAGTACTTGAATGCTCAGCTGTTGTCAAATAGCTATAGCTATTGACAAACTGAGGTCTAGCTGGACTGCCGACTACCAGTGAATAATCAGTAAGGTAATACGGGGTAATTTCGGTCACTCTTCAGCTAGTTGAAATTCGAAGCAATATATCTTCTTCACTAGACGGTCCAACTTCTTCCTGGGCCTGCGTGAGGTACTACACTATGTTAGTATCTTGCAGCAAAAAACTTGACGTGATCACTTGCTTCTAAGTGGAAAATCTTTCGTGGTTTACAATCCTCGTTCAATATTCGGAAAAATTGATTTTTGAGGGTATTTTCGGTCACCCAGTGAAGATGAGCTCAGCAACTGCCATGAGTCAGAATTTGCGAACCATATGCCCCCACATTAGTTTGTTGGCCTGTTTAGATTACTATGAAAAAATGAGATAATATATAGCAGCATTTCTTTGTTTGTATTTTTGTATTGTTCTGAACTGTCATAATTTCGAAATTTTCGCCATTGTTCTATTTTGCGATAACATACGGTACTGAGACTTTGACCTCCCGCTACCAGACTGCAGCACCAGTACAAGAAAGTAGGGGTGTAGTAATACCAGAAAGGACTGGAGATTATTGTAGTGCTGTCATATTGCCGCTGCTGCCCTTCGTTTGAGAAGGAGAGCTAAAGTGCTGAAGTTTTGGTAGATTGTGGCGCTTTTGCAAACAAGACTACAAGGAACATTCCCAGTACGGTAGTACTGGGTACACAGGAATGGCACGGATGGCCCATTAGCGCAATACAAATATTCACGCGAATAACTCTGCAAAAACTGAGCGCTTAGCACTAAAAGGCTTCTTAAGCTACTATTTAGCTCTTTCTCTTTCTAATGAGCCCAAAAATATGGCCTAAAACCATCGCTAAAGTAACAAACACAAACATGCCAAACCTCCAATTTTCTCCATCTTCTTCTTATTCTTCTTCTTCTTTTTCTATCTTGGCTCAACTTTTCTCAGAGACTATCCACTTTTAGAAGCTGATTCTTGAACGAATGAACTTGGTTTCTTCCGGTACAGTCGCTTTTGCCATCGGTTTTTAGCGCCTCTCATTGAGTAGCTAGATACAAGGCGAAAAGCGCCTCCTCCATATGGCCGCCATTAATTTCTACACTCATGCATAATTCATTAGCTTCTAGAACATTCGAATTGACGACCCTTTCCACACACAAAAGTGTGCGTTATTTGGAATTAAATGCACTGAAGTTGCCTGGAACTATTTTGTGATACCTGGTTGCTCTTCTTAAGAGATGAATCAGGACTTTGATTATCATAACATATAGAAAGACAAGTAAATCTTATGATACAGCTCCTGCCTCCAAATGACTGAGATGTGTGTTTCACTTCAGTATCAAGCAGGCTACACAACTTGTGACTTCAGTCAAGTACCAGCTCAGCAGCCCACCGCTGGCTCAGTGAGTCTGGTTTGCCAGACTACTAGCTCAGTAGCTAGCTACACACACCAACTCAAATGTAATTTGTAGAATTATGGAAAAATGAGAACAAACAAGTATAAAAAACATTGGAAATGTAATGAGACACAGGAATGGTTAAATCGTAAAAAGAACGCAAACAAGATGGAATGGCTGTTAGAGTGTAAGGAATTCTTCCTGTGGGCAAAATGAGAGACTCAATAAGGAGATTGTTAAATGCAGCCCATACAGGAAGAATTCTGCACACACTCTAACAGCCATTCCATCTTGTTTGCGTTCTTTTTACGATTTTGCCATTCCTGTGTGTCATTACATTTCCAATGTTTTTTTTTTACTTGTTATTTACTGTCCCGTCTAGAACAAACAACGATGAACTAGAACAAGGGAGCTAGAGACAGCTGAGTAGTGCCACAGTATGTGGAACACTTCAGCTTTGAGCAAAAGTCCTCTGTCTGTAGCTGAGAGTGAGTTGTTTACAAAGTGACCGGAAATAAACCGTGACCGAAATTACCCCGTTTTACCTTAGCCATGCAGCTTAGATAGCTGGCCACACTAAAAAATTTATACATGCTAATACATCTATATGCTTACATAGCAAGCAGACCAACTTCTGGATGTCTTGCCTAGTACCGCTGACCAACAGCAACAGCACAGCATCTGAATTTCAACACTGATTCTAGAAAACGCACACCAGATTAATAGGCGTGGTCTCGAAGCTAAGCGAAGCACAAAAGCCTCAAATCTCAGTAACTACAGCGTTGTGGACACCCAAAAATATATATCTACAAGATCATTCAGATTTATGAACGTAAGTACCATCAAAATTGTCGCTAGAGCTGCCTTTCTTGAGATTTCGATGGAACAGACAGACACACAAAACAACCGTACCGTAATCCTCTGCACGTGCTACGCACGTGCCGAGGCTCATCTTAGCATTACGTGTACTGTTTAGTTGCACGACCTTGAAAATACTGGGACTATAGTACTGATTCCCAGAAGATCAAATTCCTTAGTATAATAGTACAGTAAATAAGCCATGAGTTTCACAGGATTGGTGTCTGTTGGGATTGTAGCTATTGTTTTCTTCAGCACAGAGATACTGAGTGCTCCTACAGACTGTGCAAGATTGAAGCAAGATACATTCAATCTTTTGCTTACAGTTAAGGGCACTTGTGATGATGATTTAAAAGATTGTTGCCAGGTATTGTTAGCAAATTCAATCATAGCTAATTTTAATCCTGGATAGTAAAACATGCCATGGCATACTTCTTTTATTTTCAGCTCTCAAAGGCAGCTAATTTCTTTTATGAAAATAAGCCAGAGAGTGGAATTTTTGATATAGAAAATGTATGTAGAACTGGACAGCAACCTTTTCTAAGTCATGCTAAATCATTAACCATCCTACAAGCTCGATGCGATCTTGATACAGATAACGGAGGATGGTTGGTGATACTGAGGAGAAAGGCTGATGTTACTCCATTAGTTAACTTTACACGTTCATGGGTGGAGTATGAAAATGGATTTGGTGATCTGAGCACAGAGTTTTGGTATGGACTTAAGAACATTCATTGCCTTACACAAAGAGATGAAGTGGAATTGATGATTGAACTGAAACAGAATGATGGAACTGGAATAAAATGGACCTACCAGACATTTAAAGTGGATGGACCAGAAACTAACTATGTCCTACACATAGGAGAGGCAAAGAGGATTAAAGGAACTGGGAGTGACCACATGGCTTACCACAATGGTCAACAGTTTAGTACAATAGACAGAGATAATGATCAGTGGAGTGACAACTGTGCAGCCAAAGAGAGTCATGGAAATGGAGGAGGATGGTGGTATAACAACTGCTTTTATTCATGTCTCACTTGTCCTCGAAATGGAACGTACAGAATCTACTGGCATGAGCCACCCCACTATATCCCTAATGTTGAAATGAAGATCCGCCCAAAAGCATGCTACTAGATAAATAGATAAATAAAATTAATCCGTAATTATGGTCACAGTTTAAAGTTTACAGAAAATCACTGCATAACAAATGCTTTTTTGTAAACCATTTAATAATAAATATAGGCTACATTGAATTGCTAGCATTGTGTGGTTACTATTGTGTATACCTACAAATTTTTGAAATTTATTACTGTTGTGGCAATCTAGATATCAGAAGGCTCTCTATAGTGTCCGTTTTGGTGTGCAGTGAGCCAAAGGATTAATTGAAGTTAATTTGTGCTTTGTAAGTTTTAAGCTCTAAAGTCTTAATTGTATACAAAGATGCATAACTAATATCATCATACGTACGGTAGTACGTATAGTAGGAATGGGTCGACTGTCCCATAGACACAATACAAAATGTTGGTCACTATAAAAATCTAGCAAAACAAAATTAAGTCTTCAAACTTGCTCAGAAGCTCTCACTGACGGATTACCAATTGCATGCAAGGCCTAACACTCACAAAAACTTTCCTCAGCGCTCGTAGAGGGCGCTAGTGGGAAGCCACAAGAGTGCCATTTTTGTTCATCTAACTTACGTACTTCCTAACTGACTTACTTGAAAAGCATTTCCAGAGAACCAGAATGTGTTGAGCCAACTTTGATAGCACAAAGTAAGTTCTTTTCATAGGTACTACATTCCTTTATACCCGTTTTCAACACAAATAAGCCTAAACAAAAACTAGAGAGCTTTGAAACTTAGAGTATAAATTCATGTACTTCAATGTAGCCATCTTTTAGGTAGAGTCCAAAGGTCATTTATCCACGTGGCATTTAATGCGCATGCGCATTAGCTGCTCTTGCAGACAATATAGCTGCTACTCAGATAACTCAAGCTTTTTGTAGGGACTAACCAGTCTCTGATTGTCTCCACACTGTAGTGTTGAAAAAAGTGAATGAACAAGTATAGTAAAAATTTAAAAAAAATAAGCAGTGTAGGAATGGATAGTGCTGTAAAAAGTATTGGAACAAGGAATGGTCTCAATTTCGGCACATGACTACTTCATTTTTTGTACCCAGGTCTGGGCNCATCTGCCGAAATCCCTTGTTCCAATACTTTTTACTGCACTGCCAAAGTGCCCATTCCTACACTACTTATTTTTTTGAAATTTTTACTACTTGTTCATTCACTTTTTTTCAACACTACAGTGTGGAGACTATCAGAGATTGGTTAGTCCCTACAAAAAGCTTGGGCAGCTGGAAGAAGCTAATGCGCATATGTATAATAATGCCACGTGAATAATGACCTTTGAACTCTACTTACAAAGATGGCTGCATGCATTGAAGTACAAGAATTTATACACTAAGCTTTCTAGTTTTTGTTTAAGCCTAATGTGTTGAGCCAACTTTGACAGCACAAACTAACTTCTTTTCATAGGTACTCATTCCTTGATACTCGTTTTCATCATAAAATCATTCTGGTTCTCTGGAAATGCTTTTCAAGTAAGTCAGTTAGGAACTCGGTTAGGAAGGAAGTACGTACGTAAGTAAGAACAAAATGGCACTATTGTGGCTTCCCAGTAGCGCTTTCTACGAGTGCTACTGAAGGTTTCTGTGAGTTTTAGGCCTTGCATACAATTGGTAACCTGTCAGAGGGAGCCTTTGAGCAAGTTTGAAGACTCTACTGACTTTGTTTTGCTAGATTTTTATGATCATAACCATTTTGTATTGTGTCTATGGGGCAGTCGACCCATTCACTATACATCCCATTCCTACTATACGTACTACCGTACGTATGATACTTGTCACAATTAATTAATGAGTAAACTAATGCATATGTATGCCCATTATTAAATGGCACATCGAGAGTAGTGATGACCTTTGAAGTTTATGTACAAGAAGATGGCTACGTTGAAGTACATGAATTTATATATACTTACAGTTTCAAAGCTTAATTTTCTATTTTTTGTTTATACCTATTTTTTTTCCTGGTTCACTGGAAACTGTGTTTAATTGAGTAAGTTATGCAGTTAGTCTCGTGCTCAGACCCCACCCTCGCACGTGAGAAAAAGGGGGTCTGCATGGTACATTTTTAAGGATTTGGGGTCTTGCTGACTCAGCAAGTCAGGATTTTTGATGGTCCAATCAGAGAGCTTCCATGTGACTTTATCATGTGCCACACAGACTCAGCCCACTCAATGCATGATTCCATATGATTTGGAGCATGCAGCAGCTGCTCGTGCATTGTTGCTACATCAATTGTTGCTAGACAATGAAGCTCGATCTCATGTGAGGAACTCACTGAATATCAGCTGACTAGCTGAGTCAGCTAAATCCCAAAAATCGTTTGAAATCACGGTACCAGACCCATTTTTCCTCAGGAGAGGGTTGGGTCTGGGCACGAGACTGTAAGTCAGTTAGTACATACGTACATTAGGAGAACAAAAATGGCACTATAATTGTGGCTTCCCACTAGCGCTCTCTACAAGTGCTCAGATAAGTTTCTGTTATAGCTTTATAGTCCTTGCATATGCATGCAGTTAGTAAATCAGTCATAAAGAGCCTCTGAACAACGTTGAAGACTACTTTGCTTTGCTACATATTTATGGTGATAAACATTTTGTATTGTGTCAATGGGACAGTCCGCCCATTCCTATATACATATACTACCATACATATAATATTCAATTTGTATACTGTGCATAATTTCATTGAGAATGCTTATTCAATTATTAATAATCGGCATGCAATACATGTAAATCATATGCCCACTGGTTGTCCCATAGAAAATTAATGTGTGGTCAATTTTCTGAAACGGTTGTACCTGTCAAGAAGCAATCATTTTTGGAGGCTAACTTATATATGGCGTATGAGTTCTTTAATTTAGGGGGTGCTTCTGAACTACTTTAATTTAGAAAAATTAACATCATTATGACGCTAAAGGGGGAAGTCTTGACTTGTGGTGTTACCAGAAGATGGTATTAAAATATTGTATTTAACTTAATATGCATGATTGTTTGCATTTATTATCTTGACTCTTGTAACTTTGGGTCAGAAGTTAGCATCATAATAATGTTACTTCCGAAAATAGTTTGGAAATACAGCTATTCTACAACATTTTTAATACAGTAAAAATTATTCTTCTCTGGCAAATGCATAGAGAGCACGCTTTTTGCCAACCATGCAGCTGGCGGGCGTCTCACATGCATGTCAGAAACTTCCATAAAATTAATTATCTTAACATAATTATGCATTCACACTGTATTGTGCATGCATATGGATGTATACACACCAAACAATGTTATATATAAATCATTATTTACCTCATCTGGACTGTACTTAGATAGCAGATTTACGACTGCAATTTGATTAGCAGTATCATTCTTGTCTGGCAATGACTGGAAAAGCACATTGTAATCTGCAATGCCTTTTGTAGTGGGTAGTGGCTGACGTAAAGTGAAAGGAGCATTTGGGACGAATCCATAAATCTCATATTGACCAAAGTTGATGGAGGCATGTTGAGCAGACCCAGTGAACATAATGAGGGTACAATATTCACTGAGCTCTTTCTTTGTGCAAAATTGTTTGGGGAAGCCATGTCCGTCTTCTCTTGGGAATGCATTTGTATGAATATCGTTGGCCCAGTTTTTAAGTTCATCATCATCCTTCACATCGTCATCTGTCTTGTAGAATTCATCAATAATACCACTTACAAACTTGAGCATTTTCTCCCATACTTTACAACCATCATCTCGGTAGTAATAGCCTGGAAGTTTTTCTGGATCATCCACTCCACGCTCTTTTGCAAACTGGACTATGTTTGTCCAGTGAACTCTGTACTGCTTAGAAGCACGACACAATAACTGCCGTTTGCCTTCCCCACCAATAGCAAACAGCTGATCAATAATACCTCCATCATTAATCAGTGAGGATCGAGCAGCTGTGTTAATCGCTATTGTATAGCGGAAATGAGGACGAAGAAGCTTGTACACTGGATGAGGATTTGGAAGGTTACGCATTGTAGCTACTGCATAGGCTTCCATTGCAGCATGGCAGGAGAAATAGTGAGTACAAAGTTGATGGAACTGTATAAGTAAATAAAGTTAAATTAGTGCTCAGTTAATTAAATTTCATTATTGAATTATTAAATCTAAATGAGAGGTAGTAAAAGTTAAAAAAACAACAACAAAACAGTATAGGAATGGGCAGTGCTGTAAAAGTATTGGAACAAGGCATGCATATGGTCTTAATTTCGGCACATGACTATTTCATTTTCATTTTAAATGCCTCACAAATAAATAACATTGTTGTAAATCCCATTGGTTGAAAGAATGATTTGTATACATGATTGTACTATAGCTTATAACACTAATGGTTCAAATTCCTGCCAATCTTAACACCATCATCTGCCATCAACTCTTCTTCTCTCTCGTGGTCAAAACACAATGTCATCGGCGAAGTCTGCAGAAAGGCTATAGACAAAAAATTGGCATTCTCTACAGGCAATGCTACCATGCACCATGCTGGGACTGCTACCATGCTAAAGCTATATCTATCATGCATTAGACTAGATTTAAACTTCTGTGCAGGTTTGGTTTCCACACCAAAAGGGACATTCAGATGCCTTGGAGTCAGTACAAAAATTTGCACTCAGAGTATGTATCAAGCAATGGGATTGCAATTACAACTCTTTACACTGTTAGAAATAAGGTGTCCATCAACACCCCAATATTGACCGAAACAATTTTCGGGGTGTTATCTAACACTCCAGTGTCGTACAACACCTATTCTGTGTTGAACAACACCCATGGGTGTTTATCAAAACCTTTTGTAAAATAATACTTTATACTCATATGTAATACATCTTAGCATCATAACAACACTCAGAAATGGCTATATCATACGTACGGTAGTACGTATAGTAGGAATGGGCCGCCTGTCCCATAGACACAATACAAAATGTTGGTCACCATAAAAATCTAGTCAAACAAAATTAAGTCTTCAAACTTGCTCAGAGGCTCTAACTAACAAATTACCAATCACATGCAAGGCCTAAAACTCACAGAAACTTTCCTCAGCACTCGTAGAGAGAGCTAGTGGGAAGCCACCATAGTGCCATTTTTGTTCTCCTAACGTACGTACGTACGTACGTACTTTCTAACTGACTTACTTGAAAAGCATTTCCAGAGAACCAGAATGTGTTGAGCCAACTTTGACAGCACAAAGTAACTCCTTTTCATAGGTAGTACATTCCTTGATACTCATTTACATCACAAATAAGCCTAAATAAAAACTAGAAAGCTTTGAAACTGAGAGTATAAATTCGTGTACTTCAATGTAGCCATTTGTAGGTAGAGTTCAAAGGTCATTGATTATCCACGTGGCATTTAATACGCATGCGCATTAGCTGCTCTAGCAGACAATTAGGCTGCTACTCAGATAACTCAAGCTTTTTGTAAGGACTAACCAGTCTCTGATGGTCTCCTCACCGTAGTGTTGAAAAAAGTGAATGAACAAGTAGTAAAAATTTCAAAAAAATAAAGCAGTGTAGGAATGGGCAGTGCTGTAAAAAGTATTGGAACAAGGCATGTTCTCAATTTCGGCACATGACTACTTCATTTTTTGTGCCCAAGTCTTGGCCAGTAATCTAGTCCTGACTGCAATACTTTATTCCACTTTTTAGCCAAGTGATAAAATTGGCAGGAATTTGAACCATTATATCATGTGATAAAATGCAATACTGATAAGCTATTCAAGTACAGATCACTCTTTGAATCATTTACAGCAATTAGCTAGAATTATATAGCTAGAATTAGCTAATAATTATTAACTAGAGAGATCAAAATGAAAATGAAGTAGTCATGTGCCGAAATTGAGACCATTCCTTGTTCCAATACTTTTTACAGCACTGCCCATTCCTACACTGCTTATTTTTTTGAAATTTTTACTACTTGTGTTGTTATAATTGACAGAGTTCACCTGTGAATGTTTATAGAGTCTGAACCCAAGCATGAATTGCAGCCTATAGTTTCAGTTTATATTAGCAGCCTGTGTAACTGCAGGTATAAGAGGGTCAGGTCATAGCCAACAGATATACTAGTCCTGTGAAGCTAATATTATAGCAATGAGTTTATCACTATAGACTTAGTATTGATTGAGAGAAGCCTGTATATACGAGCCCATGCATAAACTTGAACATTGAATCATTGACAAAGTGTAATGCATGCATGCACACATGATGTTGACCAAACCAGAAATAGCATCTTGCATGGCCTCAGACTTAATATGACATTCTATTTACATGTGCAGTAAAAAGTGTTGGAACAAGGCATGGTCTCAGTTTCGGCACATGACTACTTCATTTTCATTTTAGATCCCTCATAATGGATTTTTCAGTGTCCTGTTGCAACAATTTGTACACTGATAGTACCGTAGCTTATTAAATTGCATGCATTGGTTCAATTTCTACAGTAACTATAATCACTTGGCTAAGCAATGGAGTAAACCATAACAAACAGGTATAATTATATATAACTTAAACTGGACTGCTGGCCAAGAGTTGGGCATAAAAATGAAGTAGTCGTGTGCCGAAACTGAGACCATGCCTTGTTCCAATACTTTTTCCACACTGCCCATTCCTACACTACTTATTTTTTTTGAAATTTTTACTACTTGTTCATTCACTTTTTTTAACACTACAGTGTGGAAACACTATCAAAGACTGGTTAGTCCCTACAAAAAGCTTGAGTGGCAGCTATATGCACTTCATTACGCTGGAGGCTAGTGTGCATGTGCATAATAATGCCACGTGAATAATGACCTTTGAACTCTACCTACAAAGATGGCTGCATTGTAGTACATGAATTTATACACTAAGTTTCAAAGCTTTCTAGTTTTTGTTTAGGCCTATTTATGATGAAAATGAGTATCAAAGAATGTAGTACCCATGACCTTACTTGGTGCTGTCAAAGTTGGCTCAACACATTCCGGTTCCCTGGAAATCCTTTTCAAGTAAGTCAGTTAGGAAGTACGTATGTAAGTTAGGAGAACAAAAATGGCACTATGGTGGCTCTCCACTAGTGCTCTTTACGAGTGCTGAGAAAAGTTTTTGTGAGTTTTAGGCCTTGCATGCAGTTGGTAATCTGTCAGTAAGAGCCTCTGAGCAACTTTGAAGGTTTAATTTTGTTTGACTATAGACTTTTATAGTGACAAACATTTTGTATTGTATTTATGGGACAGTCATCCCATTCCTATGATACGTGTACTTTAATTGTTATCAAAATTAATGTCATTGTCAATGAATCATTTCAGAGTTCATATGATTGTGAGAGTTTATAGAGACTCTGAACCCATGAATCAAGTGCATGTATATGGTTTATGCATCCCGGGCTGTGGAGACAAAGAAATATTATAGTTGTGTGCATGTACTTAAAATTTTATGCGACCTGAAACTACAGCTGCATCCACTTTTACATACTATTAGCAATTTTAGCCACTCCCATTTATTAAATCAAATATTCACTTGGTCGAATGCATTCTATAAAGATTTGTAGAAGCAATTATTAAGCAAAGGTTTTCAAAGTTATTATAGATCTATTATTAATATTGGCATGTTTTTTTTTTTTTAATTCCGACAAGATATATATATAACTGCTAAATTATTAGTATAAGTATATATACTCAAGAAAGAGCAGATTAAGGTATTTATAAGCCTAAATTTTGCTAGTGAAAAACTTAATTTACTTCCCCTATGTATACCAAATAAAAATATATATAAAGTTAAATTTTTTACAACTTGTTGTCACGCTACAGTAAACTTGTCGTTATACATTATTAATTTCACATTGTCAATGTCATGCATGTATTATCATCATGCATTGCTAAAGATATTAATTCAAAGCACTATAGATTATCTATTGGCATGTTTTTGGGCGAATCTTCATCTCAACATGAGGAAAATAGCTGGGTGAAGTATTCCAGTAGATTTTGTAACTCCCAGTGTGAGGACGAGTGAGAGCTGCAAAACTACAGGCATTATACCACCATCCTCCTCCATTGCCTTGACCTGCACAATGATTACTCCAACGATCATTATCTCTGTCTATTGTGCTAAATTGTTGACCATTGTGGTAGGCCATTGAATCACTTCCAGTTCCTTTAATCCTCTGTGCCCCTCCTATGTTCAGGACATAGTTAGTTTCTGGTCCATCTACTCTAAATGTCTGATAGGTCCAGGTTATACCAGTTTCGTCATTCTGTTTCAGTTCAATCATCATTTCAACATCATCTCTTTGTGTGAGGCAATGAATATTTTTAAGTCCATACCAAAACTCTGTGCTCAGATCACCAAATCCATTTTCATACTCCACCCATGAACGTGTAAAGTTAACTAATGGAGTAGCATCAGCATTTCTCCTCAATATCACCAACCATCCTCCATTATCTGTATCAAAATCGCATCGAGCTTGTAGGACAGTTAATGATTTAGTATGACTTAGAAAAGGTTGCTGTCCAGTTGTACATACATTTTCTATATCATAAATCCCACTCTCTGGCTTATTTTCATTAAAGAAATTAGCTGCCTTTGAGACCTGAAAAGAAAAAGGAGTACATGAATGTTTGTAAGACCAGGTTCTTTGCAGAGCGTTGCTCTCGCAGTAAATTTATATTCTCAGTTATAAACTCAATCTTGTTCCCACTGTAACACAATAAAACACTATAGTCAATTAGAAAAAAAAAAGGAAAAGAAATACTTACACAGTGCATGCCACGTTGACACAGAATTCAGCGTCACACATGAGTGACAACTAAACTTAGTAACAAAAGCTACTGAATATAGCACAATGCAGATTACAGGCTTGCATGTCTCTGCATGCATGTTTGATTACAAAATTAGCTATGTTTTAATTTGTATGCTCACAATACCTGGCAACAATCTTTTACATCATCATCACAAGTGCCTTTGACTGTAAGCAAAAGATTGAATGTATCTTGCTTTAATCTTGCACATTCTGTAGGAGCACACAGTATCTCTGTGCTGCAGCTGAAGAAAACAATTGCAGTTACAATCCCAGCAGATACTAGTCCTTTGAAACTCATGGCAATGATTGTTATGTATAACTAGAAGTCAGTGAGATATAGAATAGTAGGTTGTGGGTTAATTATGTATGTACTTTTATAGTGTACATACTGTACCTCCCATTAATTTCAGTACATTTGAATCATGCAGTCAAGTTTTGTGTATGTATATTCTGCAGGGGTGGTGTTTTATCAAATCAAATACTATTGAGTCATTTCAGAGTTCACATGTGAATGTTTATAGAGACTCTGAACCCATGAATCAGTTAGTTTTTATTGGTATAGCTATACTTAAATTAAAGGCACCAAGGTGCATAACCCTTGGTGCGTACATATTATTATACTGAATATCTTATACGAGTATTTTGATGGTATTTGATATAATTATTATAGCAGTTTATTGTGTAGTCTAATAATTTTATTGTTATTTCTGTATGATGTAATTAGATGAGTGTGTATTTAGCATGCAGGTCTGCAGCTATGCTATATATAGGACTCGCTCAGGCTCACCCCTCATGCTTGCCCAAAAATTTTACCAGTATGCATGGGTTTGGCCTTAAAGCTTAGTGCAGCCTCTCAGATATCCTCCTCCATTGCCATGGTCTTCACTCACTGCACAATTGTTGTCATTCCAGTGATCATTATCTCTTTCAATTGTGGTAAACTGTTGACCATTGTGGTTAGCCATCCAATCACTACTATATAATCCTCTCTGGCTCTCCAGTGTGTAGGACATAGTTAGTTTCTGGTCTATCTGGGCCACTCAGTCTAAATGTCATGTCCAGGTTTCACCAGTTCCATCGGTTTCAGTCAATCATCAATTCCACATCATCTACCAAAACTCTGTGTTTTGATTTACCAAATCTATTTTCTGATGATACTCAATCCAATGTATGTATGTCTGACTTCTAGATTCAATTTTCAAAAATAAAGTAGTCTATAGGGAGCTATACCAGTTTCAAATTGTTAGCCTGAATATTATTGATTGGCCTGAACATACATACACTATGGTATGCATGCACCCCGCCAATGGTAAATGACAATAAAAATAGAGATATAGATAGTATATCCTAATTATAGATAATGTAGGCTTAATCAATTATGTCACATGACGTATGGTTTGCATAATTAGCTTCTTATGAATAATTAATTAGGCATAATGTTGCTATGGCAATCAATTTTTGTCACTGAAATCGTCTCATAATTATAGTACCCAGAACTGCCTGGCTCGTATGCATGAACTACAGCTGCATAAAAATTGCGATGGGTTTTCTAAATATAGCACACTAGCCGGAAATACTTTTTCCACAGCATCTTGACCAAATAATTGTCATGCACTAGAGCCGAGCAGATAAGGATTAAATAAGCTAACTTTCTAGGTACTTTTGATAACAAAGTTACCTCACAAAACCATGCAGCGGTACGACAGTCTTTTCCACCACCAAAATTTTCACTAGCAGTCTTCTTTGTTTGTTCTTCTGAGTGTCAAGACCAAAAAAATTTATAGCGACGCACACTTGCTATTGCTTCAATACTATTATTTACAATTGGAGCTTGCTATGTTCCAATTCTACAACAAACCGCATTGTAGTCAATCGCAGTTGACACGTACTATTTCTGCCTCATTGATCTTGCCCTTTCGATCTTTCTTTTCTTCTTCCTCCCTTTCCTGTCCCACTGACTAAGGGTCTGGACACTAGACTATAGTCTAGGATTCATGTAGAATTATTATTTAGCTATAAATATTGCAAACTGAGCTCAAAATATTTGTCAGTACTGCTAATCTAGAGTGAAATATGTGGGGTATTATATTTGCATCTATTTAAAAGGCTGAAGAAACAACTCTGTAACTTTCTTTCTGTGATACCTGTGGAAATGAGACAAACACTACTGGATGGTTGAAGAAGAGAGCAATTCTAGACTTTAGTCCAAGTCTCATGCATGCTCAGAGTCCAGTATATCGTTAATTGAAGATATACAACATACTAGTAAATTTTAATTTTATTCATGGTTGACTATATGCTTGACCACGAACTTCCTGCCTGCAAATAAATTTTAGTGCACGTGTAAGGACTAATTTAGAATAGCAAAATTTAATACCAGTATAATACATGCATGCAAAGAATCTAAAATCTGGGGGAAAAAATGTACCTGCAAATAATTGTAATATTAAGGTAATATAGCAGTCTAAAGTAAAATTCAATATTCACAATCAATATGTATAAACTATACAAGACAGTTTTTTGGCCGAACCTTCATCTCAACTTGAGGGAAAAAAAAGTACCCTCTGACAGAATTAAATGTATTTCCTCTTGCACTGTGTTTACGTGTTAGTGCAGAACGAAAGCAACTTTTGAACCACCATCCACCATTACCATTAATTGCACAATTTCTACCTGATGAATGATGATCATTATCATTGTCAATCGTAGTGAACTGTTGACCATTGTGATAGGCCATATAATCAAATGCTGCTCCATGTCCATCTGCCTCTCCAATGTGGAGGACATAGTTAGTTTCTGGTCCATCTACTCTAAATGTCTGATAGGTCCAGGTTTCACCACTTCCATCATTCTGTTTCAGCTCGATCATTAATTCCACATTCTCCCTTTTTGTTAGGCAATGAATGTTCTTCAGTCCATACCAAAACTCAGTGTTCAGATCACCAAATCCATTTTCATACTCGACCCATGTACGACTGAAATTAACCAATGAAGAAACGCTTGCATTCCTCTTTAGTATCACTAACCAGCCACCATCATCTGTTTTTAAGTCACACAGAGCTTGAAGAACTGTTATGGACCGAGAGTGACTTAGGAAAGGTTGCTGTCTAGTTGTACATACGTTTTCTATGTCAAAAACTCCACTCTCTGACTTTATTTCATTAAAGAAATTAACTGCCTTTGTGACCTGGATCAGGAATTGTGTAGCATTGTTATTATTATTCTTGGTTAAATATAATTATGAATTTTGCTCATTATATATAATATTACCTGGCAACAATCTTTTACATCATCATCACAAGTACGTTTAATTGTAAGCAAAAGATCAAATGTATCTTGCTTCAATCTTGCACAGTCTGTAGGAGCACTCAGTATCTCTGTGCTGCAGCTGAAGAAAACAATTGCAACTAAAATCCCAACAGATGCTAGTCCTTTGAAACTCATAGCAATAATTGTTTGTGTATAGCTAGAAGTTGATCTTCAATCAGTAGTTCTAGTTATGATAGCTGGGTAAATAATACGATTGTACTGAATCTCCAATAGATAGGTTGTGGATTATGCATGTACTTTTAATAGTGTACATAATAATAACTGTACCTCCCATTAAGTTCAGTGCATCTGAGCTATAGGTCAGGTTTTGTACAATGTCATGTATTCTTACAAGGTGGTGTTTTTTCAAAATTAAATGCTATTGAGTCATTTCAGACTCACATGTGAATGTTTATGGAGACTCTGAACCCATCAATCAGTTAGTTTTTATTGGCAGCTGTTTACTGTTTACAATTCCATTGAATAGACTCACCCCTTGACTTGAAATGATGAACATGTACATGTATGATATTAATTGTAAGTATATGGGAATGTCATACTATTATAACTAATGTTAGGCTCAATCATTTCATCACTAATAGTTTGCATTTATGCATTAACTAGCTAACTATAATAATTAGCATTGTAATTAAATCAGTTTATTGCTAACAGTAAACTTCAAATGATGATATGCACCCTTTTAAACACTACAAGTAGTAAAAATTTTCAAAAAAATAAGCAGTGTAGGAATGGGCAGTGCTGTAAAAAGCGTTGAAACAAGGAATGGTCTCAATTTCGGCACATGACTACTTCATTTTCATTTTTGATCCCTCATAGCTAATTGTTGTATATGGTTCAAAGAATGCATGATCTGTGAATAGCTCACATTTTAATGGTTCAAATTCCTGCCAATCCTATATCATTTGGCTAAAAAGTAGAATAAAGTATAGCAGGCAGGATTAGATTACCGGCCAAGACTTGGGCACAAAAAATGAAGTAGTCATGTGCCGAAATTGAGACCATTCCTTGTTTCAACGCTTTTTACAGCACTGCCCATTCCTACACTGCTTATTTTTTTTGAAAATTTTTACTACTTGTTCATTCACTTTTTTCAACACTACAGTGAGGAGACTATCAGAGACTGGTTAGTCCCTACAAAAAGCTTGAGTTATCTGAGTAGAAGCTACATTGTCCGCTAAAGCAGCTAATGCACATGCGCATTAAAATGCCACGTGGATAATTAATGACCTTTGAACTCTACAGGAAAATGGCTACATTGAAGTACATGAATTTATACTCTCAGTTTCAAAGCTTTCTAGTTTTTGTTTAGGCTAATTTGTGATTAAAACGAGTACCAAGGAATGTAGTACCTATGAAAAGGAGTTACTTTGTGCTGTCAAAATTGGCTCAACACATTTTGGTTTTCTGGAAATGCTTTTCAAGTAAGTCAGTTAGGAAGTACGTACGTACGTACGTAAGTTAGAAGAACAAAAATGGCACTATGGTGGCTTCCCACTAGCTCTCTCTACGAGTGTTGAGGAAAGTTTCTGTGAGTTTTAGACCGTGCATGCAATTGGTAATCTGTCATTGAGAGCCTCAGAGCAAATTTGAAGACTTAATTTTGTTTTGCTAGATTTTTATGATCATAAACATTTTGTATTGTGTCTATGGGACATTCGGCCCATTCCTACTATACGTACTACCATACGTATGATAATGCATGTGTATGTAATCACACATTGTAACATAACCACGCAACAGGATGTATAGTTTACGAACATGTATACTCTAGCAAATAAATTTGTTGGGAATTATAGTATATTTTGATAAAAGTTAGGTATTGTGGTGCAAAATATTATAATTAACCCTCAGCGTATGTGTATATATATATAATTATGATCTATTATAGCTTCTGCTATGACTGCATGTATAGATATCCATGAACATGCAGGTTGCTGAGCACAAAATTTAACAATATATAATAATGCTGACTCGTAGCTAGCTTCTTGGTTTAAGCAAAATCAAGCAACTATGCGTGTGATCACATCCATATGCATATAAATTGTTATATAGGCAATTATTAAATTAGTTGTTTTGTATCCTTTATTATCCCCAAATGATAATGTTTGTAAAATGTTTAGAATAAGATGAGCAAATAGCTAGGCAAATCAAAACAAAACATTCACGTTATTATATAAATCAGGTATTACTAAACGTGTATACATGCATGGTATATATAGCTTAACTATCTAGAAAATGTGTTGATGTTTTCAGAAGCAAATAATTATATGTTTATCACACAATATTTTGTTTTGGTTACTAATGGTTATGTGTAAGAATGCATCCAACTTTAATACATAGGAATATCTACTAAAGATGTGCAACAAGCAATGTCAGCTTAAGCCTTTGTTTTTGATTTTAAACAAAACTACCGTAGTTTAAGATATTTTCACGTTGAAAATATTCCGTACGTTAAAATTTTGCGTGTTTAATTTTCGTACATGCTTAGCGCTCACATTAATATTGGTAATGGGTCGTCAAAATTTTGAGTGTTTAATTTTCGCACACGACGACACTTACGAAAATTTCCCCAATGCGAATATTAGTCAAACTACGGTATTGCAATTTTACTTAGATTTATTCTGATTAGTCTTAGACTATAGAGTGGCAGCACAAGTACTCAGATGCATTTAGGACTAGCTAGGACCAGCAATTTTGAGTGATATTTTAAAGGCTCATATCTCTGAAGCTACAGTACACATTTACGCCAAACCTTTTCTATAATGGAGGGTACCCCCTACTAAGAACATGACGTCATACTAGCCCTGCATGCCCACCATATTTACGTGTAGAAATATGGTTTCATCTCTTCAGGTACCTCGAGCGGCAAAATTGAAATAGGCGGTAGATAAAACTCCCCGCTAACATGCTCAATATAGTCTATAGGATCTGAACAAACACCAAACTTATAATTATTTAAGGCAGCTGAATTTACCAACTGTGAGTTATCACATAAAAGCTTAATTTAGCATACACAAGAGCCTATATTTATTGTAATAACTCACTTTAGGGGTGATCCATCGCTATGAATATAAGTTTAATTAGTAGCTCATTATACCCAATAGAGTTCAGCTATAGCGTAGTACTAAGCCTTGTCAAGCACTTTTTACCTACCGCCTAAAACTCATCTTGGTTTTTAGCTGACATACGGCCATTATTAGTGGGCCTTGTACAAAGTACTACTGGCGCACATGATCCCTCGTGTAAAAATTTGCATATTCATTCCTTATTAAGTGCAATGCGCGTTAGCGCATTTAGTCCCAGTCCTGTACGTACCTGAGTAGCTAAAGTTATTTGGTGGATCTTACATTAACACATGAAAGCAATTTAAGTCGATCAGAATCCATCGAAAATTCATTAGAAATAATCGTGGGAACCCAGGTCTTTTGAACTCCGGTCAAATGCCCTTACCACTGAGCTACTAGAGCTCACAGGCATGCATTGGAGCAGAGAGTAGTTACTGTTACAGTAGTATATACTACCNCTGTGAGTTTTAGGCCGTGCATGCAATTGGTAATCTGTCATTGAGAGCCTCAGAGCAAATTTGAAGACTTAATTTTGTTTTGCTAGATTTTTATGATCATAAACATTTTGTATTGTGTCTATGGGACATTCGGCCCATTCCTACTATACGTACTACCATACGTATGATAATGCATGTGTATGTAATCACACATTGTAACATAACCACGCAACAGGATGTATAGTTTACGAACATGTATACTCTAGCAAATAAATTTGTTGGGAATTATAGTATATTTTGATAAAAGTTAGGTATTGTGGTGCAAAATATTATAATTAACCCTCAGCGTATGTGTATATATATATAATTATGATCTATTATAGCTTCTGCTATGACTGCATGTATAGATATCCATGAACATGCAGGTTGCTGAGCACAAAATTTAACAATATATAATAATGCTGACTCGTAGCTAGCTTCTTGGTTTAAGCAAAATCAAGCAACTATGCGTGTGATCACATCCATATGCATATAAATTGTTATATAGGCAATTATTAAATTAGTTGTTTTGTATCCTTTATTATCCCCAAATGATAATGTTTGTAAAATGTTTAGAATAAGATGAGCAAATAGCTAGGCAAATCAAAACAAAACATTCACGTTATTATATAAATCAGGTATTACTAAACGTGTATACATGCATGGTATATATAGCTTAACTATCTAGAAAATGTGTTGATGTTTTCAGAAGCAAATAATTATATGTTTATCACACAATATTTTGTTTTGGTTACTAATGGTTATGTGTAAGAATGCATCCAACTTTAATACATAGGAATATCTACTAAAGATGTGCAACAAGCAATGTCAGCTTAAGCCTTTGTTTTTGATTTTAAACAAAACTACCGTAGTTTAAGATATTTTCACGTTGAAAATATTCCGTACGTTAAAATTTTGCGTGTTTAATTTTCGTACATGCTTAGCGCTCACATTAATATTGGTAATGGGTCGTCAAAATTTTGAGTGTTTAATTTTCGCACACGACGACACTTACGAAAATTTCCCCAATGCGAATATTAGTCAAACTACGGTATTGCAATTTTACTTAGATTTATTCTGATTAGTCTTAGACTATAGAGTGGCAGCACAAGTACTCAGATGCATTTAGGACTAGCTAGGACCAGCAATTTTGAGTGATATTTTAAAGGCTCATATCTCTGAAGCTACAGTACACATTTACGCCAAACCTTTTCTATAATGGAGGGTACCCCCTACTAAGAACATGACGTCATACTAGCCCTGCATGCCCACCATATTTACGTGTAGAAATATGGTTTCATCTCTTCAGGTACCTCGAGCGGCAAAATTGAAATAGGCGGTAGATAAAACTCCCCGCTAACATGCTCAATATAGTCTATAGGATCTGAACAAACACCAAACTTATAATTATTTAAGGCAGCTGAATTTACCAACTGTGAGTTATCACATAAAAGCTTAATTTAGCATACACAAGAGCCTATATTTATTGTAATAACTCACTTTAGGGGTGATCCATCGCTATGAATATAAGTTTAATTAGTAGCTCATTATACCCAATAGAGTTCAGCTATAGCGTAGTACTAAGCCTTGTCAAGCACTTTTTACCTACCGCCTAAAACTCATCTTGGTTTTTAGCTGACATACGGCCATTATTAGTGGGCCTTGTACAAAGTACTACTGGCGCACATGATCCCTCGTGTAAAAATTTGCATATTCATTCCTTATTAAGTGCAATGCGCGTTAGCGCATTTAGTCCCAGTCCTGTACGTACCTGAGTAGCTAAAGTTATTTGGTGGATCTTACATTAACACATGAAAGCAATTTAAGTCGATCAGAATCCATCGAAAATTCATTAGAAATAATCGTGGGAACCCAGGTCTTTTGAACTCCGGTCAAATGCCCTTACCACTGAGCTACTAGAGCTCACAGGCATGCATTGGAGCAGAAAGTAGTTACTGTTACAGTAGTATATACTACCATAGACACTATAGTTGACTTCCGAACCAGATCTCAAGGCCTAAATGTAGTGTCATGACCCACATGATCCAATTAGAGGACCAGCATGTTCTTCCCAACATGATAAATGTGCCATAATATTATAAGGTTGATCAACAAGACCAAAATTTTCATTAGCAGTGGGAACTTCATGAAAATACACGAGACGTTAAATTACACGTGAATATAGTATGTGTAAGCCACATAATTCATTTAATTTTCCATACTAATAGCATTTCCATCTGTTTAAACATGCACAATATAATGTTAATAAAAAGCAATGTTACACAATAATAATTATTATTATTATTATTATTATTAATTCATTTTCAATTTCTTGATCATAATAGGCTTAATAATAGGTTTTAAGTATGAATAGATATGCAGTAACTGTTAGTGATTAGTACATCATTATAATAATTATTTTCAATGTGCAATTAATTCACTGGCATTTTTTTCGACGAATCTTCATTTCAACTTGAGGGAAATTATCACAGTAGGTATCAGGGTGCCACACATTACAATTTAATTTATTGGGACTCGTTAGTCTTGAATGAAAGCAATCTTTGTACCACCAGCCACTACCTCCTCCACTTGCACAATTACCGCTAATTTTGTCATTATCTCTTTCAAATGTACTAAATGGAAAACCATTGTGGTAGGCCATATAATCAAATGCTGCTCCATGTCCATCTGCTCCTCCAATGTGTAGGACATAGTTGATTTCTGGTCCATCCACTCTAAATGTCTGGTAGGTCCATGTTTCACCAGATACATCATTCTGTTTCAGTTCAATTATCAATTCCACATCATCTCTTTGTGTGAGGCAATGAATGTTCTTCAATCCATACCAAAACTCTGTGTTCAGATCACCAAATCCATTTTCATATTCAACCCATGTACGATTAAAGTTTACAAGAGGAGAAACATTTGGATTCCTTTTAAGTATCACCATCCAGCCCCCATTGTCAGTGTCCATGTCACACAGAGCTTGGAGGACTGTTATGGATCGACCATGACTTAGAAATGGCTGATGACCAGTTGAGCAAATGTTGCTGATGTTATACACACCACTCTTTGGTGCTCCACTGAAGAAATGAGCACCTCTAGCAACCTGCATATTGGTGAATTGTGTTGTCATGTAAAGCTAATGTCTCAGCTAATGTCCATCTAGTTTGAGAATGCCACCAGAAGTGAAATAATAAACAATACTATATGCATGGGACAAAAATTAATAGCCAGCTTCTGACTGGTGAGGTGTGGAAAGTTGGAAAGTGATAAAAAGAATGGGAAGAACAAGCACTTTCTAATAGTACTTGAAATTTTGAAATTGGTTGGATATTTAGAAAGTTATTCAATTTTTAGAGGCATTCTCAAACCATATGGACTTCAGATAATAATTTAACATGCATGATTATCATGAATGACATTCATGATTTTACCTGGCAGCAATCTTTAAAGGAAGCTTCTTCACAAGTATCTTTCAATGTCAGTAAAAATTCCAAAGAGCTCTGGTAATGCTTTCCACAGGTTGTTGCTTGTTGGTATTCCTTGTATCACAGTAAAAACAAATGTGTCGTTTTAACATGCAATCGCGTGTCATTCCATTGTCCTTTCAAACAGCACACCTTACACACGTGTCAAATGTGTTGTGTGCTAAAATAACATATGTGCTAAAGTAAAATTGTGTCAAAACAACATACGTGCTATCTCATTTAATGTGTCAAATAAAAGGGTTTTTTTATCACCAAAAAATTTATATGCTTTCAAAAGAGACAAATTGTGTACATATTAAGTACAAAACAAATGTGACCCAACAAAACATTGTGAATAATTATCTAGCTAGCAATTACAGTCAATTATTAGCAAAGCAGTCAGTGGTTACAACTTAAACAAAACCTGCATGGTACTGAATGCAAGTACATGTACATAGAACTACAGTAAAACTTGTTCAACAGCTATAGTACAAAACATTGTTTACTAACTCAGCCTCGGTANTTCCATCATTCTGTTTCAGTTCAATCATAAATTCCACATTCTCTCTTTTTGTGAGGCAATGAATGTTTTTAAGTCCATAACAAAACTCTGTGTTCAGGTCACCAAATCCATTTTCGTATTCGTAGGATTGGGCCAAATGTCTCATAGACACAATATACAACATGTTTATGCTCATAAACTTTCAAAGAATGACAGCTAAGCCTTCAAACACGGATTAAAGCCTCCCTTGGATACTTTGAAACTGCATACATCAACAAAACTCACCAAAACTTTCTATAGAGCCATGGAGGGTTTCATTTAGGGGGGGGGGGGGGTTCACCTCCCCTTGCCAAAGTCTTCCCCCCCCCCTGAAATTTACGTGTAAGCAAGATTTTTTAATTTGTTTCCATGTAAAATTTAGCAACAGAAGCAAGGAATTAGCAGGTTATCATGTACACACTTGTAAAAGAATTATTTTACGTACTAAATAGCAATTCTTCTATCCATTCTGCTCCATATGTTCAATGTCTTCAAGATAAAACTATTGCTAGGTCACTTGTATTAAGTGTTGTGTCAGCCCCACACTTTGAAAGCCTCAAAAATGGCCTGAAAATGCACCAGAAGTGATCTCAGGTGGTTGCCCCCAAATTTGTTATAAGTATTTTGCCCCCCTTCAGAAACACTGAGAGCACTCTGGAGAGAGTGCTGGTGGGAAGCCAGAACAGTGCAATTTTGTTTCCTTCGTCCTTCCTAATTGACAAATTTAAATGTGATTTCCAGACAAAACAAAAGGCATTCAGCCAGCTTTGACTATGCAGTGCAACTTGACTTCATCCGAACTACGTCCTCTTGTACTCATTTGGTGCCTAAAAGCTATTATAACAAACAAAATCTAGGCATTTTAAAAACTCTGCTATAAAATACTAGACTTGCATGTAGCCATCTTGATGTAGGTAAAGGTTGTCAACAGACCACGTGATTTGCATGTATATAATGCACATGCATGCATGCGCATCCAGTGAACTAAAAGCAGTAGCCCATGCTTTTTGTAGAGACTGACCAGTCTCTGATAACCTATACTCCATCTCAGCACCTTAGTGTTGGTTTCCTTCCATTTTACAGCTAGCACTGCCAATTCCGACACTGCTAATTATGAAATTTTTACTACTTGTTTGTTCACTTTTTCCAACAAAGTTAGGACTTTAAATTTTGACACATGACTATACTTCATTTTTAACTATTTCAAAGTTTCCAAGCTTGCATAGGTTGCATAATTTATGAATAATTTATGACTTATTTGGAATCAGAATTTGAATTCATGATCATGATTATGTGATAGACTGAGACTGCAAAATGAAGTAGTCATGTGCCAAAATTTAAAGTCCTAGACGTGTTTCCTTCCTTTTTACAGCACTGCCCATTCCCACACTGCTAATTTTTATTAATTTTTTTACTATATACTTGTTATTATTGTTTGCATGTGCTAAGTGTGCTGCTATAACTGAGCTTGATTATTGCCAGGTGTGCCTAGCACTATCATTGTTCGAAAGTTTATCTTTAATCAGTTTAAAGTCCATTACACATATTAAATGTAGCAAATTTATCCTATATTAATTAATATACTCACAAGTTTGTCAAATGCAATAGTCCTTTTAATTTACACAATATTAAACTTATATAATTATCTGATTCAACTAAAACATCTCTTTGGACGAACTTTCATTTCAGCATGAGGGAAGAAGTAGAATTGAGTGACAGGATGATACACATTACCCCTAGCACTGTGGTTACGTGTCAGTAAAGTTTGAAAGCAGCTGTTATACCACCATCCACTGTAGTAAGAGTTTGCGCAATTTCCACTTAAATAATTATCATTATCACTGTCAATTGTAGTGAATTGTCTACCATTGTGATAGGCCATGTAATCGAAAGCTGCTCCATGTCCATCTGCCCCTCCAATATGGAGGACATAGTTAGTTTCTGGGCCATCCACTCTAAATGTCTGGTAGGTCCAAGTTTCACCAGTTCCATCATTCTGTTTCATTTCAATCATTAATTCCATGTCATCACTCTGTGTGAGGCAATGAATGTTCTTCAGTCCATACCAAAACTCTGTTGTAAGAT
Organism: Tethya wilhelma; assembly: GCA_964030475.1. Taxonomy (NCBI): domain Eukaryota; kingdom Metazoa; phylum Porifera; class Demospongiae; order Tethyida; family Tethyidae; genus Tethya; species Tethya wilhelma. The sequence continues at coordinate 1,446,930 of CAXIPT010000006.1, read as the reverse complement.
CACCGAATCCATTTTCATACTCAATCCATGTACGAGTGAAGTTTACTAGGGGAGAAATGCTTGCATTTCTCTTTAGTAACACTAACCAGCCCCCATCATCTGTTTTTAAATCACAAAAAGCTTGAAGAACAGTTATGGATTGAGAGTGACTTAAGAATTGTTGCTGTCCAGTTGTACATACATTTTCTACATCAAAAACCCCACTCTCTGGGTTCATTTCATCAAAGAAATCAGCTGCCTTCGAAATCTGAAAATAAAAGGAGTCATTACAATTATGTGTACTATAATAGTAATATCAAGGATTAAAATTAGCAGTAAATTTGTTCACAATACCTGGCAGCAATCTTTGACATCATCAACACAGGTGCCTTTAACTGTAAGCAAAAGATTGAATGTATCTTGCTTCAATCTTGCACAGTCTGTAGGAGCACACAGTATCTCTGTGCTGAAGAAAACAATTATAGCTACAATCCCAACAGATACAAATTCTGTGAAATTCATAGCGTTATAATTAAGCTTATGATTGTTTATGGCTAGTAAGGTTCTGACTCAGTACATTGTATAGAATTCAATCTTTATATAGAAATTCCGGTAATGTGATAGCTGGATATATATATAATGCTATTTTTTGAATTATACTTATAATTATTTTACAGTGTACTGTACCGCCCATTAAAGTTCAGAGTATTTAATCCTATTTTTGTATGCATGTTTTGGGGGATATTTTATCCATTAATGCTATTGAGTCATTTCAGAGTTCACATGTGAATGTTGATAGAGACTCTGAACCCATGAATTGGCTAGTTTTTATTGGCAGCCTGCATGTTTACAAGGGTCAGGGCATAGCCAACAGATACTATTGTCCTGTGAAGCTCATAGCGCTATAAAAATATTATAGCTAATGATCATTGTTCATAGCTATAAGGTTCTGACTCAGTATGTTATGTATAGAATTCAAAAATAATAGAAATTTCAGTATTGTGATAACTGGATGTAATATAGACTATTGCTATTTCATGAACTATACAATGTCATGTATTTTTATAGTGTACCGTACCTCCTATTTATTTAAAAGCTATATAGCTCAGAGCATTTGAGCCTATTTTTATGTATGCATGTTTTGGGGGCTATATCATACGTACGGTAGTACGTATAGTAGGAATGGGCCGACTGTCCCATAGACACAATACAAAATGTTGGTCACCATAAAAATCTAGTCAAACAAAATTAAGCCTTCAAACTTGCTCAGAGGCTCTAACTGGCAGATTACCAATCGCATGCAAGGCCTCAGTAAAACTCACAGAAACTTTCCTCAGCACTCGTAGAGAGAGCTAGTGGGAAGCCACAACAGTGTCATTTTTGTTCTCCTAACGTACGTACGTACGTACTTTCTAACTGACTTACTTGAAAAGCATTTCCAGAGAACCAGAATGTGTTGAGCCAACTTTGACAGCACAAAGTAACTCCTTTTCATAGGTAGTACATTCC